>BSBM01000766.1:1970000-2397500 GCA_027924585.1 Larix kaempferi | reverse complement strand
TAGAGCTTAGTGTGCCCTTCCTCCTTGATTTAAGGAAGCCACTCATCCTTTCTCACCTACCAGTCCAGTTTACTTCAATTATCCACCAGTCTTTCCTTGATTTGAGGCCAGACTGACTCCTCACTGCTGTTATCACTCCGATTGACCTCCGATGAGACATGACTACCTGTTCTGACTGTAGTTAGCTCCTCATGCACCCTCCACTAAGCCTCCTTCATTCAGTTAATGTCTCCATGTGCCAATTACATTCAGTTACACCTACCACACTCAGTTAGACTCAGTTTGACTGACGGTTGACAGTTACTTGTGTATTGATGACTCCACCGATGATGAGATAGACTACTAGTTGTGCTCCGATGACACTCCAGTGATCCTTTGATCACTCCATGAAGGCTAATTCGAATTTCCACCTTAGGAATTCGAATCCTCATGCATTGTACTATTTATTTGTCCATATTGTGATTAATTAATTAGTGTGTGTGAAGTATTTTTGCTTCTATCCGAGTTCTACTGTATTATTATTCTATTGCTCATTATACTGCATTAACCACTCTTCTTCTATTTTCCTTCTTAATCATAATTACTCTTGTGAGGTATACATCATCTCTTAGATTTGCTGTGAGGATTTTCATAGACATTAGATGGAAGGTCTAACAAATATAAAAATGGAAAATCAATCCATGGTGTACATTAGTCAGTATCATCCAAATTTAGCAAAAAATATCAATATTCGTCGCATTTGGCATGTCGACTCCATCAACAAATTTGAAGGGGAGGCCCTGTTGGGGAAAGGTAGAACAAGGAAAGTGAAAGGTAATTGAATGGTGTACATTTAATTTATTATACAATTAATTTTTCAATTTATGTAATTTTTATTATTCCATCAGTATTTTAAGGTAAACTTAATTGCCTTTAATGATAGCTAATTTACAATTCTTAATTGTTATTTTTTCATATAGTTGGTCGAGTGCGGGATGCAATACATTTATACATTGCAAAAAATCTTAATTGGATGGAGGAATGGATTAAACGATGTACATAATACTATGGTACCTTATCATGGGAAGGGGTTAGTAAAATTATTAAAACAATGCATCGTCATCGAGAAGAATATCCTGAAGAACTTGCACAAAGGGAAACTGATTTAGCATGCGGTTTCAAAGATAAAAAGGCAAGTATATTTACCCTGCTCATTTTTTTCGTTGTTTCCCATTGTATCAAAATATTTCTTTCGTTTATGTCTTCTTATATATTTATTTACCAAGTCGGGCATGATGCAGCTGATACTTCACAATGCTATGTGGTGCAATGGTTGTAAATTTCACATCAAAAAGTTGGATGACAAGAGGAAAAAATTTGATTGTGGGATAACTGCAGTTTTTCAAGTTACTAATGTTTCCTCTAAAAGTGACAGGCATCCAGAAGTATTTGAAAATAGATATTATTGTTATTTGGAAGATATACTTGAGCGTGACTTTAATTCCTTTAAATAAGTTATGTTTGAGGTCAAATGGTATAGGCTACGAATTAATGAACGTGATCCCAAAAGAACTGTTATTGAGCATGCTAATGTATTTACCATGGTTAATACAAGGGAACTTGAACCAGGTATAGAGCCTTATGTTCTTCCAAGTCAATGTGAGTAGTTATTTTACTTAGAGGTTCCAGGTAAAGCAGGTTGGCCATACATTGTTAGAAACGATCCAAGAGGAAGACTGGTCAAGTATAATGCAGAGGAAGAAGACATTGTTGAATAAGAAGGTGATGCGTATCAGGATTAGTTGGTTGCTGACGTAGATGTGTCAGATGAAGAATCTCATCAAGAATTTTATCATCCAAATGATGTAGTAGATAATGAAATTGAAATTGATGATATTAATGATGAATATCTACCGAAAATGACATTGATCATGATCGTGATATGAGAGATATTTTCAATGATAGTGATTTTGAACCAAATGATGATACAGATGTTGAGTTAGATGAAGAATAATCCGAATGCCATTGTAGTAATGTTGGAATCTAGGAGCTATGTGAGAACATATTTTTGCATAACGTATTATATTTACGACTGTTTACTTATGTTTAAACCATCATCATCATCTTCGTCATCACCATCATCACCATTTCCATCATCATCATCATCTTCATCATGATCATGATCATATTCATCATCATCATCTTCATCACCACAACCATCATCATCATCATCTTCACCATCATCATCTTCACCATCATCATCTTCATCATCATCATCTTGGTCATCATCATCATAATAATAATAAACATCATCATCATCATCTCCGTCATCATCATCATCTTCATCATCATCCTCATCATCATCGTCGTCGTCATCATCATCATCATCATCATCATCATCATCATCATCATCATCATCATCATCATAACCATCATCATCATCATCATCATCTTCATCATCATCCTCATCCTCATCATCCTCATCATCATAATCATCATCCTCATCATCCTCATCATCATCGTCATCTTCATCATCTTCATAATCATCAACGTCTTCGTCATGATCCTCATCATAAACATCATCACCCTCATCCTCATCAACACCATCATCATCATCATCATATTCATCATCATCATCTTCATCATCTTCATCCTCATCCTCATCCTCATCCTCATCATCATCATCATCCTCATAATCATAGTAATCATTGTCATCTTCATCATCTTCATAATCATCAACATATTCGTCATGATCCTCTCATCATTGTCATCACCCTCTTCCTCCTCCTCCTCCTCCTCCTCCTCCTCCTCCTCCTCCTCCTCATCATCAGATTCATCATCATCATCATTATCATCGTCATCATCATCCTCATCCTCATTGTCATCATCATCATCATCCTCATCATCATTGTCATCTTCATCATCTTCATAATCATCAACATCTTTGTCATGATCCTCATCATCAGCGTCATCACCCTCTTCCTCATCAACATCATCATCATCATCGTCATCATCGTCATCCTAATCATATTCATCATCATCTTCATCATCATCCTCATCGTCGTCGTCTTCATCATCATCATCATCATCATCATCATCATCATCATCGTTATCTCCCTCTTCCTCATCAACATCTTCATCATCGTCATCATCACCATCTTCATTATCATTGTCATCTTCATCATCTTCATAATCATCAACATCTTCGTCATGATCCTCATATTCAACGTCATCACCCTCTTCCTCATCAACATCATCATCATCATCATCTTCATCATCCTCATCAACATCATCATCATCATCTTCATCATCATCCTCATCCTCCTCCTCCTCCTGCTCATCATCATCCTCATCATCATCGTCATCTTCATCATCTTCATAATCATCAACATCTTCGTCATGATCCTCATATCAGCGTCATCACCCTCTTCCTCATCATCATCATCATCATCATCATCATCATCATCATCTTCATCATCATCCTCATCCTCATCTTCATCATCATCATCATCCTCATCCTCATCATCCTCATCATCGTAGTCATGATCCTCATCATCAGTGTCATCACCCTCTTCATCATCAACATCATCATCATCATCATCTTCATCGTCATCATCATCTTCATCATCATCATCTTTGTCATCATCATCATCATCATCATAATCATCATCATCATCATCATCATCATCTTCGTCATCATCATCATCATCATCATCATCATTCTCATCCTCATCGTCGTTGTCGCCGTCATCATCATCATCATTATCTCCCTCTTCCTCATCAACATCTTCATCATTGTCATCATAATCATCTTCATCATCGCCATCATCATCATCATCCTCATCATGATCATCATCTTCATCACCACCACCACCATCATCATCATCTTCATCATCACCATATTCATCATCATCATCTTCGTCATCATCATCATCATCATCATCATCATCACCATCGTCGTCATCACCATATTCATCATCATCATCATCACCATCATCATTGTGAAAAAAAGTAAGCTAACTCATGAAAAAAAAAATGTCATTAATCCATTGCAAGGCCTAATAACTTTATGGTCAAATTGCAAGGCCTAATAACTTGTTCAGATGTAAGGTTAAGCTTAAGAGTGTCCCCCATTGTTCTAACTATGTGATGTTACATTTTACCTTAAGAGTTCCCTTGTAAACAATGTGATGTTATATATTTAAGATTTGGGCAACAAATTCAATGATTAAGTTATCATTTTTAAAACAATAGATCTTAGTGTGTGAAAAGTGACTAAGTTATAAGCTTAGTGTTGTGAAAAGTGAGACTTGGAGTAGGTATCATAATATCTTAACATTAAAGGTTAGTCGTTATCAAAATATCTTACCATTAACTTTTTGTATGGATGTGAGGTTTGGAGATCATATCTTCAAGATTGAAACACATTAAAAAGGGTAATTGTTATGATGTTATCTAGATCTCTTCATGCCAAGAGACAAGTGCCTCATTTTGTCATTCTTTCAAAATTTGATACAACCCTATTATTGCTTTAGTGATCTTTCATGTCACTACTACATTTGGGGTCTAAATTCAATAATAGTTTAACATTTTTTACATTGATTAAACATAAAGGAAAAATTGGTGAATGTTGATTCAACACCATTGTATTTGTATTGCTTATTTGACGTTGTAATGTTGAACAACCATCGCTTAATTGACGTTAGATGGACGTTACAAACGTCTCTTAAGCAATGATGAAGATGATGAAGATGAAAATGGTGATGATGAATATGATGATGATGACGGTGGTGGTGGTGGTGGTTATGAAGATGATGACGACGCTGAAGATGATGATGATGACGATGAGGACGATGATGATGAGGAAGAGGGATATGACGATGATGAAAGCCCCTATAAATCCCTGCTATAATCATTTATTATGGTATGGTAACATTTTTCCCTACTAACCACTAAATAATTCCCCTAAGGGATGGAACATTTCATGATACTAATAGTTGATACAAGGGAGAGGCCTTCAGAAATTTTGATGTTACTAATAGTTAATCCAATATTTCACCCATATCATTTTATTCTAGGTATTTTTCACTGTAAATATCCCAAATCTCCTCCTTCCTTAAGGTAATGTACATCACCAATGGTGTCCATTGATCCTGCAAAGTTAGCAGTAAATGGGGCCAATGTTGAAATTTCTTCAAACTTTTCCAGTACGCATTGAAATTTGACATTGTTAGACTAGACACATGCCTTCACAAAATGGGAGGTTTTCAAGACTCAAGGATGGGGAAAAACTAAACAAACACCCTAACGAATGTAGAACCCTTATGAATATAGAACCTTGAACAATGACGATGATGATGATGATCGTGTTGTTTCGATTTCAGCATCATCATCGTCGTCGTCATCATCATCATCATCATCATCATCATCATCATCATCATTGTCATCATCATCATCATCGTCGTCATCATCATCGTCATCATCACCATCATCATCATCATCATCTTCATCATCATCATCTCATCATCATCATCATCATCATCATCGTCGTCATCATCATCATCGTCATCATCGTAATCATCATCATAATCATCGTTGTCTTCATCATCATCATCATCATCATCATCATCATCATCATCATCTTCATCATAATCATCATTATCATCATCGTCATCATCATCCTCATACTTTTGGATTTGTTCTCATCACATTCAATCTGAAGAGCAAGTACAAGCACATGCTTTTTGAATGATCCACTTCTTCCCAAGAAGAAGATACCTCCAGACATATGACCAAGCATCACACCTGCTTGACTTTGGAGCATTTTTTTTTTTGTGCCTTACAGTCAATTTTGAGGGGGGCTATTTTTCCCATTAAATTTTCCCCACTTCCTTGGTTTATTGGTTGTTATTATTCATTGTATTAGGTGACCTTTGGTCTTAGTTACCAAGGCCCAGGATGGATTAAGGGGGGGTGTTAGGATATTCCTATACTCCATCCTATTCCCACCAGTATTTTGATCATTTACATTTTCAGTCATGCATGCACTTTTAGGGTTTGCATGCATCAGTTAGGGTTTGCATGCATTCCAGTCATCAGTCCAGCACCTAGCCCTTAGTTAGCCAGCCCCCGAGAGCTTCTCTCAGATCAGTTTTATCCCTTCTAGAGCTTAGTACGCCCTTCCTCCTTGATTTAAGGAAGCCACTCATCCTTTCTCACCTACTAGTCCAGTTTACTTCAGTTATCCACCAGTCTTTCCTTGATTTAAGGCCAGATTGACTCCTCACTGCTGTTATCACTCCGATTGACCTCCGATGAGACATGACTACCTGTTCTGACTCTAGTTATCTCCTCATGCACCCTCCACTAAGCCTCCTTCATTCAGTTAGTGTCTCCATGTGCCAGTTACATTCAGTTACACCTACAACACTCAGTTAGACTCAGTTTGACTGACGGTTGATAGTTTCTTGTGCATTGATGACTCCACTATTGATGAGATAGACTACTAGTTGTGCTCCGATGACACTCCAGTGATCCTTTGATCACTCCATGAAGGCTAATTCGAATTGCCACCTTAGGCATTCGAATCCTCATGCATTGTACTATTTATTTGTCCATATTGTGATTAATTAATTAGTGTGTGTGAAGTATTTTTGCTTCTATCTGAGTTCTACTGTATTATTATTCTATTGCTCATTATACTGCATTAACCAATCTTCTTCTATTTTCCTTCTTAATTAGAATTACTCTTGTGATTTATACATCATCTCTTAGATATGGTGTGAGGATTTTCACAGACATTAGATGGAATGTCTAACAAAGATAAAAATGGAAAAATTTGTAGTGACATTGCAGAAGCCAATCACACATTGAAAAGTGTAATTATTTCCAATGCTGGAAATGGGTACCAAAATATTAGTCTCCCATGGTTATTGACTGAGCAACAAAGCAATGCTAAAAGAGGTCATTCATAAAATAAGGTTTCTGGTGGTGTTTTCTTCAAACATACAAAATATCTTAACCAAAAAAGGTGATTTTGGCGGTGTTAAAACTCATGACTAACATATATTCATTAAGGTAATTATTTACATATATAATTTCCATTAAGTAAATCGTTTTAGTAATTGTTCTCTCCTATTGGGAAACATTAGATAATGATTTTATTTTTGCTACAGTACGTTCTACCTCTATCTCTCTCAGATAGATTTGATGACAACATAAAACAAGTTATATATGATCTTGGTAAATACATGAGGTAAGTAACAATTTTATATGCATGAAAATGTTCGTTCTTTTTGTTGCATTGATTATTGACATATTGTGTTTTACAGCTTGGAACTTTATTATATATGCCTCAATCTGGCTGGTCACTCTTATTTTCTTGCATATTTTGTAGGTGGCTTTCATCTAACAAATCCATAAAGAAGATATTCGGTATTGGAAGAGAGAAATTCCTTGTCTAATGTGTGAAATGTAGAAGTATTTACCTCCAGCATTTTTCAATGCACAAGAACACTATCTCATACACCAAGTTGAGGAGATTAAATTGTGTGGACCTGTAAACTCAAGGTCAATGTGGATGGTGGAAAGGAATTTCAAGTTATTGAAGGATTTTGTTATACAAAGAGAATGTCTTGAGGGTTCTATGGTGCAGGGCTATATGCTATATCAATCCATGGTGTACATTAGTCACTATCTTCAAAATTTAGCAAAAAATATCAATATTCCTCGCATTTGGCATGTTGACTCCATCAACAAATTTGAAGAGGAGGTCTTGTTGGGGAAAGGTAGAACGAGGAAAGTGAAAGGTAATTGAATGGTGTACATTTAATTTATTATACAATTAATTTTTCAATTTATGTAATTTTTATTATTCCATCAGTATTTTAAGGTAAACTTAATTGTCTTTAATGATAGCTAATTTACAATTCTTAATTGTTATTTTTTCATATAGTTGGTCGAGTGCGGGATGCAATACATTTATACATTGCAAAAAATCTTGATTGGATGGAGGAATGGATTAAACGATGTACATAATACTATGGTACCTTATCATGGGAAGGGGTTATTAAAATGATTAAAATAGTGCATCGTCATCGAGAAGAATATCCTGAAGAACTTGCACAAAGGGAAACTGATTTAGCATGCGGTTTAAAAGATAAAAAGGCAAGTATATTTACCCTGCTCATTTTTTTCATTGTTTCCCATGGTATCAAAATATTTCTTTCGTTTATGTCTTCTTATATATTTATTTACCAAGTTGGGCATGATGCAGCTGATACTTCACAATACTATGTGGTGCAATGGTTGTAAATTTCGCATCAAAAAGTTGGATGACAAGAGGAAAAAATTTGATTGTGGGATAACTGCAGTTTTTCAACTCACTAATGTTTCCTCTAGAAGTGACAGGCATCCAGAAGTATATGAAAATAGATAATATGGTTATTTGGAAGATATACTTGAGCGTGACTTTAATTCCTTTAAATAAGTTCTGTTTGAGTTCAAATGGTATAGGCTACGAATGAATGAACGTGATCCCAGAAGCACTGTTATTGAGCATGCTAATGTATTTACCATGGTTAATACAAGGGAACTTGAACCAGGTATAGAGCCTTATGTTCTTCCAGGTCAATGTGAGCAGGTCTTTTACTCAAAGGTTCCAGGTAAAGCAGGTTGGCCATACATTGTTAGATACGATCCAAGAGGAAGACCGGTCAAGTATAATGTAGAGGAAGAAGACATTGTTGAAGAAGAAGGTGATGCATATCAGGAGTAGTTGGTTGTTGACGTAGATGTGTCAGATGAAGAATCTCATCAAGAATTTTATCATCCAAATGATGTAGTAGATAATGAAATTGAAATTGATGATATTAATGATGAATATCTACCGAAAATGACATTGATCATGATCGTGATATGAGATATATTTTCAAAGATAGCGATTCTGAACCAAATGATGATACAAATGTTGAGTTATATGAAGAAGAATCCGAATGCCATTGTAGCAATGTTGGAATCTAGGAGTTATGTGAGAACATATTTTTGCATAACGTATTATATTTATGACTATTTACTTATGTTTAAACCATCATCATCATCGTCGTCGTCATCACCATCATCACCATTTTCATCATCTTCATCATGATCATGATCATCTTCATCATCATCATCTTCATCACCACAACCATCATCATCATCATCTTCATCATCATCGTCTTCAGCATCATCATCTTCATATTCATCATCTTGGTCATCATCATCATAATAATAATAAACATCATCATCATCATCTCCATCATCATCATCATCTTCATCGTCATCCTCATCATCATCGTCGTCGTCATCATCATCATCATCATCATCATCATCATCATCATCATCATCATCATCATCATCATCATAACCATCATCATCATCATCATCATCATCATCTTCATCATCCTCCTCATCCTCATCATCCTCATCATCATAATCATCATCCTCATCATCCTCATCATCATCGCCATCTTCATCATCTTCATAATCATCAACATCTTCGTCATGATCCTCATCATACATCATCACCCTCTTCCTCATCAACACCATCATCATCATCATCATCTTCATCATCATCATCTTCATCATCTTCATCCTCATCCTCATCCTCATCCTCATCATCATCCTCATCCTCATCATCATAGTAATCATCGTCATCTTCATCATCTTCATAATCATCAACATATTCCTCATGATCCTCTCATCATCATCATCACCGTCTTCCTCCTCCTCCTCCTCCTCCTCCTCCTCCTCCTCCTCCTCCTCCTCCTCCTCCTCATCATCATCTTCATCATCATCATCTTCAGCATCGTCATCATCATCCTCATCCTCATCTTCATCATCATCATCATCCTCATCATCCTCATCATCATTGTCATCTTCATCATCTTCATTATCGTCAACATCTTCGTCATGATCCTCATCATCAGCATCATCACCCTTTTCCTCATCAACATCATCATCATCATCATCATCATCATCATAATCATCATCATCATCATCTTCGTCATCATCATCATATTCATCATCATCCTCATCATCGTCGTCGTCGGCATCATCATCATCATCATCATCATCATCATCATCATCATCATCATCATCATCATCATCGTTATCTCGCTCTTCCTCATCAACATCATCATCATCACCATCTTCATCATCATTGTCATCTTCATCATCTTCATAATCATCAACATCTTCGTCATGATCCTCATATTCAGCGTCATCACCCTCTTCCTCATCAACATCATCATCATCATCATCTTCATCATCCTCATCAACATCATCATCATCATCTTCATCATCCTCATCAACATCATCATCATCAACTTCATCATCATCCTCATCCTCCTCCTCTTCCTCCTCCTCATCATCATCCTCATCATCCTCATCATCATCGTCATCTTCATCATCTTCATAATCATCAACATCTTCGTCATGATCCTCATATCAGCGTCATCACCCTCTTCCTCATCATCATCATCATCATCATCATCATCATCATCATCATCATCATCATCATCCCCATCTTCATCATCATCATCATCCTCATCCTCATCATCCTCATCATCATCGTCATGATCCTCATCATCAGCGTCATCACCCTCTTCATCATCAACATCATCATCATCATCATCATCATATTCATCATCATCATCATCTTCATCATCATCATCTTCCTCATCATCATCATCATCATCATAATCATCATCATCATCATCATCATCATCATCATCATCATCGTCATCATCGTCATCATCTTCATCATCATTCTCATCCTCATCGTCGTTGTCGTCGTCATCATCATCATCACCATCATCATTATCTCCCTCTTCCTCATTACCATCTTCATCATCGTCATCATCATCATCTTCATCATCGCCATCACCATCATCATCCTCATCATGATCATCATCTTCATCACCACCACCACCATCATCATCTTCATCATCACCATATTCATCATCATCATCTTCGTCATCATCATCATCATCATCATCATCATCATCATCACCATCATCATCACCATCATCGTCATCACCATATTCATCATCATCATCATCATCATCATCATCATTGTGAAAAAAAAGTAAGCTAACTCATGAAAAAAAAAATGTCCTTAATCCATTGCAAGGCCTAATAACTTTATGGTCAAATTGCAAGGCCTAATAACTTGTTCAGATGTAAGGTTAAGCTTAAGAGTGTCCCCCGTTGTTCTAACTATGTGATGTTACATTTTTCCTTAAGAGTTCCCTTGTAAACAATGTGATGTTAAATATTTAAGATTTGGGTAACAAATTCAATGATTAAGTTATCATTTTTAAAACAATAGGTCTTAGTGTGTGAAAACTGACTAAGTTATAAGCTTAGTGTTGTGAAAAGTGAGACTTGGAGTAGTTATCATAATATCTGACCATTAAAGGTTAGTCGTTATCAAAATATCTTACCATTAACTTTTTGTGTGGATGTGAGGTTTGGAGATCATATCTTCAAAATTGAAACACATTAAAAAGGGTAATTGTTATGATGTTATCTAGATCTCTTCATGCCAAGAGATAAGTGCCTCATTTTGTCATTCTTTCAAAATTTGATACAACCCTATTATTGCTTTAGTGATCTTTCATGTCACTACTACATTTGGGGTCTGAATTCAATAATAGTTTAACATTTTTTACATTGATTAAACATAAAGGAAAAATTGGTGAATGTTGATTCAACACCATTGTATTTGTATTGCTTATTTGACGTTGTAATGTTGAACAACCATCGCTTAATTGACGTTAGATGGACGTTACAAACATCTCTTAAGCAATGATGAAGATGATGATGATGAAAATGGTGATGATGAATATGATGATGATGAGGATGGTGGTGGTGGTGGTGATGAAGATAATTATCATGATGAAGATGATGACGACGCTGAAGCTGATGATGATGACGATGATGACGATGATGATGAGGAAGAGGGATATGACGATGATGAAAGCCCTTATAAATCCCTGC
This sequence comes from Larix kaempferi, assembly GCA_027924585.1. Classification (NCBI taxonomy): domain Eukaryota; kingdom Viridiplantae; phylum Streptophyta; class Pinopsida; order Pinales; family Pinaceae; genus Larix; species Larix kaempferi. The sequence continues at coordinate 2,385,482 of BSBM01000766.1, read as the reverse complement.
TATAATCATTTATTATGGTATGGTAACATTTTTCCCTACTAACCACTAAATAATGCCCCTAAGGGATGGAACATTTCATGATACTAATAGTTGATCCAAGGGAGGGGTCTTCAGAAATTCTGATGTTACTAATAGTTAATCCATTATTTCACGCATATCATTTTATTCTAGGTATTTTTCACTGTAAATATCCCAAATCTCCTCCTTCCTTAAGGTAATGTACATCACCAATGGTGTCCATCGATCCTGCAAAGTTAGCAGTAAATGGGGCCAATGTTGAAATTTCTTCAAACTTTTCCAATATGCATTGAAATTTGACATTGTTAGACTCGACACATGCATGCACAAAATGGGAGGTTTTCAAGACTCAAGGATGGGGAAAAACTAAACAAACAACCTAACGAATGTAGAACCCTTATGAATATAGAACCTTGAACAATGACGATGATGATGATGATGATGACGATGGTGTTGTTTCGATTTCAGCATCATCATCGTTGTCATCATCATCATCATCATCATCATCATTGTCTTCATCATAATCATCATCGTCATCATCATCGTCATCACCATCATCATCATCATCATCATCATCATCATCATCATCATCATCTTCATCATCATCATCTCATCATCATCATCATCAACGTCATCATCATCGTCATCATCGTCATCATCATCATCATCATCGTTGTCTTCATCATCATCATCATCATCATCATCATCATCATCATCATCATCATCTTCATCATAATCATCATTATCATCATCGTCATCATCATCATCATCGTCGTTGTCATCGTCTGCATCATCATTTTCATATTCATCATCATCATCTTCATCATCATCATCAACATCATCATCATCATCGTTCTCATTCTCCTCCTCCTCCTCATCATCATCATCTTCATCATCATCATGTTCATCGTCATCATTATCATCATCATCTTCATATTCATCATTGTCGTTGTCATCACCATCATCTTCATTGTCTTCATCATCTTCATCATCATCATCTTCATCACCATCATCATCATCATCACCATCATCATCATCATCATCATAATCAACACCTTTTATCATCACCATCATCATCATCATCATCACCATCATCATCATCATCATAATCATCATCATCATCATCATCATCGTTGTCATCGTCATCATCTTCATAATCATCATCATCTTCATCATCATCATCTTCATCATCGCCATCTTCATCTTAATCATCATCTTGATGAAAGGACATGGTTTAACTAAGATAATGGCATAAACAAACCTTAAGGTAGTGGGCATTAATACAATTGAGGGTTTTTGAAGAAGTCCCTATAAATCCCTGGTATAATCATTCATTATGGTTTGGTAACATTTTTCCCTACTAACTGCTAAACAATGACCCTAAGGGATGGAAAAATCATAAACAAGATCTTTCAATCTCAAAGTGGAAAAGTATTATATAGTCTAAGTATAATTCTATTGGAAGGATTCTAATGTTGCTCAAGTGTATGTTGGAAAATGAGCTGGAAGGCTTGGCCAAGGATATGCATCAAGGAATCTTTGGAGGCAATTTCATTAGCTAAATCTCTTTTTTTATGTTCACAAATTCGTTAGAGATTGCCATGAATTCCAAATGTCTACTTCTAGGCAATGGATCCCTACATTTCCCTTAATCCTATATTCCAAGTATAATCCCCTTTTAATTGTGGGCCTTTATTTCATAGGTGAAATACATCTTCATTCCATTGGCCTATCCTACCATAATTTAGTACCCCTAAAAGACCATAACCAAAAATACTAAGGATTCCAATTCATTAAAATAAATAACCTTTTGCTAGGAATATGATATCATCCTAGGACATTCCTCCAAATCTTATCTTAAATTAAATGACCAAGCTAAATCTTCCAACAAAAATATCATGAATATTTAAAAGACAAATTTGGCAGGAAAAAAAAGGTCTTTGGACTCATAGCTCAGATATGCTCTTTGGGTGGATAGGATAAAAATGAAAAGATCTATAGGAAAGGACCCTTTTAAACTAGTGTATGGCATATAGGTAGTAGTATTTCCCATTCAACTAGAGTGGCCCATTATAAAATTATTGCAATAGATAGTGGTCAAGCCACACAAAAATAAATAAATAAACAATAAACAATAAACCAGTTGGTGAAAGTTAAAGATAAAAGGGATCTAGTATTTCACAGATTTAAAGAGTATTAGTTTACATGGAGGTATTTAAAAAAATAAAGCTAGACAAATAGAATTCTAGGAGGGAGACCTGGTATTACTATGGGATAAAGAATGCCAGGACCCTAGTAAAAACGAAAAAGTTTCACAACCACTTATGGCTAGGGCCATATGTAATTTTAAAATTTTGCGTAAATCTTTCCAGTGCTTTAATTTGGCTAACTCAGTAAGGGAAGTGACTAGATTTCCTTCTAAATGGTAGGCACTTTAAGTTTTTCATCAATTGAAGAAAAGACCCAAAGAACCCAACTTGTACTATAGTAATGAAGGGTTTTTACTTTTATTTTATCTTCAAGTTTTATTATTATTATTTTCATAGTTTGCAAGTATCATTTTCATATTGCGATTTTGTAGGGGAGAGTGAGGCTGAGTAGAGAAACCCGATCAACCCAACCTATGAGCAGAGAGCAACCTGGCCTAACTAGATAATTGGACACCTGGGGGTACACCTAGACTTCTTTTTTTTCTTCAGTCGTTCGTGTTGAATCATTAAAGACCCGTGGATGCGCTCGGTATTTGTTCGGTTGTGTAGGGAAGAGGGAGGTTGAGCAGAGAAATCCAACCCACGAGTAGAGAAAACCTAGCCTAACTGAGCAGAGAAAGCCATCCATCAACAAAGAAGTCCTCGATGATGCCTTCCATAAGTGGATTTTTCAAACCCTTTATACTGCAATTTTTTTATCAATAAGAGTAGAACCCTAGGATTCAATAATGGATTTTATGTGTCATGATGGAAATGAAGGGTCATTGTGTTAATTTCCAAAAAGATATAGGGTAGGTATAGGACGTCAATGTCTATCGTGATATATTTTTCATTCGTGGAAGGATGGCAGTGAGCAGTTCATAGGTTCTCTTGTTCCAACGGATTGGGTGGAAATATTAACTAAGACCAAATATATGAAAAAAACTTAAATTTTCAAGGGGATTTACCTATCTACAGACCTCATCTTGTCAACCGCGTCCCCTCTGTATACCACCACGGCCATTGTCAAAATTGTCATTACAAACACCCCCTCTGTCATTACATACATACGCCCAAACCTTGATCATACAACCACCAGCATTATAGTTAAACCTCCTTAGTTTGTGCCTCCATTGTATATACCTTCTATCCAACATGCCCTTTCATAGTGCTCACATAAGAATGTCTCTGTGCATATTTCATGACACAGAAAGTACAACAAATCACTGGATTACATGCTTTTTTTCTTAAAACTATTAGAAAAATAGAGAATTGGATATTATGGCTACAAACAGTAATCTAATTGATACCATGGTGATGGAGTATAGCAAAACCCTTCAAGTACTTAGGTTTTTTCCATAGAATTTTTAATACGAAATTATAGAACCATAATGCAAAGCCATAAACATGCAAATCTATTGGGATGGAAGTTTCCTATCAAACCGTTTGAAAATAATGAATGTTCCTAAATTCCCAAAATGGGGAATGTTTTAAGATTCAAGAATATTTCTCTAAAGGATGAAAGAAAACTTAATGGAATGTACAGTCATCATCTCAAACAAACACTAAAATCATGGATCCTTTATTGAATTCAACAACTTTAACAACCAATAGAATGAATTTAAAAGGGTCAAATGATAGGAGAGGGAATCCATAGGGCATAAGATTCCATTAAGAAAATTAGTTTCCCAAAGTTCCTTAGTAGTATATTTATGCGATATTTATAGGGAGGGGTTAGGGGTATGGAATTGTATCCCCAAATAGATATATTATCCATACCCTAAAATATACGGTGCTGTAAAGAATAATTATAATATGTGCTACAATGTTGGCAAGACTTTAGAAATTTATAGTCCCTAGTTTCTGCCATATTTTAATGAGCTTGAAAATATCTTGAATTATTGGTTTAAGTTACTGGAAATACTCATAGGGTACTAAATACTACATGCATCGAAACACCAATTGCTTCTTTCTAGAGGTACACATAATTGACTAATCACAACAACTACTATGCTAGTAATAATGTGCTTATATACTATGATATTAGACTGAGATCAACATACATAGCATTTGGAATAAGAAGAACAGGTAACCTAGCCACATATATGTTTTTGAGTGCCCATTAAGCATTGATAATGTATTTTTTGTAAAATTTATGAAGTTCAATTAAAGGCTGATAGAACCAAGCATGAATCTCCCCTTTGTCTGTGTTTTAGTTTATGGAGTCAAAGTGTTTGATATCTTGCAAATAAGATTTTTGGTTCCTGTAAGAGTGAGTGTTTGAATTTAAATTGTTGGGGTCCCCTTTGCAATAGATTCAGATTCCAAAGCTCAATATATCCTCCCAAATCTATGAATCCTTTAGTAAAATTGAATATTCATATGAAAGCGATTAAAACTATCAAAAAATTTTATTGCTTGAAATGACGTTTTCAGCTCTGTCAATGGCCATCCTTACCTCAAACTACAATAAATGCTCCAATTTCCGTGTGTAGGAATCCTTAGGCGAACTCAACTTTTGCTTCTTCTCGATGTCCCAATATAATCATGATTCTATGTAGGCTATTGTTTGGAATTCAAAAAACAATCAAGTCCCCACCAAACAAATCACGGTGAATCCCTAAACATGCCTCCAGAGATCTGGCTTGTGTTGTTGAATCTTAGCAACAGATAAAGTAAAATAGATTTTCAATTCATTCACTCTACCGATATTAAATCATATTTTTTATTACACTATCATATGACTATTAGGTCATTAATTCAAATTTAGGTTCATTCTTTTTCAATATATGTATGTAGGCATTGCTCCATAGGAATCAATTCCAATTCATAAGCTAGTGGGTTAGTTGGTTGGACGTGCAATTCCATAAACAATAAAATCAGTTCTTTTGCACAACCTGCAATTCTAGAGGAATTTGGTTCACTTTCACAAATAAGAGGATCCATTGAAAAAACACTGGAACAATTGGATGAAATTGAAATACAAATGGCTTCTTTATTAGAACTTGAGAGAACCTACTATGAAACTGTTGAAGAGAACATTGAACAGAAAGTGTCGCCATAAACAACTATTGAAAAGGGTAGGGTCACCTTTCTTGGGAAGAAGAAAAAGAGCTTGCAAGTCAAGTGGAATCCTGTCGAGCCCAGCTAGATAAACTGAAGAAAGGACAAGGTTTGTAAAGAAAGGACAAGGTTTAGGGTGATCATATATCAGTCACAAGGTAAATATTGTGTTAATCCTAAAATTGGTGGGCATATATCACTCATAAGGTAAATGATTCCTATGTAGTGCCTATGTCATTATTTATGGCACCATGCATGATGAAATAGAGACAATTGTGTGGTCTTAAACCCTATTTATTGGCCTCAAACCATGGCCTATGCCTTGATAACCATGCATGGTATTTTAAATCTAAAAAATGCCACCCTATCTCCATGCATGACAAATATCCATATGTGACGGAATTGTGATGGAATCAAGCCTCGTGCATGGAACATAAACGCTTTTTTGAATGTGCATTTGTTTTTAGATATATTCATATTTGTATTGGTTATTCAATAAGTAGCTTTTTTATGTGGTTTCTATAAACTTCCACTAAAAACTTATTTTTTTAGTAGTTTAAAAAAAACTAAGACGGTTTTTAAAAACTACCCCTAAAAATTAAACTATCATGAAATTTTGGGTGGTTTTCATGTCTTCCACCCATGATTACATACAAACATCTAGGAATGATCCCCCAATTCATTATCACATGAATTATTTTACCCAATTGTGGCTCATACTTCATACGTCATACTTGTTGTATGCAATATTAATGGCGATGTAACCTAGGCCAGAGCCTTCTAAGTAATTGGTGACTAAAAGAGAGGCAAAACCTAATTTCCCTTTAACAAAGCTATATGGATAAGTGGAATGTGCTTTTGAGGTGATGAAAATAATATAGTAACTATATAAGGATCTTACTCATTAAAACCATCATTTAAGGCATTCCTATATCTATAGTTTTCCTTAGGGTGAGATACCTAATCAAATATATGGATAGATTATTTTGGATATTTTATAGTACATCTTATCCATGATCTGCAAATATGTATTGAAAACCATGCCATATATTGAAGATGAGGTTGTCCTTAAGACCCAACATTTTGATATGACTTATGCCTAGTGAGGGTATCTATACACCATCTTACCTGACATTCATCACTATTTTCCATTAGATAGAGCTAACCCAAGTTGTAAAACAATTAAAAGTTTGCATCTAGTTAATGAGGCTTGGTTGGATGGAAATGTGTACAACTCAACCAACCAATGCAACCAAATAAAATTCATAGCTCATTTGCGTAAAACAATAGGTATGTGATGAATCTAGGTGGATTTCAGGGGTTAATTTGATAACTAGATGAAGGAGGGAATCTTCCTAGAGGAACTAAATTATGCCACATGTCTACAACGGACAAATATAAAAAATGTAATAATTTGGTTTGTCCTATATCTATCATACAATTTTGGATCATCTTTCTTTATAACATGCTTGCTAGAAACCATGAGCCATGAATGATGTTTTCGGTATTGAAAATTCAACTACAACATGTTGTCTCATTTTAATGATTGTAGGTACCACCAAATAGGTACTTGTCGAATATATCTTCCTCAAGTGAGGAAGATAGACTAGAAGAGGTTGAAAGCGAGACGTCTAATACAAGATCTAACCGGTCAAGATCAACTAGAGGTGAAAAGGTAAGGAGAAAATTTCGTAGATGCATAGAACTTTTTGTTTCTGAAGGAGGATCATGTGGTTATGATAACGAGAGCATAGGTGACATTGAGTTTCCCCTCAGGTATAGACATCTTGTCAAACGATGGCTACCCAAGGAGCTACCCCAAGTGGACACAGATTTCTTCCTCAATGGAAGGACTTATCGCATTGCTCCATCCTCTTTACATGGACTGGGGATATTTTCCATGGATGGCATAAAGGTGTCATATGGCACTGAAACTGAATTGATGGATTATGTTGGTCCATGCTACAAATACAATGACTGGTTGTTGTTGGTCTGATATACACGAAGTATGCAGACATATGGAGTGGCAGCAAATTATTTTCAACTACTGGACAACAATCTGAACAAAGGAGAAACTGTGTATACTTATGGAAGGCCAAAATCTTCAAGAAATATCACAGGGTTTATAAATAGCACACGACTAGGGTCAACACATAAGCTACCCAATTGCCTATTTGAGGTGCGTGAAGGAAATCGTGTATTCGTATGTGCAACAAAATCAATAGCTGCAGGTGAAGAGTTGTATATCGATTACGGTTTGAATCGAACAGATGCGGGGGTTTCTATTATGGGGTTAATTTTCTTATACAACATTTAACTCAACCTTTGATCGATGAGTTATTATTTTTCTCTTGCATCAAGTTTATTTATGTCATGCTTTTTATAATATACACATGGTTAATTATATGTCATGCTTTTCATTAATCACGTTTAAGAGACATTGTTATATATGTAATTTTCATTTTTAATGTCTTAATTCTTATATTGCGGCAGGGTGATCGTGGCCATATTCCAAAAGCTGACCGTGGAAAATCACCAATGGTGACGCATGAGGTAAATGTTAGTTTAATAGTACCTAATAGCATCAATGTAATAGTAACCACAATTCATGATTATATTAAATCTGTTAACATTTGACATTTTTTATGCTATTGAGCTCAATATTTCAATATGATATCATTCTTATTGTATTGTGGTAGGGGAGTGGTACTCAGAGCACACCTACAGCTTCTGAACAGGTAAACGTGACTTCCATAGTAACAATAAAGTTTTTTCATATTAATCACATTTATTATACATGGTTCAATTTTTACTTATCGATATGAATATGTATTGCTTATTGTATTGTGGAAGGGTGACCGTGGGAAGGAATCAATGTTGTCACATTAGGTAAATGATAGCGTAATAGTACCTAAGCATTATTATTTTACTTATTTTTGTTATTATATGCATTATATATTTTTACGTGAATTTTGTATTGACGTTCATAGAGCACACCACATCAAGGTGATGATGTGGTCGTTGAGGAAGAGATATTTTATTCAACCGACCCCATGGATACTGTGAAAATGGATTTGAAAAAATGCAATCAAGACCTTCTTAGACTGATTTTAATCGAACCAATGACTGAAGAAATACAAGCACAAATTGATGAATTGAGGAAAAAGATATTAAAATACGGGTTAAGTGGCATCTTTGAAAGTTTTTACGAACTACATATATTCATTTATGTTATTTTAGTTCTCTTTTTTTTATATGATTTAAGTAATTGAATATTTTCTCTTTAGAATTTTTTGGAACCAACACCCGTGTATCGAGAACGGGCTACAGAAGCCAATATTGGTAGTAGAAATGGTTCAATACATCGTCAATATACCGTACCAACGAGGCTATTTTCCTCTCCTATACAACAATGCATTTTAGATGCCATGACCTCATGGATGTTGGAGGTCAACATGGCCCTTCAACCACCACTACTCCACAGGATGTTATAAAGGATGGTGGCATCGAATGTGATAGTTTCTATCCTGGCGCAATACATGTGGTTAGCAAGGGATCATTTCTCGTTAGATTCTTGGTGAATGATGAATGTGTTCCAATCAAGATACCGAATATTGTAGGTATTATTTAATTTATTATGTGTTTTTTTTCATGTAATTCAAAGCCACATAACTCAAATTAGTTTTAATTAATGATCATATTTTTTTGCAGGAAATAATGTTTTTTATAAGAACCTGCATGATAAGGAGTTGGATATTTTTGGGCCCACCATTCGTACATGGTGGAATTCCCAAAATGACAAATTGAAAGATGATTTGATGAACCACATGGTCATCTTGTTTGGTGAAACCTTCAACAAAAAATGTGTCACCGCAGCAACTAGGTTGAATTTGAAATATGTCAGGGAAGATTATAGGGACAATCTACAAATTAACCACAAGTATGAGCATCCTAAGACGGTTTCAGAGAAGGAGTGGAAAACACTCATAGAGTATGAAAATGAGAAGGCATTGAGAAAACAAGGAAAGACTGGGCCAATCAGTTCAAGAAGGTATGACACATAACATATTTTCAATGAAGAATATTCAATTTTTTGTAAACTTTTAAATATATTTAAGTTTCGATATCTAACGTATTTGCAACCTTTCATAGGCTCCCAGACACCTCTAAAGAAACAAAGGCAAGAGTAGAAAAACATGGACAGCACAAATTGGGCCAAGGTGGATATTAGAAGCTAAGGGCACAAATTGTAAGAATCAAACAATCATTATTTGTAGCCAACAATTAATTGATTTTTCTTACTGTAGTGAACAATTAATTTATTTATCACAAGAACTTTACATGGTGTTATGCATTGCAGGGAAATGCTTTTCAAGAGAAATCCACTGATGAAGACTTGAATCTCGGCTTCAAGTACGGTTTTCAGCATGTGCTGGAACATCAAAAAATCTTGGGGCAAACCTCAATTTCCTCATTGATCCACGTAGAGGTAAATAAAATAAATAAGGCCATCATCATAATGTACTTGTGTAATCTATTCATGAATGATTACATCGAAAAATGAATGTCTTTTTTTGTTTTCAGGGTGAGACCAAAAAAAGCAGCGAGGGTAGCGGTACCAAACCGGTACCACACGATGGTGGGGAGCTTCGTAGCCATTTAGGTATGTATGCTATAAAGCAGATGTATTCAATATGATTTTAAATACTTAATTGATGACGTTTACTAATTAATATTTTTCTATGAATGGAAGAGCATGTACCTTCTCATGCTCAGCGAGGAGAGGAAAAAATGGCAGAACCAATGAACACTCCAATTGACTCAGCTAGTCATCCAATAGGTAAAGATAATTGTAATGATATTGGAAATAATGAAACACGTATCTCAATAATAACTTCACATTTATATCTATATAGTTGTCTTGGTGTTTGCAGATGATTCCCCTCTCCATCCACCTCCACTCCCTGCTAATCGACGTCCCATAAGTATGGTATGGGGGTGCATATCCACACAATCAACAAAAAGAGAGGGAAAAAAAACTACAACAGATCAAGACACCGAATATGAAGTCTCCCTCTTCGAATTTTTGAAAAAAAAACAAAACATAAAAAAATGTAGTTGTAAACATTTAAGATTTGTATTTGACTAAGTGAAGGCATGAATTATTTTCAGTTTTGTTACAAGTTTCTTGATCTAGTCGGTGCATGGTGATATTTTAGAATTGAGGTTTCACATGTGTATGTTATTGCTCAGATCATATTTCTGAATATGTTTGACATCTTTAGATGACTATGGTTATCCTCAAGGGACTGGCCACCCCTTCCTGAGTTAACCTGAGGAATATGAGAAGACCATATCATTTATAATTGGTTTACTATTATTATTGTTTTTGTTTTCAGTACTTTAATGATTTCTGTAGCTCTATGTTTGATAGTACTGTGCTGATTAGAAAAATTAATATAACTATGTTTGTGCTTTTTGAAATTTATATGCAAAATTTTTGTTCACTTTGTTGCATAGCTTATTTTTTAATATGTGTGACATCTTATGAGGACTATGGTTATCGCAAGGGGCTGGCCACCCCTTGTTGAGTTAACTTGAGGAATATGAGATGACCACGTGACCTTCCTTATCCTGGGATGATGATTATGAGCTTCATCTCATTGCATGAGACACATGAGACGTATGACCACATACAATTGAGAAGGTCGGGTAACCTACCTTGACATTGACTTGATGTGCATGAGCCTAGTATGACGTCGTGTTGCCTTATTATGATACGTTGACTTGCATGTTTACTTGTATGTGATGTTTATCCTTGTGGTTACTCGTGATTGACCCTTGCATGGTAGCGTTGAGCTATACAACCCTTAATTTTTTACGTCTAGCTTGTTGATGACCAACGTGACCCCTTAGGATTGCTTTTCACCCTTTCGTTGACCTTAATATGCCTCCTTAGGTGCCATCCTCCACATCATTACCTTATATGACTTTTTTGGAGTACTTTATTGTCGTTTTGTATTGTGTGTTGGTCGTACTGCTGTGCTGATACCGTTTTTTATTTGTGAGGGTTCGATGATCTATTTTATGGTCTTTTCCAGTTTAGGGTTCTCTCCTTTCACATGTATGTTAATCTAGTTGAGTCTCATGCAACTAACCTAACGCTAAGAGGTTGAATTCTGAGGATAAGGGAGGTCTACCCCAACATCAAATGTTGATTTTATACCCAACGTCCCTTATTGGATCCCTAATTATTTACTACCCACTGGACCAGTATAAGTACATACCATGAATGTATTACATATGCTTGATTTTACTTAGAAATAATCTACTCACTAAGAATGAGCTTGGAGTTTTCATGTGTATATTTATATTTGTTAGTGTTATCTCTATTTTTTGGTAGAATATGTAATTATTTTTGTGATCATGTGCTATTCTTTTTATCCTGGCATTGATGGACTGAAGGAATGAATTAGTACAATTGAAAATCACAATAAAGAAATTTCAGTGGGCCATAAATGACATATTCCTAATAAATATGAGATAACATATGCAAATGAGCTCCCAAGTTTGCATCTTATATCAACTTTGGACAAGCCAAAGCAAATATGTCAAACACAACATCTTGCAGAGTCGGGTAAATGCATTCATGTTTTAAATTCTATTCATATATTTCAACTCTTTCATCATCAAGTTCTCATTCAGATTGTTTGAAGCTATAGGAAATATTTTTTAAAATGTTTTATATTTACAAATACTATTTAGGATGTCATTATAAAATCAACATCCATGACTCCATAGACCTATCGAGTGGTTTAAGATACATATGCCAAATATATTCAAGAAAATCTAAGTGGGAATGTAAGGGTCAACAATTTATAAGCACAGTCAAGTCTAAAATGGTGTCTGGGAAGTTTCAAGTTTGCTAGATTATTCAAGTGGTGCATTGCATTAATCTATGACCTGATGTTAACACTTTATGAATATGTAGTTGCATCTCAAATAGGATATAAGAATCTTCATATTTTCTAGAATCTCCAATTGATGATCTGCATGAAGTCTATATCTCATTCATGATATATCATTTGGAAAAAAAATTGCACCAATATCAAATGTACTAACATTTTTAGAAATGGCCTCCTAATTTCCTGCACATGTCAATTATATGGGCATTTTCTTGTTTGTATGCCAACTTTGATTTCCTCCTATTTTTATCATAAATTATGGTTGGGATGAGCTTTTCATGGTTACATTGGAAAATGGTAGTGCAAACTTTCAGTACGGATCTACTAGGTTTTAAGGGATTATTCACTGGATTTTAAGAGATTATTTTCCTTCCCTTGACTTTCAACAACATAAGGGTAGATGTATATTGACTATCTTAATTGCATCTATGCTAGAACTAGCTGTAGGTTTACACAATGGAACATTTGCCAAGGTAATTTATTTTTCTTCCCACAAAGATGTATTGTTTGTTTTATAGAAGTCCTTAAGATGTTAATATCTTTATATATTAACATTAGGTTCTCATTACAAATTAGGTTCTTATTATATGATGGATGAATCTCAGGTTGGCATTTATGTACTGAATGTGAAAAGTCATCCAAGTTCCTTTGTTATACTTGTACATATTCACCTTGTGAAGTCTGTGTCAAATGGGTGGAGTTCCTTCGTGTCAGAAAAAACAGGGTTTTTGTGAAAGCTGCATGCAACTTGTTCTCATGATAGAGGAAAACAAAGAAGTTAATTCCGATGGGGTATGCCTCTTTCATCCATGTTGCTAAAACATTTCTTTGATCAAATCCAATTCTAAATAACAAACAAAATTCAAATGCGTAGATGTCGTTACCACTTTGAAGAGCTAGCCTTAGCAAAACTTGAAGTCTTTATTTGCAGTATACGTGATGGGAGGACCATGGAGACCAGTTCCATTGCCAATTCCCAAGGAAAAAATAGAGTCTCAAGATAATCCCCTCCAAGATTATCATTCTCCAAATGCTGCTAAACCAGGCTGAATATAAGGCTCAATGTGCTGATAATATTGGAATGCAATATTGGGTTGACTTAAGGTAATTTTCCATGCCCATTACACTTCCTAGAATGCTTGCATTAGGGTTTTGAACATGCCTAGATCTGGTACTTAGCTTGACCATTGTTGTTACATGGGTGGAAAGGTCCCAAAACTTGCTCAGAACCAACCACAATGGTTCTTCACACAAAACTATGCTCAAGAATCACACCCAGAATTAAGAATTGGGGCTATTTAGGGCCGGTTAAGTACCTGACAGTCCCCCGAATGTGCCCAGAATTACTCAGATTTGAGATTAGATGCCTCTTGATGGTTGTAAAAGTTGAGGCTATCATTTGGAGGCAGCTCGAATTTGTGGATTATCCTGAGAAGATACGTGCTTCTACAAATATTTTCAGGTGCATTTGACTAGTAGTAACCTACAACAAATCTCTAATATCACTACTGAAGAATACACAAGTCTGCTACAGCGTGATAGTGATTGCATTTATTGAGTTTAAGGGTAGGTACTTTAAGATATGTTATCAAACACCTGTAGGTATGTAAAACAATCTTTCTTGATATATAGTTCAAATCTGTTTAGTGACTGTTATAAGCATTTTTGCTCCTAATCAATGCATGCCAAGTGAATCTCAAGTGATTGTTTATGATTAAAATGGTATAAAAATTATAATGTGCAAAATGTTGAGCAATATCCATACACCCAAACTCAGGTTTGACTCCATTGGAAGAGTGTTAGCTAAGTGGTTGACAAAACCCTTAAACCAAAATTAGCACAGCAGAGGAGCAAGCAAACCACCTATCTGGGTCAAGGATATTACATCAATGATATGTGGTAGGCTAGTAGCATGTTGGTTTTTGGACTCTAAAGGCCATTTATACTTTTAACATGCTTAATGAAACTTTTAGATCTGATTTGCTTTTGTTATATTTCCTCTGTAATTGAAATAAGTTTCAGATCTCTGTATTGAGATAGATATTGCCCAAAGGGCTGCTGGAATTATCTATGCTTGAACTTTGAATCCCTTGTGGTGTCTATGTTCTTGAGCTTGCCTAGAAGTAGTGTTGAGAAGCTTTGAAGTTTCTTGCAACGTTGTTGAAGAATTAATTTCAGCACTAAGGCTAAAAACTCTATATCAAGTAGATCCATGGCCTCTTGGGAATAAACTATCTCATCTGATTCCTCAACCTAAATTTGTTATAGAGTGTGGTAGGCATGAAACTCCTAAACATCTACTCTGGTATTTTCTCTTTGTTAAATCAACACAAGACTAGGTCATTACCTTCTGCAACTACTTTTTCCCTGCCCCCATAACCTGGAATGCTGCCCTTCTACGTGAGAAAATTCCTTGGGCTGTTGTGTTCCAAGCAACATGGAAGCTAATTAGACTTGAAGTACTTTGTCTTATTAGGGAAAAAGAAACAATGCTATGTTAATAAAGCACAACCTGTGAGGAGTTCCTCCTAATATGATAGCTCGCTAATATATGCAACACTGTATATACAGATTGGTGTCCAAGTGCAAAAGGATGAACTGGATGTTGTTGAAATATTGTAACTTCTAAGAATATTATATTTGTATCCTATTATTCCGGAGATGTTACATTCCTCCGACGGGACTTTGTTATGTATCCAGAGATGTTTATTCCTTTGAGAGATTGTAGTAACTAGGGTTATTAGATCTCCCATGTGGGGTAGGCCCTGTATGTGTTATGTGGGTAAAATGGTTATTAGACCGCCCTAGAGGGGTCGGCCCAGTCAGCATTATGTAAAGTGGTAAAGTTGGGGCCAACCTAGTTAAGGTAAAAGACAAGTCAGAGTTGTGTATAAATAAAGGAGGTGTGTTCCTCATTTAACACACATTCACTCACTTGTGATTGGCGCATAGGAGAGAGAGAGATCTTCTATGAAGGAGAAGGAGATCATGTTTGGGATACACATCTCTGTATTGTTGATTATCTATATTAAGGAAGCTTTGTTGGGTTTTCTACCCCATGAGGGTTTCCTAGGATAAATTGTGTCTGTTGTGTTTATGTTATGCTTGTTGTTCTTTCAGTGATCCTGTATATGCTAATGTTGTGAAATTGTAATATAATACTGATGTTATCTATCTTAGCATATTAAATCCTAACATGGTATCAGAGCTACCCTGGAGGAAGGCAATGTATGACACTTGCGACACTTGTTGCACTTGCGACAAATTGGAAGCAAGGGTTTGATAGACTAAAACTAGTCATCGTGGAACTTTCGCTATAAATCCATTTTGGCAAAGGTTCAGGATCTGAAAATTCTATAGGTTGATGGTTACATCCCCATGTACCTTTTGTCCCAGCATAGCATCTAATTCACTGTACTTTTTGATTTATGATCCATACAATCTAGGGTTTCTGCCTCTTCCAGATCTCAGTCATAAACAGGTGACCTAGGAAAAAAGGTCACAAATTGGGCTAGGAAGCTCCAAATGAAATTTCGTAAAAAGTGACAGGTAGTGCACGGACTATACTTTCACAGATCCTATTTTTAGAGGCCGAAGTTGAAACAGTGACACGTGGCACGTCGTACAAGTTCGCTCTCTTGTTTCATCCCATAAACAGGTCACGTTGCGACACTTGGCATAACTCTCTCTCAGAGAATCCATTTGAGGTCAGACCTGTGGGGTTGGAAAGATGACAAGTCAGGCTACCACAGGATGAAGTTTCAGACCCTGTGGATCCAAAATTTCTAAGTCACACCAGAAACATTGAGGCACATATTTCTATGGAATAGAATTGAATTTTGAGCATTCTCATTTTTTGGCTTATCATTGCTACGGGAAATTAGAGTTTCAGAGAAAGTTGAAAATCTTGGAATCGGTGACCACGGCTAGAATCTCCTCAGAAAAATCAAAGTTTAGAGCACAAGATCGAAGCTTTGGTTGGGCAGAATACCAGGCTTTATCAAACCCTAATTCGGGATCCTATCCAAAAGAACCAAAACCTTCAAAGTCAATTTTGAGGGGTCAAATTTTGGAGATTTTAAAATTGAAGTGTACCAACTTGATCAGCTCAGCAAGGCACATATTTTCATCTAATCAGAAGTTTGAAATTCACAGTTTGAATTTTTAGGGTTTCTCTGACGAACCTTAATCCAGTTCCAAAGAGAGATGAGGCTAAGGCCTTATATAGAGAAGACTACTCGTCAGGTATGACTTGAGAAGACATAGGTATGTTTTGAAATATGATTCTTGATTAAGTTCATAATATGTTTGTATTCATGTTATTGAGGTTAGTACAATTATGATTGTTTGATAATGAATGCATGTGAGAGATAGAAGACATTCATTGATTAGGATTGTACTAATGCACCTGTTGTGTTGTATGAGGATGATGTTGTCTGCTAACAAGATATAAGTACATCAAGAAAGACAAATCAAGTTCTATGACCATGATGACATAAAGACAAAGACTCATCCATAGTATTTAGAAGCTCTACTTACGAGGTATGCAGGTTACTAGCACAAGGTCTCTAAATCATTGAAGAGAATAAAGATATTGTTTGGGTATTTTAGACATAACTAAGCATGTATACTAATCCAGGTATGTTTTCCTATGTCAAGTTAGAATCCTACTTTGTGCTAGGATCTTAGTATACCTATGTATGAAATGATCATGACCATACATACTTAAGATTACTTAGAATCATAATGTTGTGGTAATATTGAGTTTATACTAATGAATGTATGATTATGTATGAGATCATGATGATGACACTAGTGCACACTTAAGCATGCACAGTGGTCCAGGATGGATAGAAGCTCATGACATGGAAGGGAAGTAGAGACCAAGAAGGAAGCAACCTCACAAGACATAAAAAGATAAGTATTTGAATTTGAAGTTAATGATATTAATAGTATATGCATAGAATCAGTAAATGTATCATGCATAGGATAAGCATTCATATAGCATTGAACAATATGCTACTAATTTGCATATGAAGGGTAAGTTGGACAAACATTCCATTGTTGCTTGTCTAGAATGAAACCTCTTTGCTGACATGATGAGAGCTGTGCATGCTCTTGTTAGTATGTTCTGGTAGAGATAGAAGGCATCTAGATAGCCACTGTATGCATACAAGATATGGAAACGTGTTGTGCCAAAGTACTGGTCAAGATAGTTGCATAACTATGTGAATCATATCTGTATTCATAATAAATTATCATGTCAACATGATTTGATGATTATGAAGTATTACTAATCATGTAATTAACTTTGGTTTGTAGGAAAGATCATGAAGAATGATGAATACCGAACAAGTGATGGATGTTCAACAAGAAGACTTACAAATCAAACATACTATAGAAGGCTCATGGCTAGAGGATTCTCTTAGAAAGAGAAAGAGGATCATGACGAGATGTTTAGATAAGACCATTCTATTAATGGCGTAATTGAAGAAGGCTTTGTACGGGTTCAGCAAGTACCCAGGATCGATAGCAAATTGATGAGATTGATGATCACCACAGGTGATGCGTATCTCAACCTTTGCTACAAGGTTGAATATGGTTTATGTATACAGATGACATTCTTAGATGAATGCAAGAAGGAATTCACCATATAGTTCAAATGATCTTGAGGCTCATATCAGCAAAACCATTTGATGGGAGATGGCACAGATAGATATGCAGAAGATCACTCAATACAGAGCATGAATGATGTTTAGTCACAGGGGGAGAATTGATAGTCTCTTGAAAAGCTTGGGCTTTAACAAAAGTAAAGTTGATCCTAAACTTTACCTTAAGGTTATGGATGATACTATTACTGGATGTGGATGATCTCTTTCTGACAAATAATGAGAAACAGATCATGGAAAACAAGAAGAATTTAGCTACAGAATTTAAGATGAAAGATCTCGAATTGATGCATTACTTCCTAAGTCTGGAAGTATGAAGGAATCTTTCTCAACTAGGGAAAGTATTATGTGGAAATATTGAAAAATATTTGATATGTTGGAATGTACAACCATGGCCACTCTCATGGATTCCAACCTGAAGCTGTTAGCTGATGACTCATCAGAGTTAGTGTATGTAACTCAGTATAGACAGATTATCTGACGAATACCAGGCCAGATATATGCTTTGTTGTGAACACCTTGAGTCAGTTCACCTGATAGCTGCAAAGCATGTGATGAGGTACCTGAAGGGTATGATAGACTTTGGTCCATATTATTTTGGAGATCATGACTTCATATTGTATGGATACACAGATGTTGTTTGGGCAAGAAGTGTATCAGACAGGAAGAGTACATCGGGCGTATTTTATTGTCTGGGATCTGCTATGATCTCATGGTTTAGCAGGGAGTAGTCGAGTGTGGCTCTTAGTACAGCTGAAGCGGAATATATAGCTGCTTGCTCTGATAGTTGTGAAGCGGTATGGCTTCAGAAGTTGTTATCAGGATTGTTTGACTTGGAGATGGACCCCACTGTGATCCTGTGTGACAACCAGAGTTGTATCAAGATGACAGAGAATCTAGTGTTCCATGATAAGTCAAAGCACATAGAGATCCGATATTTCTATATATGAGATATGGTGCAGAAAGGAGCTATCAAGCTCGAGTATGTGAGCACTAACAAACAAGTTGTTGATGTATTGACCAAACCTCTATCTCGAGTAAAGTTTGAGACAAGCTTGGTGTAGTTCAGAAGGACCCTTCTCGAAAGGGGGAGTGATATGGTCGATAATGATATTTGGATACTGGTATCGGTGAGGATACCTGTATTGATGAGGATACTGTATCGAAGATGTGGATACCTGTATTGATGACAAGGATACTTGTATTGATGATATGGATACTTGTATCGATGATAAGGATGCTTGTATTAATGATGGGGATACTTGTATCGATGATGAGGATACATGTGTCGATGATGAGGTTACCTGTCCCGATGATGAGGTCGATGAATGGTCCCTAGTGGACGAGAGGGATTGTATCATCCAAGGAATTCGGTCCTTGAATTGATCCGTAGACTCTTTTCTTCGATAAAGATGTTGGTGGATGATGTAATGTGTGCTCTTGGACTACTCAGCAGTGGGTGATCATTCACGAAACCTATGATGATGTAATGTGCGCTCCTGGACTGCTCAATGTAACAGTAGGTGATCATTCACAGGTGGTAAATCCTAGATTTAATCTAGGTCACATCCAATATGAAAAAGGACTGGCACTGTGGTTAGGATTGCATCGTCCCTGAATGTTTGGTTCAAAATGTACATGACAAGACTGCATCATCCCTAAACGCATGGCTCAAAATGTATGTGATAGGACTGCATCATCCCTGAACGCATGGTTCAAAATCTACGTGATAGGACTACATCATCCCTGAACACATGGTTCAAAATGTACGTGATAGGACTGCATCGTCCCTAAACGCATGGTTCAAAAATGTACGTGATAGGACTACATCATCCCTAAACGCATGGTTCAAAATGTACGTGATAGGAATGCATCGTCCCTTAATGCATGGTTCAAAATGTACGTGATAGGAATGCATCATCCCTAAATGCATGGTTCAAAATGTACGTGATAGGATTGCATCGTCTCTGAATGCATGGTTCAAAATGTACGTGATAGGACTGCATCTTCCATGAACGCATGGTTCAAAATGTACGTGATAGGACTGCATCGTCCTTGAACGCATGGTTCAAAATGTACATGACAGGACTGCATCGTCCCTGAATGCTTGGTTCAAAATCTACATGATAGGACTACATCGTCCCTGAACGCTTCGTTCAAAATGTACGTGACAAGACTACATCATCCCTGAACGCTTGGTTCAAAATGTACGTGATAGGACTGCATCGTCCCCTGAACGTTTGGTTCAAAAATGTAAATGATAGGACTGCATCGTCCCTGAACGATGGTTCAAAATGTACGTGTTAGGATTTTATCATCCTTGGACTTATGACCTAAAGTGAGAGGGATTGATCATCCCATAATTGGATCATGTGTATTGCAGGGTATATTGCTATGAGGCTGTTGATCGAGAGGATCTAGTGATGATGTGATGTTGTTGATCGAGAGGATCCAGTGATGATGTGATGTTGTTGATCGAGAGGATCCAGCTGATGATATGATGTTGTTGATAGAGAGGATCTAGTTGATGCTGTTATGATGATGATCAGTAGATCCAGACGATGAGGTTGTTGATCGGGTGATCCAGATGATGATGATGTTGTAGTTGATCGAGTGTTGCAGAAGATGAAGACTCAATACTGACGATGATGATGTTCCAGTATTGATTATGTTCCAGTAACTGTTTGAGTTACTGATGATGATTGTAGGAAAGCTTCCAATTATTTATATATGTATCATGTATTATGTAGTTGATGACTCCTTGCTCCTGCAGATGTTGTTATAATATCCTTCTCGTTAAGGGGGAGGTGTTGAAATATTGTAACTTCTAAGAATATTATATTTGTATCCTATTATTCTGGAGATGTTACATTCCTCTGATGGGACTTTGTTATGTATCCAGAGATGTTTATTCCTCCGAGAGATTGTGGTAACTAGGGTTTATTAGATCTCCCATGTGGGGTCATCCCTGTATGTGTTATGTGGGTAAAAGGGTTATTAGACCACCCTAGAGGGGTTGGCCCAGTCAGCATTATGTAAAGTGGTTAAGTTTTGGCCGACCTAGTTAAACTAAAAGACAAGTCAGAGTTGTGTATAAATAGAGGAGGTGTGTTCCTCATTTAACATACATTCACTCACTTGTGATTGGCGCATAGGAGAGAGAGAGAGATCTACTATGAAGGAGAAGGAGTTCATGTTTGGGATACACATCTCTGTATTGTTGATTATCTATATTGAGGAAGCTTTGTTGGGTTTTCTACCCCATGAGGGTTTCCCAGGATAAATCGTGTCTCTTGTGTTTATGCTATGCTTGTTGTTCTTTCAGTGATCCTGTATATGCTAATGTTGTGAAATTGAAATGTAATACTGATGTTATCTATATTAGCATATTAAAATCTTAACAGATGTCACTCATATGTGACAACTTTTGGAATTGTAGGGGGTGCATCCTATACCATAAGCGGGGGGGAAAAACTTGATGCCTCTCTAGCACTCTCGGCTCAATCAAGAAAGTCCCAATGTCCAGATGGAAGGTCTTACCAAAAAGTTGACCAAGTTGTTTGAGAACACAGGGAGCATAGCCATAGGTGTCCCCCCATCTACACACCAGAGTGGGCACAATATAGAGCTAGAGAAAGAAGTCAAGATGACACATACCTTTCTTTTGTGAGAAATTTGCAAATAGGCCATGAGAAAGCTAGTGAAAAAAAGCATATAGCGTTATTTATTTTCCTTTGTTGTCATCAAGGTTATATCTAAAAGTATCATATTACAAACCTCCCTAATTTAAGTTCATATCTATCAAGATCATATTCTGATCCATTGTGTACTGACATATTCATTACTTTTTGCGTTAAAAAAACTTAGGTCAGTCAATTTTCTATGATCAATTGTTTCATGTGACAATCTTGTTCTTTGGGTACTTTTCAAAATCGTAACATTTGCATTCCGGCATGATACCTTGCTAAACCAAAGGGAACATGTTGTTTCCCATATGATTATCCTTCAGTGTCACATGCAGTTTGCATAAATATTTTTCCAAGAAAACTAGGACCTATTATATCTCAGGATTTTTCTTGTTGTTTTTCAGTTATCAATTCAAAATAAACTCAGTTGTCATTATAGAAAGACATGGGTCAAGTTTATATGACTTCATATTGCATTTGTTGCTTCTTTGAGGTGAATCTATATTTCCATATGATCAAATGGTGAAAATTTGACGCATGTTAATGGCCCTTGCCTAATTTGGTAATATTATCTCTATCTTTGTTGTTTGTGCATGTGATGTGAAACTTGATCTTTACATGGCTCAGTATATGCTATATAGTCAAATTTTGCTAGAAGTTACAATTCTGCCAATTTCCTATGTTGGGTTTTAATTTGTTGAAATTAGTGCCCCCATAATTAACAATGGAAATAGAATGCCCCTGAATGACTAAAGTAACAATCAATAGGATTGATAGACAAGTGAGCATGTAAGTTCCACCCAATTAAAGATTGGTAGATACTTTCCCATAAATGATGAATTTGTAAAAAAATAAAATCAATGAAGGAAGAAAACTGGAGAGACAAAAGGCCATCTAAAATATGTCACTCAAGAAGGACCCATGGCTAAACTTACTTTGAAGGCGAAGACAATAGATAATGTGTCAAATAACATAGATCTTTTACAAAAATAATTCTTTGGGCTAGAGGATAACATTTCGAACTCTAATTGATTGTACAAGTTTGTAAATTTTTTGAGTTCATGTGTTTGTGTCCTTGGAAGTAAATGGAAATGCATTCATTTTAATTTATCCTCACGCTTAGCATTTGTTAAAGCCAAATTCAAATTAGAAATGAAAAACAAGAATTATTATAGTCTTTGCTTTGAATTTGACCTGGTGCCTCAAAACATCTAAGCAAAATTATTACAAAACTATTGCTACTCTGGTCACAACTATGCAATTATGTATCTCACATATGTTGAGGCTATTATTGATCCTTTATTTTAAATTGATAACACTGCTTTGTTTTCCATTAATTTATATAGGATCTGGTTCAGGTTACCTATATGCCTTCCTTGATCAGGCATGGAAGGAAGGAATGAGTAAGCAAGAGGTTGAGGTATATGATGACTTTGACATTTATTTCAACTTGTAACATGCTATTTTAGTTTAATTTTGATAGTTTTTTTATTGTTTGAATGTGTTGGATTTCAATGCCAACCAATAAAATAAAGTCCGTCCACTACCATTATAAGAATCATGTCTGACTTGACGAACAAATTCTCTATCTTTCTTGTTTTATACATAGTTCTACTTGTGTATGTATAAGTGCTTGTCCTCATTGTTATTTGCACATAAAAATTATATCTCCATATTTCGTAATAAATTATTCTAGATACAATCCATAGAACTTTATATATTCTTGTATATAATCTTTAATGTGCTTCTTGATAAGATAAGCTAATGTATTCTATTTGGTAGATATATTTATTCTTCTCTTATCTTTGAAGTCTGAAAATGTTTTGAAGATATGATAGGGTTTGTTTTTTGAAATGTGTAAGCATTAAAGCCTTGTGTGTATAATTATATTTAATCCATGTTGTTTTGGCACCTGTATTTGAGCATCTTTTATCATTTTTTTCATTGTGATGTAGGATAATTAAATTTTCTACCCACATTACTATTATTTCATGCATGGGAGGGTTTTCTATTTCAAATGCATGCCTACTCCATTCAGGCATGAGTGTAGGGTTTTCTATTTGAAATGCATACTTGAAAGCATTATTTCCTTTTCTAGCAAGTGTAAGGTTTTTTTTGTTTTGTTTATTTTAATAGTTATTTCAGGTAACATATATTTTGGGTGAGATTATATCCTAAAGAAAATTAAGGGAAATTAAAGTTAGATGCATGTCACTTTCATTTGAATGTGCTAATTGGGTGGAAAATGGAAATTATGTTTGGACAGTGGAAATTATGTTTGTTAGCGGGTTTACACCATTTGGATGTGCTTGCTCATATTCCTATTTTTTTACATTTGATGGTTTGCTAGTCCTTTTTTGACATTAATACTATATTTCATCCTTTTTTGTGTTTCTAGGGAAATCCTGTGTTTTGGGGAGTAATGTTCAGAAAGGTAAAAAATAGTATGCCAAAGCCATGGTTCCTTGTGGGATTAGTAAATACCGGCAAACTATATAATGGTACCAAGAACAATGTTGGGTTTGAGATGATTGATATCATAACATAAGAAAACGAAATATCGGTATCTAGTATACAGTTCATAGCACATTTTATTCTGCAATAAGACATCATCACTTTATATCATGACACTCTAAGGGTGGGTTGTATAAAGTTTTCTCATTTGGTAAAAGGGAAGGAGGAAATGTTATTGACATACATTTCTCCAAAATAAGAATGGATTGTTAGGAAATTGATCTGTTAGACACCTGTTGAGATATTTTTTGGTTCAAAGGAATGATAGAGGGGTTAACGAGGAGGAAACAAGAAAACAATTTCTATATTATAAATAGTGGATTCTTAATAGAAGCATATGCAACCGAACAATGAATTATAGATTGAAGGAGATGCAGATTGAAAGACATTGTTGTAATGGAAGAAGATAAAATATTTGATGTTTTAAACAGGGATGGTGTGGTGATTCTTATTGCTTTTGTTTTGAGTAGAAATATATGGAATGAAAATTATCAATGAATATATTTGGGTTGAATATTTGGGAGGCAATTCTTAGCACCTTCTCTTGCTGAGTGGGATAGTACAGATAGCAGAATATTGTTCCATCAAGGAATGAGTAAGCGAGATGTACCGAATTCCCTAATTTAATGAGTTTAATTCACCACATACCTTAGGTGCTGAATTGTCTCAAAATTACCTAAGCGAGTCAGCACTTAATCTATTTTTGTGAATTCAATTGCACAAAATAAGGTGTAAACTCATTGTTTTAAGGAAGATAAAAAGGAAGTTTTCGGATTTTGAGGAGGTTGGGATTTTCCTGGACGTTTAGTTTATATGGAACCCTATGGGACCATTTTTTGTTTTAGAAGTCCAACTAGCCTAACTGATGAATTCACCACACCTAATGGCAAAAACATTTCTCCTATGTTATACTATTTCTTTCTTGTTTATTTCATCTCTTTTCTTCCTAGTTTTCATACATCCTATAGGTAGTGTTTTTATGTTCACAATTAATCAATGAGTTGTGGCTCCACTTTTATATGGTTGTTTATATTGCAAGGATCCTCTTCACATTTATAAACAATCCATTATATTTACTATCACTATGTTTTTGTTATGAATGCTTCTGCAATTTTCTAAGTATAATTCAAAAAGCTCTAAGTATGGTTAAAAATAGTGCGTGAAATATTGTCCTACAATATGCAAAGAGTCTCTTTTGATGCTTTAATATAATTTTACCTCATATATAGGTTTAATGAATGATTTTGAAACTACAATATTCATCAACAAAATGCCCAACACATTATCTGTTATATAACTGAATGCTTAAAGGATTTCAAACCTATTAGGTTTCTGTGATATTTTTTTCAATATTTAAATATCAATGACCACCATTCTCATTGTTATTTTGAAGATTATTTTTCTTTCTTTTCATCCTATGAATCTCTCATTTTATCATATTTATGTTTATCCAAGATGTGGTAAATTGCCCAATGGATAAGGCCCTAGTCCTAAGATCTGAATGTGAAAGTATGTCCCTAGCCTACATTACTCCACCATATTTTTCTCTTGCAACCAATCATTGAAACTTGGTATCAAAGTTTTTGGGGTTTGAGAGATTTTAGTAGTTGTCTAGACTTTGGATGATATATAACTTATCAACTTCTCTTACTAGTTTGAGAAAGCAACCATTATTTGGAGACAAAAGAGTGAAATTTGACAAGGGGAAATTGGTAGATATTGAAGTCAAACATTTACAATAATTGCATATTTCATGAAACAAGTAAATGGTTTTTAAGGGGTGAGTGGAATCCTATTTTAATCAAACCATTTGAATTAAACATCAATTCGTGTATGAATAAGCTTCTTATAAGAAGCATGGCGATTTATGCCAGTGCATCATTCTAATTATAGATTTTATAGAGAATCGAATTGATTCTGTTATGGTTCTATTTTTGCAGGTCATTTTCTATTGACAAATTTATTTCTTGATAAAATGAAAGAGACTGCAAAAGAGATCAGAGTTGAAGGATGGATTGTGAATGTTTCTTCCCTTGCATATTGGTTAACATATGATGAAGGGATATGGCTCAATAGGATAAATGATGAGAGTGGGTGAGGTTACTTTTACGTGTCTTCTCAATTTAATCCTTAACATGAACAATTTGTGTTGTGTACTTAGTATAGACAGTATAGAATGTAGGGTACCGGTACTGTATAGAAAATTATTTCACAAAATAAGTAGCCTCAAGATCCCATGTATCCTTTTGCACAAACTTACCATTTTAGAGCTCCTTGTTGCTTTAAATCCAACCAGTGTACCAAGCATCAATTAATGTTGGCTAACTTGGATTGCCCATATGCTTTTTTCTCTGAATATCTGAATTTAAAGAATACTAAGCATTTATTAATAGACATACACACAAACTAGTGTGGATCCATTTTAACTTGAGATAATATAAGGACCTGGAGACTTTGCATTTATGAAAATTGCTACATTTTTTTTAATGAATGTTGGGATACCTAATTGCAAAATCCCTACCTTATATCTAATCGCATCTATTTTTTTGCACTTTCTCAATAGTTTTGGAAACTATGTGGCATATTAATATATACTTGTACTAAACTTGTACTCGTCGAGGAGGGTGATTTGGCATATTTTTTGAGAAGCACATCCTATAGAATCTGCTTGCCTAAGTTGTCATTCTGCAAGGGTCACTACAACAAAATATCCCTTTAGGGGTGGTTTTGGCTTGTGTGGGTCTTGGTAAAACCCCCCCTATAATTTTTTTCAGACCTTTGGTGGCGGTCTTTTAAAACCGCCCCTAAAAGTCATGGAAATTGGACTTTTGAGGGCAGTTTTGTTAAATCCGCCCCCAAAAGTCTTGAAATTTGACTTTTGGGGGAGGTTTTGGAAAACCCACCCTAAAAGCCCAATTCTCATAACTTTTCGAGGCGATTTGTCAAAACCCCCCCTAAAAGTCACGAGAATTAAACTTTTGGAGGCAGATTTTTTGGAACCCCCCTTAAAAGTCATGAGAATTGAACTTTTGGAGGCAGTTGTTTGAAAACACCCCCTAAAAGCCCAATTCTCATAACTTTTGGGGGCAGTTTGTCTAAACCCCCCCTAAACGTCATGAGAATTGAACTTTGGGAGGCGGTTTGTTTGGAACCCCCCTTAAAAGTCATGAGAATTGAACTTTTGGAGGCGGTTGTTTGAAACCCCCCCTTAAAATCCCAATTCTCATAACTTGTGGGGGCGGTTTGTCAAAACCACCACTAAAATTCATGAGAATTGAACTTTTGGAGGCGGTTTTTTTTAACACCCCTTAAAACTCATGAGAATTGAACTTTTGGAGGCGGTTTTTTGGCACCCCCCTTATAAGTCATGAGAATTGAGCTATTGGAGGCAGTTTGTTGTCCCCCCCCTAAAAGTCATGAGAATTGAATTTTTGGAGGCGGTTATTTGGAACCCCCCCTTAAAAGTCATGAGAATGGAACTTTTGGAGGCAAGTTTTTGAAACCCCCCTTAAAAGTCGTGAGAATTGAACTTTTGGAGGTAGTCTATTGAACTCCCCCCCCCCCTAAAATTCATGCAAATTAAAAATTTGGAGGCAGTTGTTTAAAACTCCCCCTTAAAATTCATGCTAATTGAACGTTTGGAGGTGGTTTTGTGAAACCCCCTTAAAAGAAATGAGAATTGAACTTTTGGAGGTGGTTTATTGAAACCCCCCCTAGAAGTCATGAGAATTGAAATTTTCGAGGAAGTTTTTTGAAAACCCCCTAAAAGTCATTTATCTACATGGGTTAGGTGTGTCACATGGGTTCAACAATGCATCTCATCAAAACATTGGAGCTAAGCGCACACAAGCTATTGTAGTGTTAGGAAGGGTGTGCATCACCATTCAACACCATATCCCATTAGAGCTCTACAATTGAGGCAGTCATGCTAGGTTTTTCACATCAAAGATGGTTCTCACACTCCAAATTTCCATGATCCATGGTCAAAATAAAAACTCGTGTGCCATAACATTATCCTTTATGGCTAATTGGCCATGTGTAGGGCCCTAATCACCACATGATTCCTACACAAGGAATATTTAGCTTGTAAGTGGGTATGGTGTTCAATTCAATATTTACAACATCATGGATGGTTCTTGAAGCCTAATCCATGGTGTCCATGGTGTTAGATATAAATATAGTTTATAATGACTGGTAGTTACCTCAAGGTCTTGTGACCTATGGGTGTTTCTCTGTACCACCACATAGGCCATAAGCAAGGAATATTTAGATTTTGAGTAACACATTGTCATTTTTTTAGTATTTTCATGTCGTGGATGGTTCTAGGAGCCTATGTTATGGTGTAGGGCCAAAATGTAGGTTCTTGGGAAATACAACTTTATTTTGAGACTCATGGGCCATGAATAGGGACTTGAGTCATCATACATACCCTAGATAGGGAATATTGTGTGTATAGTCTAAGTTCTTGTGTTTATTTTTGCACTAATTTTGGTTTGATAAAATCCCATACAATGTCAATCAAACCTTGATGTCAAAGTCTTTGATCTAAAACCTTGGTTATAAATAACCCAAGGTCAAAGTTTATTGTGTTAGTGTGTTGATTTGGTGCAGTAGGCATGTTAGTGATTGGGTTACGGGGTAGTGGGTTAGGGTTAGAGGGACACTGGCTTAAGGGGATATTTTCTACAATTTCATAATGTGGTAGGATTTGGGGAGTTTTTGGATTAGAAGCGAGGCAACTAAGGGATCAGTGGATTAGTGGGCAAGGGGTTCTGGTTTTGTTGGTACTAGTGGTTAAGTGGTTTATAAGTTATCATGTTATTCAGTTTGGGGCTAGATGTTAAGGTTAGGTACAAGGTGATGGGATTAGAGGTTGAAGCTTCCTAGGTGCATGAATTCATTGCATCGATCAAGTGTGCCAAGTGCATGAGTCATTTACATGGGTTGGTTGTGTTAGGTCAATGTCTAATTAGTGGCATTATTTATGGTGGCCATTTCAATATTTGTAACACAAAGGATGGTTCTCGTGGCCTGGACTATGGCATGTGAACTAAATTTAGGGTCCAATGCCATATTAATTTTCCATGGGGTTGATGGTCCATGCATGTTAACCTAGATTACCACATAAGAATCTCTAGCCTACATGTGAGATCGTCATGATCATCATTGTCACCATCGTCGATGTCATTGTTGTTGTTGGTTTTTCCATGGTTATGTAAACCAATAAACAAACCATGGTTTAATATTTATAGGTTATGTAAACCAATAGTGGTTCTCATAACCTAAATAGTGGTCCATGGTTAATAAATTTACTATATCATTCATGGTCCATGTGTAGGTCCCTACACATAATTACTTTACCTTACAAGCGAGATATTGTGGCCATTTCAATATTTGTAACATTGACGATGGTTCTCGTGGCCTGTACCATGGCCTATAAACTAATTTTAGGGCCTAATACCATATTAATTTGCTATGGGGTTGATGGTACATGCATGTTAACCTAGACTACTACATATGAACTACATATGGAATATCTAGCCTATATGTAACAAATCCCTCTGTTGCTCTTGAGTGATGATTAAGGCCTTGCGACATCACATAATCTCTAAAGAGTCAATATAATTTCAACTACAAGTGGGATATGTTGGTAATTTTTAGATCTGTAACACCAAAAATGAAAATTTTCCTACCAATTTCAACATGCTAGTAATTTTCATTCCATCACCCTTTCTTCTCATTGTTTTCCCCTTTTTGTGAAGGATGACTCAAGTCTCCGACTCCCATTCCACGTCTAACAAATACTCCATTCTTCCACATATACACAACTAAATGGAGAAAGTCTTGATGCACTTCTAAAACACCAGAAAAACCCTGAAGAGACCTGAAAAGCTTATGTACTGAACGCATCCTCCATCGCTCCGCTCAGTTCTAAAGTGGAATCATAATTATTTACTTAAACAATGTTTTTAATAATTTATTGAATTTAGTAGCTTTCTTGCAAATCCATATAAATGTATTTTAATATGTGATGTGCCTAGCCTTGTACTAAATGTCTAATTAACTTTTTCGTCATGGGAATGAAATCAAAATCAAAATATGTTTACGAATCCCGCGCCATTTAGAATACTGGTTCTCGCCACTCCATTTTGTGATATGTTTTTAAGAAATTGGTTCAATACCGAGCGATTTGGACAAACTAGTTTTGTGAGCACTTGGTATCCTTCATCGATCACACTTTGGGGCCCGCTCTCAAACCAGGGGATCCTTCATACCAAGTGCTCAAACTACATTCAGATCTGGGACTGGCATTAGCATAGACGCTAGCACTGGGGCCGACTCTCAAAACAGGGGATCAATTCAATTTGTGTGGTAGAATTGAAGAACCTTGAAAGGGAAATGTACGTCCTCATATTTCCGTGCAGTCTTGTTTATTCTAATCTAGTTTTAATGATAAATGCCTTGTTGATATTTTCCTTTGGTGCTATAAGGTAGAGTGAATCATTAGTGTTGTAAGGTAGAGTGAAAGAAAATTAAATAGACTATAATAAACAAAAAACCAACAAACAAAGATTGATGTATTTTATTAGAATGAACAAACTACATGCCTGGAAATGCCTTGTTAATGACTTGATAAGATGCCCACTCTCCAAGTAGAAACGGAACCCTCTTGCTGAAGATGAAACCTAGATGTTTAGCTGTTGTCCTTGTGTGGAATATCCTCCAATATGTTCTAGGAAAAAACAACAAAATATCTTAAAATCAAGCCAAGATTTCCGAGTCTTTAAACAAGAGATTTGGTTACTAAAGTTGTAGACAAGAAAAACCAACAAATGTTATACCTTAAATGTTGCCATGGCCATTTGCAAAATCTGAAATACATGGCAAATTAAGAACTCATTTGACACATTCTGAAATATGATTTATGACGATGTAGCGGAAGATTCAATTTCAATGAATCCAATATGAAATTAACAATATCAATCTTTGACTAGTGTCAAGACCAATAACATCAATACAGAGTTAACTAGTAAAGAATTCTTACAAATGCACTCAAATTAAAAGGGACAGTTTCATTGATCATTGTGGGAATGAATAGTAAGGATTTTGTTTACTCTTATTTGATGACTATTGATGTTCTCTTTATTCTATTGGTTGCATCATATGCTGGTTTATTTTGATTTAGTGATGAAATGGCCTCTCAATGAGATTATCCTATAGTTCCATGCATAAATGTGGTTGTTTTAATTGTTGATGTCCATGTATAACATAACTTGCTGATATGATCTCCTTTGCATTACAAGTTGATAACTCTTTTATCTATATTTTCCTCATGACATAAAGTGTCATGAGGATAAGATGACCGTTTCAATGCTTATCATGATGAGGAAAGCCTTATCAGTAAATCTCAACATGAAAAGCATCTTCTTCAGGAAAGCCTTATCAGTAACTTTTTTATGGAGAGCTCTCAAATCTAAGGGTCTATGGAAAGAAATAATGTTGTAAAAGTACAATAGGCTTGGAACTATTATGGACTAGATTATAACATGGGAAGAAGTTTAGAAATGGCTTGATTCATTGGAAGGCATGATTTCAGATTTCCTATTAATTGGAAATTGGTTATCTTATCGAGTGGGATATAGAGAACATGTGAGGATAGGAGTAGATCCATGGATATGGTGAAAAAATAAGGTTAGGTTTTTGGAAGCAATGACTAAAATTTTGCATGAAAGTGGACTTTTCACTAGACTTAATCAAGTGGCTAATTAGGCAATAAAAAATATATGGTTTCAATGATGGGCGAATGTTGAAGCTCTTGGTTTAGAGAGTGACAATGCAACTATGTGGAATTTATATGTGGATAGCCTTCAAAGAATTTTTGTTATAATGAGTGAGGAATAAGACTCTCTAGTTTGGTCAAAAGATCAGGCTCTCGAGAGTACACAACATGCTTAGGTTAAAAAGTCATGATTTCATAGGAGGAACTAGAATTAGAATGGTGATGGAACTTAGTTTGGAAGCTAAAAGATGAAAAAAGACCATAATATTCTTGTGTTTGGAATTAGAAAACAAGACTTTGACTTGGGAAGTTTTTCAAACAAGATGTAGACAAGGGCCTAGAATCCATATGCCTACAATATGGAGGAGGAACTAATTTCCCATCTGGATATTAATTGCCCATATGCACTGTTGGGTCTAGGAATTGTCCCTTTTTTACCATACTTATTACATCATTTTTCCTTGATACATCCTATTTTCATAAGCCACATATATGCCTTTCTTCCAAATCCATCAATAATCCTAACAAGTATAATTCATTATTACTTTATTTATTTTATGCCTAAGATTGTTAAGGTTATGGATTCTAGCCTTTGATTTATGCTAACTTGTGTGATTTCATTTAGTCAAGATCAAAGCACAAGTGTATCAACCGCAAGGCCTTGGGAAGGAATCATAAAAGGTGTCATTTGTTACTCTTCAATCTAGTTCCTCTCATTAATAAGAACAACGCAACCTTCCATGTGAAGCTGTAACAGGCCTTCGCTGAAACAGAGCATTGTTGTAACAGACAAGACGCCCCCCGATTGGTTGATCCATTGATCCATTGACTGCAGGAGTAACGACATCCTTCATGACTAACAGCCTCATTCAATACTGTTGTAACAGCTTAGTTGTAACTCCGTAGCATGAAGATCAGAGATCTTCATTGCTGCATGAAATTAGTGGATCTCGATTTTTGTACTATGCATGTATAAATACGGGGAGGATTTTAGAGTCTGAGGTTGGATAATCATCATTTTGTACATTCTGTAACAGAGAGCTGAGAATTTGGATTATCATTTTAATATAACAACAGATTTCTTCATTTCTTTGTTTTAATTCGTGGTAGTTCACGGCGTCTCTGTTAGAAGTTCAGGGCCCTCCTTCTCACAGAGATAGCCGATTTAAGTAGGTAGATTAATCTACTTTCTTTCTTGTTGTGTGGTGTGGAATTTCTTTAGATGTTTACTTTTAGCTGCAATAGAGAATCGATAATCGCATTTCCTTTGGTAGTTTATGATTGCATCTTGAATAGATGTAACTGTGTGGTGCGACAGTCGACTTTGTAGGATAGTTTAATTGATGCATGGTGTGTTAGAATTAACTGTTACAGCCAAGCTCAGTTTCAATCTCTTTCAGTCATTTATGCTTTCTAGGATTTCCAGTAATTATCAATTTAAAGTTCAAGCTTAAGTTTAGTTTCTGGTTACTGTTGTATCTTCATTGAATTCATTAGATTAGACAAATTGTGATTAATTAACAGTAGCTGCTGGATGAATCATTTTGGTAAAGATTGAATACTGTAGTTTGATAATTATAGGATTTAACTTCTTGCAAAAGTAATCTAGTTCATTTCTATTCTTAAATCAGTAATTGCTGCTAGGTTGATTTCTGTAGGAAGGTAGTTGTTCTTCGAATTCCTAGATGTATGAGTTAGATTAGTTTTCTTTATGGAATGAGCTTGGCTGAGCAGATAAGTAGGATCATTCATTTCCATTTATTTAATCAACTGCTTGAAATGTTTATGCATAGATTGTGCTTATTTCCATTGGAATAAAAGACCTACCCTGGGTTGACATTTTATATTGAGCATCCTGTGTGTTAGTTGTAATTAATTGACATATAGGGTGACCAACATTTTGGCGTCGTTGCCAGGGATGGTGATTGATAGACATAGTCAGTAGTTGGTTTATTGATTTCATTTTGGTTTAATTATTTACAGCATGCATGAATACAAGAAAAACAAATTGGGAACCCCCTTTGAATACTAACATTGCAGGTGGAGGAGGTCGAGGTTATAACATAGGTCAAGGAAGACATACATACAATGATGAAATAATTGCTAGAGATGATTCTTCCACTAGACCACTGTGGACATCTTTAGGCAAGAATTATGTTCCTCCCAATCTTGAGAATTCGGCATCAACAGTGGAGAATACAATAGGACCTTCAACTCCCGTTGCAGAGAAGAAACCCCCTGAAGACAAAGGAAGCACTGTGGGAGCATCGAATAGAGAGGAGATTTATCATATTAATGGGACCAGAGTTACTAAAGAAGTGTGGTTGGAAACTCATAGAGAAGTAGAGGAATAGAGAAGGCGAGAAGAAGAGAGGAGGGAGACAGAAGAAGCAAAGGCAAAGGAAAAGAGAATCAAGGAGTCCATCAAGTATTGGAACAAACTGGGAAACAGGGAACATGAAGGGGAAAATGAACTTGAAGAGGAAATGGAGGATACTTAGCCTAGTGACACTGTGGTCACACTTGAATTCCCCATTCTCCAGAAACCTGGGGCAGCCCCCGTGAAAAATATTTCACCTTCAGTTCTCCTGAATTTCCATGATAAGTCCTCTGAAGATCCCGATGAATTTATTTTTGAGTTTGACATCCTCTGTCGCAGTTATGACTACACCTCCAGTCCTCAGAAGTTGAAATTATTCCCAGCCACCTTGAAAGGAAATGCTCTGTACTGGTTCATGAGTCTAGGTCGTGAGACCATTACTACTTGGGATCAAATGAAACACACCTTCCTTTCTAAATATCAAGAATATTGTAGAAATAGAGATAGAAAGGAAGAGCTATTTAAAATGATTCAGAAGGAAGAAGAGAGCCTGGAAGATTTTGTTGAGAGATTGTTGTACAATTTACAGAGGTCTAATCATACATCGATAGGAAAACAAGTGCTCAAGATCATCTTGCTGAGAGGAATCAGAGAAGATTGCTTAGATATGTTGAATTTGATGGAGAAAGGGGACATTTCAAAAGAACCCTTTGACAAAATCATTGAGATATGTCTCAGGTATTCAAGAGGATCCTCTAGAACCAACAAGCGGGACAAAGATCGAGATCTGGATGTCTTCACTAGGACATAGAAGTCAGCTAGTGGAGGAGCCACCCGAGCAGAAATAGGAAACCTACTGGAGAATTTCAAAACCGATATGATGAGCTCCATTTCCTCAGAACTAGATATCTTGAGAGCTAAACAGAGGCAAGCAGTAGAAGATTTGACACTTGGTGTATTCTGTCCCAAATGCAGAAAGAAGTACCCACTGAAGGAATGCTTGTTGCACAAGGCAGAGGTATGTATGATATGTGAATTTGAGCATGATACCAAGGAATGTCCCTCATTACCCCAAAGTCAAGGCAGTCTTGCAGGTATCCACTTCAGATGTGGAACAAGCTTACTTTATTGCACAGAAAAAACCTTGGCAGCCTCGAAATCAAGGTATGAACGAAGACCCATCATTTTTCTTGAATAATATGCATAATTTGAATACACAATTCCCTTCACATTATTCCAACAACAAGTGGCATCCATCTTAGAACATAATGCAAAATCATAACTCCTGGACACCATGGTCTCAACAATCAAACCAGCAAGCTCCCTGGAATCAAAACTGGAGAAACCCTTACCAAGGAAATAACTTTTCTCATCACCAAACTCAATATCAACAGTATCCTCCTCAACAATATCCTAACCAACAGTATCTGCAACCACAATTGCAATTCCAAAATAATGCCGCACCTTTGAATGCACCACTGAGACCACAACTACCTGCACAACCTAACCCAAACCCAAATAATAAAGCAGTCCACCAGTTTGAGACCGCCAACATGCCCGTGTATTCCATTTCTCAAATTCCCTGCAATGATATACAATTACGATCAGGGAGGGTAATGGGACCCATCATCACTAAGGATGTTTCATTCCCAGTGACTAAAACTCAAGTGAATCAACACTTTGAGAATACTGTCAACTCAACGATCCCTATTATTGAGGATGCTGATACTCCTACTGATACAATGGCTAAAACTCAGGAAGGAACACACGATGAATCACATCCTGCACAATCAATGAAAGAACTGCCATACCCTGAACGATTAGCCCTGCAGAAAATAGTGGAACAACCATGATTCAATCTCTTAGGAGAGTTGAAGAATTTGTACGTAAAAATCCCACTTTTGCAAGCCCTCCATGACGTTCCCATTTATGCCAAAACCGTTAGAGATCTATGTGTAAAAAAACCAGGAAGAAAGCCTAGGATTCCCCCCACTGTCCATGTATTGGGAAAACTCTCCGAATTAATGTTGGCTTATAAACTAATCTAGAGGTTTTCCAATGTAGACCCAGGTACTTCGCAGTGCACGGTACCAACAAAACCCCTATTCACCG
Organism: Larix kaempferi; assembly: GCA_027924585.1. NCBI lineage: Eukaryota > Viridiplantae > Streptophyta > Pinopsida > Pinales > Pinaceae > Larix > Larix kaempferi. The sequence continues at coordinate 2,349,166 of BSBM01000766.1, read as the reverse complement.
GCCCTTTCTGTTGCTTGGTTTTTCAACCAAGCATGTGCAAGGATGCACCTATTAACTTGTAATAGCAATCTTCGAATTGAAAGCAAATACAACTATATACTGATCTAAGATTAACATGTGCATATAAGAATAAATTTTAAATGATTGACAGAAAAAACAAGAAATGTAACAAAGAATGGTTTTTGTATTATGATACCTCAAATGGTGAGGATGTTTGGTGTTGAGCAGCTCCAAGGTTGAGGTGCTCCAAGCTCCAATGGTCTCTTCTCCAAGATTGCTAAAATGGTCAAAGAACTCAAGAGAGATTTTGACAGCATGAGGATAGGATGGATGATGGATGGAAAGTGAAGAGCCCCTACCACCTTTTTATAGTTTTTGGTGATGGGGAATACCATTATGGTTTTAAGAAAACCAATGGTATTGACCAACATGGTTTAGGTACCTTTTTCCCTCTATTTTCCTTTTTTGAATATTTTTAATATTTTTATTCCCTTTTAATATTTTTGGGGAATTCTAGAACCTTTTTGAGGGTTTTTTGTGTTTTTTTGAGGAAAAATATATATTTTGAGGGGGAAAAGGTGTATTATGGTCTTTTTGGTGACCTTTTGATGGATTGAGAGGCTCAAATGGTGGAAAAGTGGACAAATGGGTCATGTGAATAAGGGAATGAGCTAGTGAGCACTTTTTGGGTGTTAACAGATTGCCCCCTGATGTGTGAGGGCAGGAGCTCATCGTATGGCCGATAGACATCATAGTTCTTTTGTGTTTTTCCTAGGGTTTGGAGTAGAGAAGAGACCGGTTGGAGACTGGAGCAACGGCCCCTTGGAAGCTGCAAAAACTGAAAAAAAAATTACATGGCCTCAAAATGAATGAGGGATATCTCTGACTATGGACGAGGCAGGCATACCCATGCTCATATCAAGACATATACATAACAATTAGGCCCACGAAGGGGGGCCTGAAGAAATACATAAAAATCTGCTGGTACATCATAATGGTCCAGAGGGGACACAATGATGGGACGTACTCATGGTCATATCATGACTGATCTGAATAACCGATACACTGGAAAAAAAGCAACAACCATTCTGAAGAAGGTATCAGAAGGGTTGATGAATGGCTGAAACAGAAGGTATCCAACATCTGTAGGGACTCAATGACTGTGAGTCATCTCTGAGAAATACATGTAACTGTATACTGGGTTACATCTGACTACTGTTGCCAAGTGCAGCCCGGATATCCAGAGGAAGATGTAACTCGTTGTTTACTTAATTAAACTCTCAATTGTGGTAGAGTTAGATGATATCCGGGGTCTTCAACAAATAACTGAAAGGATCGATACCCTGTACGAGGCTCAACGATGCGATCAAGGTGTTGAAATCGAGCATGTGAGAAACAATCATTTGGAGAGGCACTGAGGACTCCTTTCGAAATGATTCGTAGGCACTCATCATAAATCGTGATGATTCCAAGGCACAAGGACCTCTAGGTCTATCCTCTGGAATAAATTTGGTTGGTGTCGACAGAGGGAGACCAGCAACTATCAAGGCAATGATGTTTCCTTGATAGGAGTGCGAGGTGTACAACTGAAGTGTGATAGTACTTATGGTAGGACTGACATACTGTGGGGATGGGAAATAACTAGGTTCATAGAGTGGGTGGACTCAAACTTCCTTTGTTCAGAGCATGATGACATGGTTGACTTGGTAGCATAAGAAACTGACTTGTAGGTGCGGGGATCATGGATTTAAGGGCTGAAAGGTATGTATTGTAGATTGGAGTGACTCTGCGGGGACAAGCTGATGGATGCTGTAGAGGGACTCTCAGGGTGACATACTGCAGAATACTCTGAACAAAGGCGAGCAAAATGGGGAAGCTGCCATCTGGGTAGACATGATCTGTTGTGGCACCGAGAAGCACCATTGGGTCCTTCTTCATAGTTTTAATGAGCTCCAAGAAGGGATAAAAGTGTGCTTTGAAATGGTACTATCCTCTGGATTTTGTGAGCCCGGGACTGTTCGTGCTCATGAGTGCTTTCATTTTTAAGGAGCCTGAAAACGATAAGAAGACTCTGCAGTTGTGGTGGAGTACCATCCTGTGGATTTGTACGAGCCCAGGATGGTGATTGCTCGTGGTCGCTTTCATGTTTAGAGAGTCTGAAAGTGGTAAGTGGACTCCATTGGTGTTCTTTTTCGTAAATTAGTCTCCAAGGCCCGAAAAAGCATAAAATGATGCAAATGGAGAACTCTTCTAGCCGATGTGACTAGAGTATTCATTTTTCGTAATTAGTCTACAAGGTCCGGAAAAGGGGTAAAATTATACCAGGTATACGCCCTTTCAGATACGTTTAGCGAGCATGAAAGGAAGCAAGGTTGCTCGGCGATCTTTTCATTGTTTTAGGAGTCAGAAAAGAGCTTAACAAAAACTCCCTAAGTGCCTTTTTCGTAAAGGAATTGCTCGGCCCGAAAAAGGGATAAAATTATACCGAACAAAAAGGTATTGATGAGAGCGAGAAATGGTCTCAAGCATCGTCATGAGTGCAGAAAACTGAATCCGGCGGTATAAAGTTCGTCAAAAACGGACGACGGCCGATGTGGCATGCGAACCGAGGTGATGAGCGGGATTTTGAAAAAATGCCCGAAAATTATGGGGGTGAGGGATGGAAATGATCTCAAACATCATCATGAGTGCGGAAAACTGAATCCGACGATATGAAACTTGTAAAAAATGGACAACAGTCGATGTGGCACGCAAACCGAGGTGACGAGGGGGCATGTAAAAGATGCCCAAAAAAACTGGGTGTGAGAGCGAGAAATGATCTCAAGCATCGTCACAAGAGTGGAAAACTGAATCCGACGATATAAGACTCATCTAAAATGGACGACGGACGATGTGGCATGCAAACCGAGGCGACGAGGGGGCATGTAAAAGATGCCTGAAAAATCTGGGCGTGAGAGCGAGAAATGATCTCAAGCATCGTCACAAGCGCGGAAAACTGAATCTGGCGATATAAGACTCGTCAAAAACAGACGATGATCGATGTGGCACGCAAACCGAGGCGATGAGGGGGCATGTAAAAGATGCCCGAAAAATCTGGGTGTGAGAGCGAGAAATTATCTCAAGCATTGTCACGAGCGCAGAAAACTTAATCCGATGATATAAGACTTGTAAAAAATGGACAATCACTGATGTGGCACGCAAACCGAGGCAACAAGGGGGCATGTAAAAGACACTCGAAAAATATGGAGGTGAGAGCAAGAAATGAATGAGGACTTGACGGAGTGGATTCGGACCAACCAGGGTGTCCGCCAGGCCTTGGCTGCAAGCGGGCTCCTAAAGTTCGCTCAGATTCCACCAAGGTGTTCAGTGAGAGATCTACTGAACAAATTGGTGGGTTTCTGGGTCCCAACAGAGGCTACATTCATGGTGGGGGGCGAGCGCTTCAAGATCACCCTTTCTGACGTTTATTTTCTTATTGGGTTGCATCGCTTAGGGGAGGTAGCAGACCTCCAGCCGAGGATTCGGGCTGGGTTGGATATTGAGGATCTCTTGGAGAAATTCTGTGTGTCGGGAGTTATTGCACAGAACAACGCATTGAGTCTGAGATCTCTAAGGGAGTGGGAGATGCGTGCAGTTGGGTCCTGTGTTCTGCATGTGTTGGGTGTCGTGGCGCCACATTGTTTATCTGGGGGGAAAACGATGATGGTAGACCGTGTGTTGAGAGGGACTTACTTCGCCTGGGGTTAGATGGTTTTGGCATGTGTCCGGCGAGATCTAGACAAGGTCAGTCGGGAGGGGGGGGGAGTTTTGCTATGCCTCCTTCCTCTGTTGTTTTTTCTGTGAGCGAGTACCGACCTTGCGGCCACATGTGTCGATTCGAGATGGGTTGGTTCGTGAGCCTCGGATGGTGCGGTGGGGGCAGATGATGCCCCGGGGTGGTGGTGGTATCCAGCGATTCTTTTCGGAGGACATGTATGAGCAGTGGGAGTAGATCCCCCTGCTAATTGATGACTATCCATATGCTGGCATGGATTATCGAGGAGATCCGGAGATGCCTCGAGCTCAGGGGCAGGCCTGGGGTTTAGATGGTATGTCTTTATTTTTCGTTCTCTACTACATCATGTCTTTAGATGATTTTTGTTATGAGTATAGCTAGAGATATTTATATGATATTGACTTGGTTCACTTGTGTGATTGTGCATATATTGGTCTGAGGCCACCACCTGATCATGTAGGCCATAGGGGACGGGCGATGGTGTTCGTTCCTCCACCTGTAGCAGTTCCGCCTCCACGTGCTCGAGGGTTTGTGCGCCCTCGAGATGATGCCTTGGAGGGCGTACGAGAGACTTTGGACGAGATTCTAGCAGGAGCACCAGAGGAGGGGTGGAGGAACTTGGACCGGGCCACTATCAAGTGTTGTTTCAATGCTCCTCGTGAGTGGCGTTCCATCCTACTTAGAGCAGCAGTTGTGATGGCGGAGAGGAGGGCTCGGGATCAAGAGGATCCAGAGGAGCCAGCGAAGGAGGAGCCAGAGGATCTTGGGGATCATGACGACTAGTTGATTTTGTATTTTGCCCCCAAATGCTGATGAGCATATGGGGATGTACCTTTTTGTACGGCTATGTATTTTTGTATATTGGGTGCTGAGGGAACCTATGACATGTTGACTATTATGATGATATATATATGTATATACATGTTTGGATATATAGTCGTGTATGCACATGGATGCATTTGTTGTCTATTTGTTTTCCCGTGGAGGCATGTTTGATTCTTGTATGCCCGTGGAGGCACATGTTATGCACGTGGATGCAATTTTTGTTTTTACTACATGGTTTGATTGGTGTGCCAATGAAGAATGTTGTTTGCCATATGGTCTACTACACTGTTGAGATTCCTTGGGACATGTGTGAATGAAATGGACTCAAACTATTGAATCATTTGTTTAGTGCGCAGGAATTTTCTGAATAAACAGGGATCACGTACCTGGTAATCATTGTTGAGCTGGGAAACAAGGAGCTGGGAGTCCAAGAAAATGCTAAGGTGACTTATGCTCGTTTGGAGAGCAATGGCCAGGAGACCGGTCACGGCGTCGTACTCAGCTTGGTTGTTTGTGGCGACACCTATGCACACTCCGTCGATGTGGATCAACTCATGTGAAGGGGAACATATTACCCAAGATGCGGAGGCGAGATTGGGAGACAGACGGCTTGCACCATTAGCGAAGCCAACGCAACAAAGTGGAACAGGATCCATCTGTGGTCATACAGGAAAAACAAGTTTTTAGGGTTTTTGTATTTTTTGTGAAAAAGAAAATAAGACTATAGAATTGTGGACTGTGGTATCCATCAAATTTTTTATGGGTAAAATCATTTGAGGTACAATCCATTACGTGGGTTGCGTAGGGGGTTTCCTTCTGAGTCGGTCAGAATGTATGCCCCCTGTCCGAGGCAGGTGTGTATAATATATGGGCCTTGCCACATGGACACAAACTTTCCTTTTCCCGTTTTGTCATGAGCTTGATCATAGGCATGTACAAGGTCGCCTTCACTATATACTCGTGGGTGAACATGTTTATCATATTGAAGTTTAGATCTGTTCTTTGCGGCTTCGATTGTTTGGAGAGCTGCAAATTTCTTCGGCCTACTCTAAAAGAAGTAAGCGTTCTTCGATCAGTGATGTATCGGGGAGTAGTTCTATGGGAATTTGTAATGTTGGTATCTGGCATTCAATGGGGAGGACAGATTCCACACCATGAACTAAATGGAATGGGGTGAATCCGGTGGCGGTCTTGGTCGACGTGCAGTAAGCCCATAATGCGGGGAAAATCATGTGATGCCAATTGGATCTATGTTTGTCGACGGTGCATTGGAGGATGGTTTTCAAAATTTTGTTAACAACTTCGACTCGGTCGTTCCCTTGGGGGTAGTAAGCAGAAGAGAAATGGTGTTCAAACTTAAGGAATATGGACAATTCTCTCCAAACGGAGTCTTCAAAGTGAGAGCCGTGGTCTGAGACGAGTTGTTTTGGTACTCCGAAACGAGCAATAACATGGTTGAGGAAAAAGCAGGCTGCAATGTCGGCTTTGCAATTGTAGGTAGGCATGGCTTCTGCCCATTTGGTAAAGTAATCAACAGCCACAATAATGTGTTTGTGACCACCGGCTAATGTGGGATTGAAATCCATGAAGTCAATGGCCCATTTACAAAATGGCCCAGCGGTGACAACCGGATGAAGGGGGGCGGGGGGGGGCTCTTGCCTTTGGGGCAAAGAGCTGGCAATTTTGGCAGTGTTTGACTGCTGTGATACAATCAGTGAATAATGGTGGCCAAAAATAACTTGCACAGATTACCTTTTGGGCGGTGGCCATTCCTGAAAAATGGCCGTCGTAGGCACCATTAAGGACTTGTTCTGCTTCATCTTGGGAAAGACATCATCGTAAGATTGTGTTGACGCCACGTCAATAGAGGACATCACCCAAGAGAATATAACGGGGGGCATGGTGACGGATGCGACAGTGTCCATCACGGTCGATGTTGGGTCGAAACTTCTATGTGCGGAGGTATACCAAAATGTCGCCATACCAAGGGTCATCCGACGAGATGAAGAACAAATGTTCGTCGATTAGATCAGTATGGATGATTGGCGATGGCGACAATGATGGTAAGTCCGTAATGAGCTGAGCGAGTGCTAATGCTTTGGTGCTCTTCGAGGTTTTAAAATTTAGGTCATGTTATTGTAAGATAATCACCCATTTGGAAACACGGCCTTGTAGAAGGCGACGGTTCAAGAGATAGACCACTGGATTGGAATTGGCTACAACCATGGTGTGGCTAAGGAGAATGTAATGTCGCAGCTTTTGTACTGAAAAGATGATGGTGAGGGCCATCTTCTCTTCATGTGGGTAGCATAGGGGTGGACCTAACAAGGTCTGGCTCACATAGTAAATGACATGCTCTTGGCGAGCGGAGTCTTCTTGGACGAGAACTCCAGAGACAGCGTGATCTGATGCCGAAATGTAAAGGGTAAAGTCTTTTGTGAAATTTGGTGGAGAAATCGAAGGGGCGCTTGTAAGTTCTTTCTTAAGGTCCATGAAAGCTCCTTCTGCTTGGTCATCCCATACAAAGCGGGTATGAAGACGTAGCGAACGGAGGAAACCATGTACTGTGGTGGCATAGTCTGGGACAAAACGACGAAGGAAGTTGGATTTCCCCTGGAGGCTCTGTAGCTGTCTTAATGTACATGGTGAGGGGAGGTCCACTATGGCTTGAAATTTTAGAGGGTCAACGGTGATCCCTCTTTCTGAAATGACAAACCCTAGCAAGCGGCTTGTTGTAACGCAAAATACACATTTAAGCGGGTTCAAGTGGATTTTGTATTTGTGACAACGCAAGAAAACCTGTCGAAGATCTTCTAAGTGGTCAGATCGTTTCTTAGATCGGGCAGTGAGGTCATCTAGATAAACTTTAATGATTTTATGCAGATCATGAAAGCAATAAGTCATGGCTCATTGGAAAGTGGCTCCCGCATTCTTGAGACCGAAAGGCATGACGCGATAGGCGAAGGTGCCCCATGGGGTGGTAAAAGCGGTCTTGTATTGATCTTCTTTACGGATTTTGATTTGGTTGTATCTGGAGAAACTGTCCATAAAAGAGAGTACCTCATGACCCACACACTCATCGATTAGTTGGTCAATAAATGGTGTGGGGAAGTTGTCTTTGGGACAAGCTAGGTTGAGGTCGCGGAAGTCAGTACAGACGTGGATAGTGTCGACTTTCTTATTAACTGGTACTGGATTTGAAACCCAGGTGGTATATGCAATCGGGTATATGAAATCTGTTGCTCGAAGCTTCTCGATTTCTGCATTGACAGCTGGAAGCTTGGATGGGTGAATGGGACGTTGTTTCTAGCGGACTAGAGACATGTTGGGGCAAGTGTCTGTGTGATGTTCTACGATGGTGGAATCAAGACCAGGCATCTCGATATAAGACCAGGCGAAGAAATCCTGAAACTCTTGGAAGAGTTTCTTATAAGATTGGGTTTCTTTCTCAGTGCAAGATGCACCTAAAGAGATAAGCTCGGGTTTTCCGGGGGTGGTGGAGATGTCGATTTTTATAATGCGTGAAATGTTAGCCATGTTACCTTCCTCGAAGGCTTCTGGAGCTGGTATAGGATCTTTGAACCAATCGACCTTGGTTGGTGAGAAGTCCTTAGTTTCGACAGATAGTTGGTTTGCTGCAGTGGAAGTAGATGCTTCAGGGAGGAAGTATGATCGATGGTGCATATCATCCCAAGGGTATTTCGGTGCAGTGAGTGTTTCTAGGATTTCTTCATCGGTACGGAAATAGTGTTCCATTAAATGAATTGGTTTGGGTTTGTAGGTAGTTGAAATCATATAAATGGTATTGATTTCTTCTGAATGGGACGATTCTGGAGGGAATATTTCTTCAACAAGTGGTGGGGATATCTCTAAGTTGGCATTATTCATCTTGTATAGTGCTGCTCTATAATATGGGAGATTGGGGTAGTGATGTGAATAATGGTTGTAGATTCCTCATATTGCACAAGGGTGGTTTGTGTGCAATGATTTATCACGAGGTTGAAATGGTAATTCTAATTTGACAACTGGAATGTTGATGTCATCATCCAACATATTCATGTGTTCTTGAAGTGCTGGTAGTTGTGGACACAAATGGGTGGCATGGCCAATATTGTCGCACAAGGAGCACTTAGGGAGTACACGGGTTGGGGGATTCTTGGCTAATTTGGGAGTCACTGGGGGGGTGCGAGTTGTGGGTGCAGTGTTGTAGGTTTGTGGACATCTGCCCCCAGTGTGGTGGGATTGAGGGGGGACATAACTAGATGTCGATGTAGTGCCCCCTGCTGGAATTGATCGATTTTGGGGGTTGGGACCACCAGGTGGTGGGTGATTTTGGTGGTTTGGTATGCCAGGTGGTGGATGGTTTGACATATTCACGGGTTGTACCGGTTGTAAAACAACGATCGGAGTCGACGGGGGGGTTGGTGCAGGTAAGTACCATACTGGTAACCCTATTGTCATAACCCTATTGTCAAACCTGGTAGTTTGAGTGTAGCCATTACTGGCGACATGACAACTCCTGAAAATGGAAACAAGAAAGGGATAGTATGAATCAGTGTTGCTACGATATGAGTAGGCACGATGGGTGCTAGCGGTGTTGGTTGAGTATGTTGAGGACATTGTTGTTCATTGTGTGATAGGGTACACATATCGGATACTGCAGTTGCCTGAAGAGGGGGTGGGATTGATGGGAAAGAGCTGGTCATGGGAGTATTCGAATATATCCCGGGTCCGACTGACGAGACGAATGATGTTGGTGCACTAAGAACGGGTTGTTCGATCATGGGAAGAACGTTTTCTGGTGCTGCGGGGTTATTGGGATCATAGTATGTAATCTGGTCGATTTTAATTACACATCCTTCATGGGGGAACATCATGATGCGGAAAACTGAAGAAGCGACAGCTTTCATTTTATACATGTAGCTTCGTCCCAGAAGGAGATTGTAATCAAGTTGGGCGTTAATGACCTCTATATCTATGAGAACCAACTTTCCCCCAAGCTGTATGGGTATGTTCACTAGCAAACCTTGAGGTTGAGCTGCACGGCCATCGTAAGCTCGTAATGCGGTAGTGGACGGTTGTAGAGTTGGGGATCCAAGTTTCTGCCATACGAAAGTCGACATGACGCAGGTAGAGGCCCCTTCATCGATTCTGCATCGATGAACGACGAGGTTGCGAATGGAGACGGAAACTTGAAAAGCTAGAGATGAAGGCATGCGAGGTTCAGCTTGTTCTAAGTCGAAAGCCATCATGTTAGAGTCGTTAGGATCTATGGCACCAATGGCAGATAACAATAATTTTCTCTGTGTAGGACAGTTTTTTAAGATTTCGAGAGCGGATATAGCAGCGGAGGACTAAGCTAAATCCTCTACAATGTTATAGTTGGAGGCTGCATGAGCATTTGGGTTATTGTTAATCCATATCAAAGGGAAACGGGGTGCTTTGGGCCCCCCGTCCATGGGCATAGTGGATATGCGAAGTGGTTGATCTGTTGGGAGAGTACTCGACGATGGGTCAGTAGGTGTGATCTCAGGGACAGATCTGTATTGATTTTGACGGGTTTGAAGATTGACATCATTTGATGACATCATAAGCAAATGGTGAGTATTGGACTCAGCATGCTAGTAATCGGCGGTTGCATAGGTAATTTGCTGCTGTGGTGCAGCGGATCCTTAAGGGGGATCATTCGGACGAGTGTTTACCGTGCCTTGGTTTGGTAAGGGATTTTGTAATATCATGGGCTGTGTTTGAGGAGGGGGTGCTGGTTGTGCAACATGTCCTTGTCGTTGGGCATCGTCGATCCAGAGTTGACGCGCTCGATCTAAATCGGGACAATTATGTGTGTAATGGCCATAGACTCCACATATGGAACGCGGATGGTTTGTTCTCAAGTTATTATTTTTAGCTTGTTTTGGAGGGCGGTCAGGATTTTGGTTGGGGGGAGTAGCGTTATTGTTCTTTGGAGGATTAGGTGGTGGTGCACCTTGGTTGTGTTGTTGGTTGTTTCCGCAGTTACGCCCTCTTCCACGATTTTGTTGACCTCCTTGGTTACGCTGGTTGTTTTGGTTTGGAGGTTGGTGTTGCTATGCGTAGACATGCCCTTGGGCAGTAGGTGGGTTTTGAGGTCGTACAGGCTCTGGAGCAGGTTGTGGTGGGTAGTAAACAGGAGGGTTCAGAGGTGGCCCTGGTGTTTGTTACGGTTGTGGGTAACTTTGAGCTGCTGGAAGTGTTGGAGCAAGAGGTGCTACCTATTGAGGATAATAAGCCACTTGGGCTTGTGGCTGGATCGGAGGCTGGTGGGCCTGCTGGTTATAATATGGAGTTGGAACGTAAGCTGATGGTGCTTGCCCATAACATTGTGGTGGACACGAAGGTCCATGAATGTGGTGGGTGTGTGTTACTGGAGCATACGAAGTTGTAGCTCCAGAATTAGATGAAGCCCTAGAAAGGTATGGGGTGTTGTTTGTGCTTGTCATAGTAAAAGGTTTGCTTTTCGCCGTAACCTGGCCGATAATACCGGTGCATCATGGCAGGATGGATCGCTGCGCGGGGCGTCAGGAAAAATAGCGTATAGATAACCTGACTGGGCATATATGAGGTCGAATTACTGAGCTTTTAAGATAGCTTCTTCTTCTGACTGGGGTCGTTCGGAAGTTACAACTTTGGCTATGAGGGGGAGGAGTGATTTGAGGAACCAATCCAAAAATATACGGTCGTCAAGATTTATCTTGCAAAGGCTACGGTGCTTACGCCACTCATGGATATGATCGGTGTTGTGTGTAGCGGTGTTTTGTCTACAAGACAAAAGTATTTCCACTCCTGCATCATAACGTATAGGTAGTTGAAAGAACTGGAGGAAAGTTGAGGCGAGGGACGTAAATGTGTTGTGGGTCCCATGTGGTTGCTCAATGTACCACTTGGCTACAGAGCCAGTGAAAGTTCATTGTAAAAGTATCAGTCTAATGAAATCATCTACTATGGAGTTAGAGGAACACCATAGGTGAAACGACATGATGTGGTTTTGGGGATCTTCCCCATCTTTTCCTTCAAATTTTGGGATGTCTGAGGGAAGCTTTGTGGGCATGGGTGGCCACGTAGGGTTGTGTCTAATAGGGTCATTGGTTAACCTTTCCAGGTCTGGTAAGTTTAGACTATCCATGTATGGCAGACTGGCAGATGGGTGTGGCATGGTCACTGGGGCATAACTATTAATGGTGTATTATGGAGTGGTCCAGTGCCCCCTAAGGGTATGCTAGGTATGGAAGGAATGTGTCCTCCAACCGATGTGGTGTGGGAGGGACCTGCCCTCCCAAGTGCAACATGGGTTGCAGAGGGGTTAGGAATGGTTCCAGGAATCACTGGGATCTGGGTAGTGGTAATGAGAGGGGGGGCAATCCCCATGTTGGGCATACCCAAAATAGGTGGTGGTCCTATGTTAGGCATGCCTAGAGGGGGTGTGGCTACCGTGGTTGTCACGGTAGTGGTGGGGTTTGTTGATGTAGCTCCAATAGCACTGGTGAAAAGCGGGTCATATTGTGATCCATCCATGGGGTTGGTTGCTGATGTCTCAATATGGTGTTCGGATTCAGCCTCAGAATCAGATGTGAAATGAGGCGCGTCAGAATCAGGTGACTGGGTTCTTTGCCGATGACATGTGGAGTCAAGGGATAACGCTCTACGTCTATGATGTGTAGAGTCAAGTGTACCGAACTGAGGGGGTTCACCCTAAAAACGACGGGATCATCTTAAGTTCTCAATGGTGAGATATGTATAAAAATGCCAATGAATGGTGGTGATATAAAAAACTCAAGACCCTAATGCCACGATGTGTGCAGGAGGGAAGTGTGAAAAAATAATAGCTCTCAGGCCAACAACCAACCTCAAAAGCACTTATTATAATAGTTGTGCTATAATAAGTGGAGGAATCCAGAAAAGTGGTCAGAATACCAAAACTCAAACAGTTCCTAGAAAAAAGTGGTGCTTACTAAACCAAGGGGGGTAGTAGAGCATGCAAACGCCTAACTAAAAGTGGTATTATGACTCAACTAAGCATATCCTCTACAAGGTGATGAAATCCAAGTCAGAAAATATGGATAGTGGAATCAAAGGCTAGATATCCCCCTACCGGGAGGGACACCGGGTAGTCAATCCTAAAAAATGGCCACTAGGATACCCCGTTCATGACACGTTCGGTTGGGTGAATCTGTAGTTTGGTTCTATCGCCGCTATACTCCCATACAGGTGGTACACCGAGAACTGCGAAAGGTATCCTTCGGTTACTGAATGGATAGCAGTATTCCACTCAGACTTCCGGAACCAGTCTGGCTACTTCAACCCTCCTAAGGGAGAGGCCTTCCCGATAATTTGGTGTATAACCGTGTCAACAAATAATAAGGGATTTTTGGGTTCCCTAAGAGACAACCACTATGTGTCAGATGTAAATAATTGAGGGGTGTTATTGGAACACCTATCCCCCCAATCCTACCTAGCTACAAGATTCTTCAAGTGTTCCCCAAGTGGGGTTAAAGTGTTGGTTGAGTTTAGGTAGATTTTAAGGCTCAGTTAATTAAAAATGTGGCAAATTGGGTGCAAGTGTGATTATTTAACTGAAAATGAATTTGCCTCGCTTGGGCGATTGATTACAAATGAAAAACAAGACGATTCCAATTTGCAAAAAATAAAGGTTTTTTTTTTTTCTGAAATGTAAATGTTTTAACAAAAATAATTCAAAAACTATGGATTTTTGAAATAATTTTAAGGAAAGCAAATATCTGAAAAAATTGCAAGAAATAAATGGATTTCTTAAGAGCTTGCTTGGGCAAAACTATTGAGCAAATCTGAAGTGAAATCTATGATCTAAACAGAGTGCTAAAAACCTTTCTTTCACTTACTGAAAATTTTTAAAAAGATTTTAATGGAGCATATGTAATAGAAAAATGATTCACTATGGCTGTAATAATGCATAAAAAATAATGCTGGAAAATAGGCTAAATGGGCAAAAAATACAGCAAAAATTTTTCTAAAAAATGTGCCGAACTTAAAATAATAGCATTGTGGGTTTTAGGGCAAAAGCCGCGATGTGCATCGCGGGTTTTAGCCACGAAGTCGCGTTGTGCAGCACGGAAAACGTCCGCGAAGCCGCGATGTGCAGCGCGGAAAAGGGGCACGAAGCCACGGCTCGCCGTGTAGAAAAGGGCCACGAGGTCGCGATGAGCCGCGTGACTGTCGGGCGAAAAGTCGCGATACGAAAAACAAAAAACAGGTCGCCGAAAACGAAACCGAAAAGTGAAATTTTGGTCTGTTAAAGGCTATAGAAAGGGCCAATAGCTAGGGCAGCAATGAATATGCCGTCTAGTATGGCAGATATGCTAATTGGAATGGTAAAAACAAGTAAAAAACTAAGATCTAAAGAAAAAATTTAAGGCTCGAAAGCCAGCGGAGTCGCCAAAAAATTGTTGCTTGGTTTTTCAACCAAGCATGTGCAAGGATGCACCTATTAACTTGTAATAGCAGTCTTCGAATTGAAAGCAAATACAACTATAAACTAATCTAAGATTAGCATGTGCATATAAGAATAAATTTAAAATGATTGACAGAAAGAACAAGAAATGTAACAAAGAATGGTTTTTGTATTATGATACCTCAAATGGTGAGGATGTTTGGTGTTGAGCAGCTCCAAGGTTGAGGTGCTCCAAGCTCCAATGGTCTCTTCTCCAAGATTGCTAAAATGGTCAAAGAACTCAAGAGAGATTTTGACAGCATGAGGATAGGATGGATGATGGATGGAAAGTGAGGAGCCCCTACCACCTTTTTATAGTTTTTGGTGATGGGGAATATGTCACATACCCCAATTTTAAAAAAATAATGTAATTATTTTATTTTATTCCTGAGACATTATGTTAAATTTAATGCTAAGTGGGAATTGATGACTCAGCAGAGTCACCAGAAATGGAATGTAAATTCTGAATATTTTATTATTTATAAATATATTATGGAGACAACAGCATGGGAGAGCTGTTAAAAGAGGTTACTGGTCTAACTGGTGGAAGGAACTAGGTGGAAAGGCAAAAGACAAGTGGCAGCATCCTCAAACACTTCCTAATTTGCAGGTGGCAACTTCCCTATATTTTCGGGTCATGATTCCCCAAGAAAGTGGAATCTGAGCAAGTGGCTCATTAATGACAGTTAACCCAACTAAGACCTAGGCAATCTTTTAAATAGTACTCAATGAACTGAGCTGGGGGTTCAGCATTGTTCTGGAGGGAGAATACATTCAGGTGAATGCTATTCAGGAGTCCCATTGAGGAAGAGGGAAAATACAGTAAGGGAGTGTTTTGATATGGGATGCTGCAGTAACTTGGTTCCAGTTTAGCTATTTGGCTGAGTGAATTGTTCTGCTGCACCTAGTTCTAGCCATGGAGACCAGAGCAAGCTCGGGGGTCCTGAGAAGTGCTGTCTGGGCACTCTCCAGGAATTGGTAGGGAGGAACAGCCTCCCATTGCTGTTGTTGTCCACAAATCAAGACAGGTTCTGCTACTTACTCCTATATGTTTATTAAGGAAGAATTAATGCATGTTATGTGTACTGTTAATATGTTTAAATGGTAATTAATCTGTTAGTAAATTGAATATCTCGGAATATCAATAGAAGATTTTTGAAGTTACTGTGATTTTCTGATTTGTTAGGATGAGTTAATATCTTTGTTTTTATATTATTAATGCATTTATAATTTACACAGAAAACCATCCTTATTTTATGCAATAGTTTATATACTGTAAGCATAATCTAGTTTATTATTATTTTGTTAAATACAAACCCTAGCAGGAAATATTATAGTTATGATATTAAAACAAATTAAAGAAATTAGAACCCTGCTGCCGAGCTTAACTTTTGTTTTATCAACACTCTCAGGTCTCTGGTTTATCAATCAAATTTAAATCCTAGAACTCAGATCCGGTTTTTACAACCAAACAACAGCAGAACAGAAGTCTAATTCATCTATCGAGCACAGTAATAGGAAGATATCATTCTTTTTACTTACATTTAAACGAAAACAGAGTTGAGACCAAAGTAACAAAAATACATCACAACTGTAGGATTTCGTGAATCCTATTACCCCAGTCCTCAATTTAAGAGTATCTCAACAGATAAAAACCTAGCTGTTTAATCCATAAAACGAAACCGACATAATAGTTTCCAACTCACTATCGAGTTCTATTATAAAATCTTGCTTCTGTTTATCTAACTACCAACAGTAAACCATTATAATTACAGAATCATAATATAACTAATTTCATTATTGTGCTTCGGATTATACATTGGTATGCTAGAAGTTACAGGCATGTGAACATGGAAGAGTTTTCACAACAACCGACGGAGCCAGCAAACCATTTCTTATGTTATGATAATCTAACCTGGGTGCGAACCCCCAACTGGACAGAGTTTCTTTTAAAAACAACTAGACAAGTAACTAAACCTAATTGCGAAGGTGTGTTCATTCGAATCACATTATCCCAAGTTTTTAAATAATAAGAAGTTCCAGTAGAGGTAAACATGGTATTTAAAATCCTCAACAAACTAAAACATATAGCACAGTTGTTTTTGCTCATCGTCGAGCCCTCTTATTATTACAGTACATTTCGTTTGTTACGCATTTAACAACAGGAGGAAACCATAACTATAATATCAACTTTTAAAACAAGTCATCGTCGTAGTTTTAAATATTATTCCCATCCTTTCTGACTTACATACAACAGAAAATAATAAGGGTAATTACCAC
Source organism: Larix kaempferi (assembly GCA_027924585.1). NCBI lineage: Eukaryota > Viridiplantae > Streptophyta > Pinopsida > Pinales > Pinaceae > Larix > Larix kaempferi. The sequence goes on along the minus strand of BSBM01000766.1, from coordinate 2,332,787 downwards.
GATTCACTTATGGTCGTAGCCTCTTTCTTTTATTAAAAAGAAACAGTAGATAAACGTAGAAATCTTATAACGCATTCCATTTCCAGCTCATTACATAGTTCAGAACAAAGACAGAACAAGTTTTATATAAGCCTGTGTACAGGCAGAACTATATTAAAATATATTTCAAAAAAACCTGGAAGATATTCCAACCCTTTTTTAAAGGGTTTGTAACAAAACTTAAAACACAGAGGTCGTAACCTCCCTCAAAGAACAGAGGCTTAATTTTTATCACAAACTATCCGGTATCAAACAACCAAAGTGCCGAAAAGGAGTTCCATTAGCCACAACAACAATGGAAGCCAAACTTCCAAGACCAAAACCCTACGGTGCAAACAACCCACAAGGAGGATTTTCCATGGTAGAACCAGGCTTACCCGGAGATGCAACCAACAACCGAAGCCGAATTCATCCACAATACGAAGGGAGTCCGAGCCTGCAACAAAATAAAAGCTTTATCAATAATCATATTCATCTATATAAAAATGATGATTCTTAAAACAACTTGTTGTGTTCAGAAAAACAAGGATGAACCTTTAAGCTTACCGAGGTTGAATGTAGACATGTACAGTAGATAGGCTGGTAGCCATAAGCAACATAAGGGTGAACCCCTTTCGTTTCACCAACACGAACAAGCTAACTGCTAAACAAGAAGTATGTGCTACCGTGTAAGCATCAAAAGGGAACCGAGCAAAAAGAAATGCAAGGTCACGCCGTGACAATAGATTCCACAGTTAACAAATTTTCAAAACCTTAGACTCTGGACCAGTTACAGTGCCAAGCAACAAATACTAACGACGCTCAATAAAGCTTTGAACGATATAAAAGATGACGTAGAAGGAAAACTGTTGACGCAGTACAACAATGGCAGACAGACTGGTAAATGAACGGCAAGGATAAACCCTAGGCACTATCACACTTCCATCGCGGTCAACAGGTGTATGCTAAAGACTTGCAAACAACAGCATTAAGCAAAGGAGTGGTAACAGTCTGGGAACTGAGAATAACCACGCTACCATAGAGTTCAGACCTGGAGAACTTGCAGTGAAAGACCCGAGCCCGAAGGCTTCGAAAGAAACAACAAAGTAGGGTTTGGTCCCGAGTCTTTATATCACACATACTTGGCTCTCGTTAAACCACGTATCAGTAAAATATTCCATGCTGAGGGTCAAGACTCCATAGTCTTAATCCCAATTATTGTCAATCAATTAAAATCATAGCAATGATACCCAACTATGGCAACAAAGCATATGAACTTAACAAATCTTCCATGTTAACACATGCCTCGACGTAGTATTGGAGAAATATGATACCGGACCTACAATAATTACAAGGAGGTAATAATATCAAAAGTTCAAAGATTTCAATGATAATTTTATCATTGTTGATGAACAAAACCCCATATTGTTTATAGGTAAAACATTATTGCGAGATCTTTGTAATACTCATATCATTCATATATTTCAAAAAAAAAACCCTTAGACGATGTCTTTATTACCTTGTATTATTTTTCGACAGAAATTGCTCAGTCCTTAGCAATTGAGAATAAAACTTGGAGTCTGTTCAAGTATATAGTATACGTTAAATTGTTATAAGAACTGCCAAGGAGATAGTATCAAGTAAATTAAAATTACAAATCATTCATTGAATTCGCACCCTAGCCAATTATGAAAATAATAGATATTATAGCTCTGTCGGTGTTCTCAACTATGGTAGAAACATAGGGCATAAATATATGATACTGTAATATTGAGATAACATTGCACTGAGAATTTAAGAATTGCCATGAGAAGGCTTTAACTGTTGGAATTCGACGTTGAAATTCTTACATGGTTGGTTTAAGAAAAACAGACCTGTGTTATCTTGTGTACACAACGTGTGAAATCAAGTATGATAATACAAACTAAGAACAGTTTTCAATTAAGATAACGACGTGAATCGTAAACAATAGAAGGCAGGTATCAACAATACACAGTGATATCTCTAAAGCTGTGCAATTAAAAGTATAAGACAAACTTAGTTATAAATTTTGAACTGGGCAAGAAGTAAAATTTTCTACCTTAAGGAGCTCGATAAACTTGGTTAGCAAGGTTAGACTTTTTCATTGAATGAGTCGGTACAGATATTTTGACTTGATGCTTCAAAAGATTATTGCGGCGACCCGACATTCCTGTGTATCTGTAAGCGAAGAGAGAAATCGATGCATTAGCTAAAAAGCTAAGTAAGCCAGTCCATCATAGCATTTTCCCCCTTGCGGTTGAAAGACAGAAAACAACCAGCAACATTTAAGAAACTTATAATAATATTTAAGTATAACAAATACCATTCAGACATCCTTACAATCACATTAGTTAAACAGATAGCTAATGACGACATTTAGTATTATTTATTGCTATCTTAAAAATTTTAAATTTTTCTGAAAATATCGAGATTTGACATGTGGTATCAGAGCATGGTTCAGACACTAGGCTTGGATGTGACTCCACTAGTTTCCGCAAAAACAGTGACCATGAAAGAAAAATTTAAATATATATAATGTATTAACTTATATTTTCTGTTTCATGAAGCAGAGCAGAAAAATTTCCTTTTCTGAAATTAACAGGTAGGTATGGAAAAGCTAGGAGAATATGCTGAGCAGGAATCTCCAAACACTGCAACAAGACAGATGTCGAGAGAACCTGAGACAGAGGAGGTAATTGCTCACTCCACTGAACTGATGCAGACCATAAAAGGTTTAAAGACAGAGATAGAAACAGTCAAGAAGGATAATGAAAGGATTCTGAAAACTCAAGAGCAGCTAAATCAGCTATTGATAGAAAAATTTCAGACAGAAGGAAGGAGCAAACGAGCTAACTCAGAAGAAGTTAGTCATCAAAGAGGGTCTAAAAGGATGAAACCAGCTAAATCTGACAGCAGTTCATCATCCGAAGAAAGAAGGGAACAACACAGTTATCGCACTACTAGTGACAGCAGTGAAGCTGAGATGCACAACAGAAGGAAAAAGTACAGACCTTATGAAGAGATTTCTGGGGAGTTTAAGAAAATAAAACCCCCAACTTTCAATGGAGAATCTGAAACAGGAGAAGAAGCAGAATCCTGGTTATCCGGGATGAGAAAATATTTTCAGATCTACAATTACTCAAATCAGCTGAAGGCACGAATGGCCATCTACAACCTTTCGGGAAAGGCGGACATATGGTGGCAAGATCTGAAAAGGGTCAAGGGGATTAAAGAAAAAGAAGTTAATTGGAGTACCTTTAAAAGATACTTCAAGAAGAAATTTCTGTCTGAACAGTACTATGAGGAGAGGGCCAAGGAATTTTATGAACTGAAGCTAGGATCTATGACGATGAAGGACTTAAACAGTAAGTTCTTAAGTCTGTTAAGGTATGTGCCGTATTTTGTCGAAGAGAAACCAAAAATACAGCGGTTTCTTAGCTGTCTGCCATATCATATCAAGGACAGAATTGAATATGACAACCCCAAAACACTGGAAGAAGCTATGCGAAAGGCTAATTTCTGTTATGAACAGAATAAAAAGAAAGAAGGGATAGCCAGCTGGAAAGCCAAAAAGAACAGTAATCAGCTTGAGTACAAGAAAAAGGAGTTTGTCCCCCATAAAATTTTCAAGAATAACAAGAACGGAAACCATTTTAATGGTAAAAGCTTCCAGGGAAACAAAAATGGAGCTGCTAGTCATTCTAACAATTTCAAAAGCAGCAAGGAAGCTCCTAACAATCATGGAAACTACACTAAGAATTTTGAGCGAAAGGAACCTGTTAAGTGCTGGGAGTGTAATGGCCCACATTATGCATCAGTTTGCCCAAATCGAAAGAAACAAATCAGCAATATTCATACTATTCAAGATGAAATGACTGTTGGAGACTTTGCAGGGACGATGCCCCGAATCAATGCAGCGTTGGAAAACCGCCAAGCTGACTATCAAACTTCCATGGTGGAAGTAGGAGGTATGATTAACAAAACCCCTGTAACTATTTTAATAGATCCGGGTGCTAGTCTTAGTTATATTTCACCCCAGCTAGTAGAAAAATGTAATTTGACTGTTGAAAGATTTGATAATTCTTGGTCTGTACAACTAGCTAATGGGGCAAAAAGGAAAGTAAACTGTTATGTTAAGGAATGTATCTTAGATATGAATGATTTTAAGACTACAGTTAAATTAAATGTCTTTCCACTTGGCTCTTATGACATACTTATCGGAATGGACTGGTTGGAACAGCATAGGGTAGTTTTAAACTGTTTTGACAAAACTTTTAGATGTGTAAACAGTAATGGACAGCCTGTAACTGTTAGGGGTATTCCTAGGAAAACAGTAGTCAGGCAGATTTCTGCTTTACAACTTAAAAGGGCAGTCAGAAAAGGGTGCAAAGCCTATGCTATAACTATTACAGATGAGATAGATAAGTCTGAAAGCAGCAAGATAACAGTAGAGAACATCCCTGTAGTCAATGAATTTATGGATGTTTTTCCTGAGGAAATCCCAGAATTACCTCCCAAGAGGGAGCTGGACTTTACAATTGAGCTGATACCAGGTGCTGTACCCAGTTCAAAAGCCCCGTATCGTATGAATATTTTGGAGCTTAATGAATTAAAAACTCAGTTAAAGGAGTTAATAGACAAGAATTACATTCGACCCAGTGTATCCCCTTGGGGAGCACCAGTAATTTTTGTTAAAAAGAAGGACGGAACTATGCGACTTTGCATAGATTACCGTCAACTGAACAAGATGACGATTAAAAACAGATATCCGTTGCCTCGCATAGATGATCTGTTTGATCAGCTACGTGGAGCTACGGTATTCTCTAAGATAGATCTGAGATCGGGTTATCATCAGGTGAGGATTAAAGAAGAAGACATTTTCAAAATAGCTTTTAGAACAAGGTACGGACATTACGAATTTGTCGTAATGCCATTTGGGATTACTAATGCCCCAGCTGTCTTTATGTGCTTAATGAATAACATAATGCATAAGTACTTAGATAAATTTGTTGTCGTATTCATCGATGACATTTTAGTTTATTCTAAGAATGAAGAGGAGCATAAAGAACACTTACATATAGTCTTACAAGAACTAAGAGAGTAGCAGCTCTTTGCGAAGTTCAGTAAGTGTGACTTCTTTAAAGACGAAATCCAGTACTTAGGACATGTAGTCACCAAAGAAGGGATTTCAGTTGATCCTGAAAAGATTCGGGCAATTGAAGAGTGGCCGGTACCAAAAGATGTAACTGATGTTAGATCCTTCATGGGAATTACCGGTTACTACCGGAGATTTATTGAAGGCTTTTCAAAAATAGCCAACCCAATTACTTCCTTGCAAAAGAAAGGTAAGAAGTTTGATTGGAACGTGAAGTGTGAAGAAAGCTTTAAAAAACTTAAGACTTTATTGACAACAGCGCCTATTCTCCGAATAGCAGACCCTAATAAAGATTTCGTGGTTTGCACCGATGCTTGTAATGACGGTCTAGGCGGAGTGTTGACTCAGGATGGACATGTCATTGCCTACGAATCTAGGAAGCTGAAAATTCATGAAAAGAATTATGCCACTTATGATTTGGAACTGGCTGCTGTTATCCATGCTTTAAAGATGTGGCGACACCACTTGATAGGCAGAAAATTTACTCTACTGACTGATAATAAGGGTCTGAAATACCTTTTAGATCAGCCTAATTTAAATGCAAGACAATCCAGGTGGTTGGCCTTCTTAAGTGAATACGATTTCGAAATTCAGCACATAAAAGGAAAGGAAAATAAGGTGGCGGATGCTTTGAGCAGAAATGCAAGGCTGAATTTTGTATCATCCAGCAGCACTTATACCTCTGATTTGAATGAACAGTTGGCTGAAGGGATAAAATCAGATGAGAATTATCAGCACTTACAAACTACAGCTAAAGAAACACCTACAGAAAGTTTGATAAAAGGTTATAGTCTAAATAAAGAGGGATTTTTATTGTTTAAAGACAGGCTGTATGTTCCAAATGTACCTAAAGTTAAACTGTTAATTCTGGACGAAGTTCATAAAACCCCTTACTCAGGGCATCCAGGCTACCAGAAAACTGTCACTATGCTGCGAAAAGATTATTTCTGGCCTAATATGAAATCTGAAACAGCTGAGTATATAGCTAGATGTTTAGACTGTCAACAGGTAAAAACAGAACACCAGCATCCAGCTGGGTTACTGCAACCTTTGCCTATTCCTAGTTGGAAATGGGAGATAATTAGTTTAGATTTCATTACAGGATTACCCAAGAATCAGCATCAGAATGATTCAATTATGGTGGTAGTAGACAAATTAAGTAAATCGGCACACTTTATTCCTGTTAAAACCACTTACAAGGCTGCAAACATAGCTGATATATTTCTGAAACAGATTTTTCGGTTACATGGCGTTCCAAAAGTTATTATTTCAGATAGGGATCCTAAATTCACAGGGAACTTCTGGAAATCCTTGTTTAAAGGATTAAATACCACACTAAATTTCAGCACTTCTTTCCATCCTCAGACGGACGGACAAACCGAAAGAGTTAATCAGGTATTAGAAGATCTGCTAAGGATGTATGTTAAAGATCAACCAGGTAAGTGGGAGGATTATTTACATTTAGCAGAATTTGCATACAATAACAGTTATCAATCGTCGGCTAAGTTTAGTCCTTTTGAAATTCTGTATGGACGTAAATGTAACACTCCTATCTCTTGGAGTAATCCAGTAGACAGGTTAGTGTTAGGACCTGATTTATTAAAAGAGATGGAACAGATTGTGAAATAAGTGCAAGTAAATTTGAAGATTGCCAAGGATCGACAAAAGAGTCAAGCAGATTTGAAAAGAACTCCTAAAGAGTTCCAGGTAGGTGAACATGTGTTCATCAAGGTAAGGCCAAAGAAAAGCTCCCTAAGACTGGGAAGTTGTGCAAAATTAGCGCCACGTTATTGTGGTCCATTTGAAATTTTATCTAAAATCGGTCAAGTTGCTTATCAACTAGCATTACCACCTAATTTAAAAGTACACAATGTTTTTCATATTTCGGTTCTGAAAAAGTATGTTCATGATGCTACTCATGTTATTGACTGGAACATTGTACAGGTAGAACCAGAAGGGGAAGTTCTGGTGGAACCGGATTGTATCCTCGGGAGGAGGGAAATTACTCTGCGGAACCGCGCAATTGGACAGCTGAAAGTGCAATGGAAGCACCTTAGTCCTGAAGAAGCTACCTGGGAACTGGAAAGTAAGATGCGGGAAGAATACCCAAATCTATTCCAGCAGGTAGTTGAAGATGAAGAATAAGTAAACATCGAGGACGATGTTACATTTTAAGGGGGTGTGTATGTCACATACCCCAATTTTAAAAAAATAATGTAATTATTTTATTTTATTCCTGAGACATTATGTTAAATTTAATGCTAAGTGGGAATTGATGACTCAGCAGAGTCACCAGAAATGGAATGTAAATTCTGAATATTTTATTATTTATAAATATATTATGGAGACAACAGCATGGGAGAGCTGTTAAAAGAGGTTACTGGTCTAACTGGTGGAAGGAACTAGGTGGAAAGGCAAAAGACAAGTGGCAGCATCCTCAAACACTTCCTAAGTTGCAGGTGGCAACTTCCCTATATTTTGGGGTCATGATTCCCCAAGAAAGTGGAATCTGAGCAGGTGGCTCATTAATGACAGTTAACCCAACTAAGACCTAGGCAATCTTTTAAATAGTACTCAATGAACTGAGCTGGGGGTTCAGCATTGTTCTGGAGGGAGAATACATTCAGGTGAATGCTATTCAGGAGTCCCATTGAGGAAGAGGGAAAATACAGTAAAGGAGTGTTTTGATATGGGATGCTGCAGTAACTTGGTTCCAGTTTAGCTATTTGGCTGAGTGAATTGTTTTGCTGCACCTAGTTCTAGCCAGGGAGACCAGAGCAAGCTCGGGGGTCCTGAGAAGTGCTGTCTGGGCACTCTCCAAGAATTGGTAGGGAGGAACAGCCTCCCATTGCTGTTGTTGTCCACAAATCAAGACAGGTTCTGCTACTTACTCCTATATGTTTATTAAGGAAGAATTAATGCATGTTATGTGTATTGTTAATATGTTTAAATGGTAATTAATCTGTTAGTAAATTGAATATCTCGGAATATCAATAGAAGATTTTTGAAGTTACTGTGATTTTCTGATTTGTTAGGATGAGTTAATATCTTTGTTTTTCTATTATTAATGCATTTATAATTTACACAGAAAACCATCCTTATTTTATGCAATAGTTTATATACTGTAAGCATAATCTAGTTTATTATTATTTTGTTAAATACAAACCCTAGCAGGAAATATTATAGTTATGATATTAAAACAAATTAAAGAAATTAGAACCCTGCTGCCGAGCTTAACTTTGTTTTATCAACACTCTCAAGTCTCTGGTTTATCAATCAAATTTAAATCCTAGAACTCAGATCCAGTTTTTACAACCAAACAACAGCAGAACAGAAGTCTAATTCATCTATCGAGCACAGTAATAGGAAGATATCATTCTTTTTACTTACATTTAAACGAAAACAGAGTTGAGACCAAAGTAACAAAAATACATCACAACTGTAGGATTTCGTGAATCCTATTACCCCAGTCCTCAATTTAAGAGTATCTCAACAGATAAAAACCTAGCTGTTTAATCCATAAAACGAAACCGACAGAATAGTTTCCAACTCACTATCGAGTTCTATTATAAAATCTTGCTTCTCTTTATCTAACTACCAACAGTAAACCATTATAATTACAGAATCATAATATAACTAATTTCATTATTGTGCTTCGGATTATACATTGGTATGCTAGAAGTTACAGGCATGTGAACATGGAAGAGTTTTCACAACAACCGACGGAGCCAGCAAACCATTTCTTATGTTATGATAATCTAACCTGGGTGCGAACCCCCAACTGGACAGAGTTTCTTTTAAAAACAACTAGACAAGTAACTAAACCTAATTGCGAAGGTGTGTTCATTCGAATCACATTATCCCAAGTTTTTAAATAATAAGAAGTTCCAGTAGAGGTAAACATGGTATTTAAAATCCTCAACAAACTAAAACATATAGCACAGTTGTTTTTGCTCATCGTCGAGCCCTCTTATTATTACAGTACATTTCGTTTGTTACGCATTTAACAACAGGAGGAAACCATAACTATAATATCAACTTTTAAAACAAGTCATCGCCGTAGTTTTAAATATTATTCCCATCCTTTCTGACTTACATACAACAGAAAATAATAAGGGTAATTACCACGATTCACTTATGGCCGTAGCCTCTTTCTTTTATTAAAAAGAAACAGTAGATAAACGTAGAAATCTTATAACGCATTCCATTTCCAGCTAATTACATAGTTCAGAACAAAGACAGAACAAGTTTTATATAAGCCTGTGTACAGGCAGAACTATATTAAAATATATTTCAAAAAAACCTGGAAGATATTCCAACCCTTTTTTAAAGGGTTTGTAACAAAACTTAAAACACAGAGGTCGTAACCTCCCTCAAAGAACAGAGGCTTAAAACAAAATTTTTATCACAAACTATCCGGTATCAAACAACCAAAGTGCCGAAAAGGAGTTCCATTAGCCACAACAACAATGGAAGCCAAACATCCAAGACCAAAACCCTATGGTGCAAACAACCCACAAGGAGGATTTGCCATGGTAGAACCAGGCTTACCCGGAGATGCAACCAACAACCGAAGCCGGATTCATCCACAATACGAAGGGAGTCCGAGCCTGCAACAAAATAAAAGCTTTATCAATAATCATATTCATCTATATAAAAATGATGATTCTTAAAACAACTTGTTGTGTTCAGAAAAACAAGGATGAACCTTTAAGCTTACCGAGGTTGAATGCAGACATGTACAGTAGATAGGCTGGTAGCCATAAGCAACAGAAGGGTGAACCCCTTTCGTTTCACCAACACGAACAAGCTAACTGCTAAACAAGAAGTATGTGCTACCGTGTAAGCATCAAAAGGGAACCGAGCAAAAAGAAATGCAAGGTCACGCCGTGACAATAGATTCCACAGTTAACAAATTTTCAAAACCCTAGACTCTGGACCAGTTACAGTGCCAAGCAACAAATACTAACGACGCTCAATAAAGCTTTGAACGATATAAAAGATGAGGTAGAAGGCAAACTGTTGACGCAGTACAACAATGGCAGACAGACTGGTAAATGAACGGCAAGGATAAACCCTAGGCACTATCACACTTCCATCGCGGTCAACAGGTGTATGCTAAAGACTTGCAAACAACAGGATTAAGCAAAGGAGTGGTAACAGTCTGGGAACTGAGAATAACCACGCTACCATAGAGTTCAGACCTGGAGAACTTGCAGTGAAAGACCCGAGCCCGAAGGCTTCGAAAGAAACAACAAAGTAGGGTTTGGTCCCGAGTCTTTATATCACACATACTTGGCTCTCGTTAAACCACGTATCAGTTAAATATTCCATGCTGAGGGTCGAGACTCCATAGTCTTAATCTCAATTATTGTCAATCAATTAAAATCATAGCAATGATACCCAACTATGGCAACAAAGCATATGAACTTAACAAATCTTCCATGTTAACACATGCCTCGACGTAGTATTGGAGAAATATGATACCGGACCTACAATAATTACAAGGAGGTAATAATATCAAAAGTTCAAAGATTTCAATGATAATTTTATCATTGTTGATGAACAAAACCCCATATTGTTTATAGGTAAAACATTATTGCGAGATCTTTGTAATACTCATATCATTCATATATTTCAAAAAAAAAACCCTTAGACGATGTCTTGATTACCTTGTATTATTTTTCGACAGAAATTGCTCAGTCCTTAGCAATTGAGAATAAAACTTGGAGTCTGTTCAAGTATATAGTATACGTTAAATTGTTATAAGAACTGCCAAGGAGATAGTATCAAGTAAATTAAAATTACAAATCGATCATTAAATTCGTACCCTAGCCAATTATGAAAATAATAGATATTATAGCTCTATTGGTGTTCTCAACTATGGTAGAAACATAGGGCATAAATATATGATACTGTAATATTGAGATAACATTGCACTGAGAATTTAAGAATTGCCATGAGGGGGCTTTAAATGTTGGAATTCGACGTTGAAATTCTTACATGGTTGGTTTAAGAAAAACAGACCTGTGTTATCTTGTGTACACAACGTGTGAAATCAAGTATGATAATACAAACTAATAACAGTTTTCAATTAAGATAACGACGTGAATCGTAAACAATAGAAGGCAGGTATCAACAATACACAGTGATATCTCTAAAGTTGTGCAATTAAAAGTATAAGACAAACTTAGTTATAAATTTTGAACTGGGCAAGAAGTAAAATTTTCTACCTTAAGGAGCTCGATAAACTTGGTTAGCAAGGTTAGACTTTTTCATTGAATGAGTCGGTACAGATATTTTGACTTGATGCTTCAAAAGATTATTGCGGCGACCCGACATTCCTGTGTATCTGTAAGCGAAGAGAGAAATCGATGCATTAGCTAAAAAGCTAAGTAAGCCAGTCCATCATAGCATTTTCCCCCTTGCGGTTGAAAGACAGAAAACAACCAGCAACATTTAAGAAACTTATAATAATATTTAAGTATAACAAAGACCATTCAGACATCCTTACAATCACATTAGTTAAACAGATAGCTAATGACGACATTTAGTATTATTTATTGCTATCTTAAAAATTTTAAATTTTTCTGAAAATATCGGGATTTGACATAATAACATTATGGTTTTGAGAAAACCAATGGTATTGACCAACATGGTTTAGGTACCTTTTTCCCTTTATTTTCCTTTTTTGAATATTTTTAATATTTTTATTCCCTTTTAATATTTTTGGGAATTCTGGACCCTTTTTTAGGGTTTTTTGTGTTTTTTGAGGAAAAATATATATTTTGAGGGGAAAAAGGTGTATTATGGTCTTTTTGATGACCTTTTGATGGCTTTAGAGGCTCAAATGGTGGAAAAGTGGACAAATGGGTCATGTGAATAAGGAAATGGGTGGTTACGGAAGCAGGTTTCCACAACCTTGTGATGCGAGTGTTTAAACTGACTAATGCGCAACGCAACAACAGACTGTGCCTTGCGGACAATGACTGCGCGAAGTCTTCTACTTCGCGTCGAGTACCGCGACAAGCAAGGGTGCTTGCGCAACAACACATCCACGGACTGCGCAGTGGGTTTACTTCCATCCTACAACAACAAGCTATCAATAGTTTATTGTGCAGCACTTCTAATGGATCAGCGCTTCAACCTAGACCACGCGATGACTACAATACTTGATCACTTCGAATCAGTCTTTCTTCCACAATCCTTAACCATTTCAACAATACGTAGACCGATTATGTTTCAACTTATGTAAACAGGTGAAATATGCAATGCTGTGTGCTCTAAGATTGCGATCCAACCTTAACAATACTCTGTGATTATTAAACAGGTTCATGCATCCAAATACTTAGAAATGCTGATCATTAACATTCATCCATGTATGAAATACTTAACATCTTATCCCATCCCTTCCGCGATGAATACAGATAAAAGTAAACATATATCAGATAACTGTAACTTCAAGCATTCATACTGTAAATAATTCAAATAACTGAATAATGGCAATCATACACAGCAATCACATAACACAAGATTTAACGTGGTTCACTCCCTTGGATGGGAAGCTACGTCCACAAGAATGGTTGTTTTATCATCTTAGGAAAGGGTACAACTGTTCTTGGTCTGTGCACTCAGCTACAGACTCTCTTCTTCCTCAAAATTAGGTCTCTGCGCACACAGCTGCAAAGCCTTTACAAAATAGCTTCAAGCTCAACGATTCTAACAATGTTCAATGCTTACAAAGTGAAGAGTAACCCTTTCCTATACAAAAATTCCTTATAAATAGATCATGCCCGTAGGTCATGTCTTTACAATGCAAAGGCAAAACCCTTAGGTCTACAAAACTGTCACAGTTTTCCCAAAACCGGACTGCTATTATCTGGCAACGGATCTTCTGTTGTGGCCGTCCTTCATGTAGACATGTTGCTATTCGCTGAGTTGTTCCTTCTTTCACGGCCTTAGACAATTGGTTCAACTGATAGTTCTTTGTTTGTGTGACCAGTCACCTACCTCGTTCTGCACCTACCCACCGCTTGGTAGTCATCGAGTATCTATGCCAAAAATAGGCCTTTGAAGGCCTAAACGAAATAACTATCGTCTTCCGTCCAAAACTCTGCTTAGCTGGATCTTCTGTAGATGGGGCACATCACGGCACTGTACTCCTCATAGCACCAACTTCGCAGCTCCTTTGATATTGCGCTACGCGCAACTTTGCAGCATACCAAAACTTATCTTCACACATTCCTTTACCTGTACTGCGCTCTGCTCTACAGCTTCTTCATCACTATGCTGCGTTCATCTCCGCAGCATCTCCCAAAATGGACTTTGTCAAAAAGTCTCCTGCCAAATTGCGCTCAACTCCGCAGCTTCAAAACTTGGTGTTTTACAAAATTGACCCCCTTGGTCCAGGCCCAACAATTAATAATGGGGAAGACCCCTGTGGAAAAATATGACGATCCTGGAAACCCTATTATTACAATTCACATAGGAGACACACAGATCCCGAATGTATTGGTAGACTTAGGCACGGCTATTAATGTTATGACGATAGAAACTGTGAAGAAACTTGGTGTTATCACTTAGATTTTCCTTGGGCTGTATCAAGGAAACCCTGAGGTAACCTCAAACCAATCTTTAGACTGAAAGTTAGCCTCCTTCAGCCAGAGAGGGCTCTCTTATCAAATCTACTATCCAATGTCACTACGACAGCAGTTTGACAATAAACTCAATGGCCAAATTGTAAAATAACAATAAAAACTTATGGATTTTTAATGATGTGGTTAGATCAACAGGAATAGGATACCATTGGGCAATGGAGTCGAGAAACAGAAAAATATAGATCAACAGCCAACAAATATTTCATACAAAGGCAAGATAATTGTTTTATTACGGTCAATAAGATTTTGCAGGTGATAGGGAAAGAAATAAAGACAGCCCATTAACAACGGGCATCGATTTTCAGATGAATCCACTGTTAACTTTGGAGAAATAAATGGATACCCAGATGCAGAGAAATTGAGGCATATGACATGAATCTCAATCTATATAAATGTTCATCTAAGCATAGAAGAAAATGACATAATGAAAGGCATAACAAAGGAGGTAAACATGCACATGTAGAGAAAGGGAAAGTATGGACTATAATTTTGAAACAACGCATGAATCTTTGATCCAAAATATGCTCAGTTCTGAGATCTTTTATTAATTTCTGGAGACAACATCGAAAACACATAACAGGTCCTTTTCTTACTGGAAATCCCCCTATTTACATTTCAAAATGCATAATTTATACAAAAAATTGCTCTATGAGTGAACCCTAACTATATTGTTTTCAAAATAAACCATCGACACTAAAGTAATATCAACTACATAACTAATCACTGATTTCTAGGAATCAGTTTTGACAATAACTAATTAGAAAATCTGGAACTGTTGTTTAGATGTTTCGAATATTTGGAAGGTTGTTTGTCGGTTGTCTTTCTGCTATCAGTTAACTTTTCAACTACCACTTGTTTTCCACCTGCCGAGTATCCTGGAAATGAGCTTCTGTTTGCTATTTCAGTATCTAGAGATTCGGTTCTTCCATTCTCCTTTCCATAAACTTGAGATCTTTTAAATATAGTTCCTTAGTTATCACCTCCAAATCTCCAACAGGGGCCACAACATCCTCTATGTGAATAATGTCTAGATTATCAAATGCTCTACAAACATGCAAAAATTCCATCTACAGCTTGAACATGAGAAAGAAAATTATTTCCAAGCCCTTGTCCTCGATGTGCTCCTCGTACCAATCTTGTGATATCATGTACTTCCAGAAATGTAGAAACCTCACTCTTGGATTTATATAGATTATATGCAAATGGCGATCTTCTTAAAAAATACTGTAACAATGTCGTTTGCATCAATGTCAAAGATAACCTCTATTTGAGGTACACCTCTAGGTGCTGGTGGAATGCCAACAAGCTCAAAATCACCAAGAAGCTTATTATCTGTAGCTGCGCTCACCTTGCAACACTCTCACTCCTACCTGAGTTTGACCATCTGCGGCAGTTGAAAAACCTAGCTCTTCTTTGTTGGAATTGTAGTGTTTCTGTTGATAAGCCTTGTAAATACTCCACCAAGAGTTTCAATTCCTAAAGACATGGGAGTAACATCGAGAAGAAGTAACTCTTTCACATCACCACAAAGTATGACACCTTGAATGGCAGCACCCATGGTCGCAGCCTCATCGGGGTTCACACCTTTGCTTAGTTGCTTACCAAAGATCTCTAATACACCAATTCTTGCATGTTTCTCTAGTTCACTCAATTAGGTGAACTTTGATCGAGTTAAAGTGATATTCAAATGCTTTGCGCTAGAAGCATCGGCTGTGATAAATGACAATTTTATCTTAGCCTTCTCTGCAGCCTCTCGCAGCCTTTCAATGGCTAACCTATCTTTAGACAAGTCAATGTTTTCTGATTTTTTAAACTCAAAAACTAGATAGTCAAGCGAAGTGTTATCAAAATCCTCACCACCCAAGAAGGTATCACCATTTGTAGCTTTCACCTCAAAAACACCATTAGATATTTCTGATAATGTTGCAGAAGAAAAGCGAACTATAACCACGAAAGAAACATAACCATCAATTGCTCATATCATAACTTTGAGATTTGCTGAATAATTGCAGATGCCACGTAATCCTCTTCTGCAATGGCGAGCACCGTTTTCACCCTTTTTGCATTGCACAACCACTAATATGGTAAGAACATTGTATTTGTTTCCGAGTCCACTTGTTGCATACAAGCAGTAACTGCATCCTCCTATACCTATGAAATTGGTACCTGGTTTCCTACTGGAGTAGAGTCGTTTCTTGAGGGTTTTGGGAGCAACAAATGATGTCTCAGCATCTATTCCCTTCATCAGTATCGGTCTACTTGAATCTCCATTGTTATAGTTTGATTGTTACTGACTGTAGATAGGTCTGCATGTTGTCGATAAGAAGTGCGAATAGAACCAACCCAATATTTGTGACTAGGATAGCAAAGAAAATTTCTTCAACATAGGTGCTTGTAACAAGGTTTTGCTCGAGAGAGCTCAGGTTTCATAATCTCCCTCATAAATAATAAAAATATTTGTCTACAAACTTTGAAAATGTAACATTGTTTCTGCGCAGCATCTATGTAGATGTCAAACTGGAAAAACGTATCACTACAACCACAAAGGTCTGCTACATTTCTCACTCTAAACCATTCATCTCTGAGTTGACTGAGTTTCTTTTTCATTGTTGCACACAACACGAACCAATCAGCTCCTTAATTTGCTTGTCATTTCTTTGTACACAGTCTTCAGCATTCTCTCAATTTGGATCGGGTCATACTTCATGGATATGGATGACAGGTTCTGGATCAAATAATATGCCAGAAATCGAACACAATATGAACCAATTCATGACAAAAACTACGAGCAACGCTGTCTTGAAACATTTCGAGAAAAAGTCACATAGGCCCGGGAATTTATTGTTCCTCCATTCACTAGTTTCTTGTTCATCATATTCTATTGGCAAGCAATTCTTTCTCTATTGCTCAACGACAAACTAATCTAAATGGGCATATGATCTACCATAAACATCTAATATGGCAAACAAAAACCACTATTCGTCAAGTTGAACTTCACAAAGGTGTAGTTGGCATTTGAAAAATACGCCACGCAAAGCAGTTCCGCGTTGCCTATGAGTAGTTTGCAATACCACTTTTCCATATGCAGATGTATCAAAAGTGGACATGCGTGAGGGTTTTTTATATTCCACAACCACCAATCTTCATTCCCTTTTGTGTATGTAGATGATGCGGAATGAATCATGATCCATCGATCTTCCTCTTCTGACACATTACATATTACAAAGGGTAAACTATTTGTGAACGGATTTGGAATCACGGCTAGTATTATTTTCCTATCCGTTATTCAAAACAACTACAAAAAGGCATGTGTGCTGCGTTTTCAAAATATTTATAGACGTGATCTCCCGGGGATTAGAACCATGCATCATATCAAAAACTAGGACCTTGTGCTTCTCAAATTGATGAAAGACTCATGCCCCAGTATGCCAATGGCAAGTAGTCCTGCCACTATCAATCTTTAGCTCTTAATTTCCTATAAGAGAATGCGTTGCTCCAACCTGTTGAGTGATTATTTTGCCACGCCTTCTCCTTAATATCTGTAAAAACTTTGGTTCCATCATCAACACGACTACAAGCTCCTTCCATTAATTATGATACAGGGGTATCAGTGATATTCTTTGACGGGCCATCCGAACTTTCAAATTCAACCAAAAAATTCATAACACCTGGCGCATGACTAAATGGAACCTGTACGTATAAATTTTCACGACCTTGCCTTTGCATGATATTTAAGCTTGGACAAACACTTTGGGGGCAGAGAGACGATTCCTTGGATGCCAACATATTAATGCATATATGTGCCAATAGCTCAAATATTAAGTGATGTATAGAGCATTTTATGCCTTCGTGAGCTCCTTCTCGTGGCTTGGTTCTTATTAGGGCGAGATCATTGTTGACATATGTTATATATTTGTTTTGCAGGTACAAAGACTTGGAGTGGGGACGAAACTTGGCCCTAGGGATTAATCTTTTGATATAATTCATAATGAACAATTTAAAACCCAGTATAAATACCAGTGAGTAAATTTGTCTCTATAAACCTCAAATTATAGAGTGATAACACTTGGACTCACTAATATTCGTCCAACCCCTACTATTTTAGAACTTGCTGACAGATCAACAGTCAAGCCTGAGAGAATCCTGGATGACCTGGTGATCTCAGTTGACTCGTGGGAATACCCTACGGATTTCTTGGTGTTACAGCCAAAGTCTCAGCTGGGGGGACACCCGCCAATCTTGAGGAGACCCTAGTTAGCCACAGCCGATGCCTGTATCAACTTTCGGTCAAGATCTATGACTATCTCAGACGGGACTGAAATCAAAAGCTTGACTTTATACCCTCCAGCCCGACCAAGCTCAAAAGCTGAAACTCCACTTTGGGTGGATATGGAGGAGGAAGAAGGTGTTCAGCCATTATTAACGATAGGGAGAGCCTTAACTTTTAAAGATGAAGCAGAGGATGATGCTATTAATAGTTTCATCAGTGAGCCCATGTCTGTCAACAAGCATGTTTATCAAATTATGGACAGTACATTAGATGAGAAAGAACAAGAAAATCTTATGGAAGAAACTCTAGTCAGTGATGCAACCATAATTGCATTACTTAAGAATTTGAAAAGTGTCCCAGCTGAAATTGAGCCAGGAAAAACATTGAACATCAGTCCTAACCTTGCGCCCAATGTGCTGGAACAACTGATCACTTTGCTAAAAAAATACAAAGGAGCTTTCGCTTGGGAGTACACAGATATGGAGGGTATTCCTTCTAATCTGTGCACCCATCACATTTACATTAAAAGCGACTCCCAGCTAGTGTGCCAACCACAACGAAGGATGAATACAAACCTAAGGGACATAGTGAAAGAAGAGATCCAAAAACTTCTAGAAGTAGGGTTTATATACCTAATCTCAGACAGCGAGTGGGTTTCTCCACTCGTGATTGTACCCAAAAAGAATGGGAAGTGGAGGGGCTGCGTGGACTACAGAGAATTAAACAAGGCAACGCAAAAAGACTACTTTCCCCTTCCTTTTATTGATCATGTCCTTGAGACCTTGTCTAGGAAGAAGTATTTGTCCTTTCTGGATGGCTTTAGTGGCTACAACCAAATCCATATTGCTCCAGAAGACCAAGACAAAACCACTTTCACCTGTCCTTGGGGTACTTTTCATACAGGGTACTTCCTTTCGAGTTGTGCAATGCACCAGCCACTTTTCAAAGAGCAGTGATTGGAATCTTTTCAAATATGGTAAATGATTGCATGGAAATTTTTATGGATGAATTCACTCCATATGGTAGTAGTTTTGAAGAAGCACTGAAAAATTTAGAAAAGGTTCTGAAACGCTGTGAACAAAGCCAGCTATCTTTAAGCACTGAAAAGTGCCATATGATGATGAGCGAAGGCGTAGTTCTGGGGCACTTCATCTATTCTGATGGTATCCAGGTAGACTAATCCAAAATTAAGGTAATTGAAAATATACCAACTCCTGGAACACAAAAATATGTATGTAGCTTCTCAGGGCATGCTGGGTAGTATAGGAGATTCATAGAAAATATTTCCAAACTTGCTTCTCCTTTATTCACCCTGTTGATGAAATATGCACATTTCGTTTGGAATGATGCATGCCAAACAACGTTCACTGAACTGAAGAAAAGGCTGTCTACAACACCCATTTTACGAGGGCCCAACTAGGCTCTGCCTTTTCATATATCCTCAGTTGCTTCGGACACTGCCATTGGAGAAGTTTTAGGACAGCAGGAAGACAATGCTCCATATGCAATTTACTACATTACCAAGAACCTGGCCCTTGCTGAACTGAACTATACTATCACCGAGAAAGAATTCCTTGCCATAGTCTATGCCATCAACAAATTTAGACCTTACATTACTGGATATTCTACCTTTTTGCACATTGATCATTCAACCATCAAATATTTAATGAACAAACCAATCACGAATGCTAGAGTAACTAGATGGCTACTACTGTTACAGGAATTTGATATCACAATTACTGATAGACCAGGGAAGGAAAACGTTGTTGCAGATTTTTTATCTCGACTCACTAACATTGATGATGATTTACCAGTCGAAGATTCCTTCCCTGATGAACATTTATTCGCAGTTTCAACTCATTCCCCCTGGTATGCGGATATTGCTAATTTTTTGGCTGCAGGTAATCTCCCATCACATCTGTCGAAGAGAGAAAAGAGAAAAAATATACAATAGAGTGCTTGGTACTATTGGATCGATGGCCATCTTTTCTACACATGTCTTGATCTGGAAATTAGAAGATGTGTAAGAGAAGATGAAATTTTCAGTATCCTAAAAGCTTGCCATGACAAGCCTTGTGGGGGACACTTTGCTGACAAAAGGATAGGTCATAAGGTTTTAAGGATGGGATATTTTTGGCCTTCATTGTTCAGAGATGCAAAAAAATATGTTCATGCCTATGACAGCTGCCAGAGGATGGGCCAACCAAACAGATTATATGAGATGCCTCTTCAGCCACAGCTTGTGGTTGAACCTTTCGATAGATGGGCTCTAGATTTTGTAGGGCCTATCAACCCTCCCTCAAAACAGAAAGTTCATATCTTAGTTTGTAAAAACTACATGACCAAATGGGTAGAAGTTGTGGCCTTGGTAAAAGGTAATGATCGTGTTGTAATTGATTTTCTATATGAAGAAATTTTTACTCATTTTGGAGTACCCAAGGAAATCGTTACAGATGATGGACCATAGTTCGTGTCTCACAAATTGGAAACACTATTGCAGAAGTTTCACATTCAGCACAAAATAACCTCACCATATCATCCACAGGCCAATGGCCAAGTGGAAAGTAGAAATAAAGTCATTGAGGCTATTTTAACAAAAACAGTGAAAATCCACCGAAAGGATTTGGGCTGACAGACTTCTAGAGGCACTATGGGCCTATCGCACTACATGGCGTAACACCACTAGTTTTTCCCCATATGAACTGGTATATGGTAAAAATGTTGTTTTTCCAATCGAATTTGAAATCAGAACTTTGAAGACAGCTGTAGAAGCAAATCTTGATTTATCAGAAGCACAGAGGGACCGATTGAATTAGCTTAATGAATTGGATGAGAAGAGCACAGCCACAGTGCATCATACATCTTTAATCCAACATCAGTGCTCTAAGTGGCATGATCGATTTATAAAGAAGAAAGTATTCCGAAAAGGAGACTGGGCTCTGTTGTATGATTCACGGTTTAAGAGGGACTTTAAAGGTAAATTACGCACCCGTTGGTTGGGTCCTTATCAGATAGATCGGGTATTTGATAATGGAACAGTTCGGTTGATCACCATTGATGAAAATAAGACACCATTATTTGCAAATGGTCATCGGCTGCGACTGTATCACAAACCGATCTCAAAGAATGCCTTCATTTCACATGTTGCAGCTGATCCAGATTATCAGTTAACGCCAGGGCAGGGATTTTTCTCAAACCCTGTGAATTTTTAAGAACTGCAATTTCCACACATAATTTGTACATAAATAATTTGTTTTCTTTCTGTATTTTATTTTTCTTTTACAATTGATCGGGTTTTGTTTTAAAGAACTCTGTGCAGGAATTAATTGGAGGAGTAGCAGTCGTGACTGGGCCAGACGATTGCAGACACCTTACATTGTTTTCCTGATATAATAAAGCTCTGTGGAGATGGATGATTCGTTGGCTTTCAGCAGCCAGCTGAAAAATTTTCCTATTACTCCATTTTGCACAGCTACGACTCCTTACCTTGCTTATTTTCCCTATTTTTGCAGCTGCGACTCAGTTACTTTTTTCCATTCTGCTAAGTTTCCGCAGCTGCGAATCCGCTATTTTTGTCCATTCCGCCAAATTTCGCAACTGTGACTCCACTAGTTTTCATTCATTTTGCCTTTTTCCGTACAATTGTGACTCCGCTCCTTTTTACCATTTTCGCCAAATTTAGCAGCTGTGACTCCGCTACTTTTGACCATTTTAGCCAATTTTTGCAGCTGTGACTCCGCCACTTTTGACCATTTCCACCAAATTTCGCAGCTGTGACTCCGCTACTTTTGACCATTTCCGCCAATTTTTGTAGCTGTAACTCCGCCACTCTTGACCATTCTGTTATTTTTCACCCATTCTGCTAATCTTCACAAGCTGTGACTCCGCTATCTTTTTCCAAACTTTGCTAAAATTGATATAAGTCTGCAGTTGTGACTCCGCTAGAATTTCTCTGTACCTAGCTGTGACTCCACCAATTTGTACGTTTTCCAAATGATGCTGCTAATAATGATTCAATCGGGCGTTAATTTAATTGCTTGCTCCACAGATCCAATCACAGTCCGCCAAGAAGAGAACTATTGGGTTGTCTTGGGTATCTGTCAGCCAGGGTGGCGGTGGCCAAATCACCTCAGCACATGCGCATTTATGCTCATTTTTAATGGAAGTGATGATGAAGGAAGATTATGATGTTAATTCGTGGCTGAACGCATAACGCAAAAGTACGGATTCAGACCTTTTACATGATTAAGCAGGAAATTAAATGTCGTAATAATGATTATGCACTGTCTTTAGTCCTCATCAACGAAGCCGTACCATTTAACCACCAGGGAATGTGTTAGAGTCATGTTTGTATCTATTACATTCCCATCACCTTACCAAATTCATACCAAAATACCCCAATAATTTATGCCATTTTTCCATAACTATCTCATTTTACCGGGGTTTGATAACTATGTCGACTTTCCTAAAATACCCAATTTCAAATTTCGACAATTCCATGCATGCTCGTATGCTGCAACTCCCACGTCTGAACTGGTAAATGCAGTATCTATCACCTAAATCTTGAAGAAAGGCTGATATGGGTAACCCAATCCGGCATGAACCTATGAATACAGAAGCTCTACGTGCCAATGCGGAAGTTTTCAACATCTTCGTAGCAGCAGGTTGGACAGAATATTTTGAACATTTAAATGACTTCCACACAGAAACCACATTCCAGTTTGTCCTTAACTTGGTTGATACCCACTCGAAGGTCAGAGGACTGCGCTTAGATGTTATAGAGGAAATTATATCAGAAGTTACTGGCTTACCCCGGGTTGGAAAGAAGTTGTTTGGTCGGAAAGCACATAATGCGACTACTGTAAGGGAATTTCTTGTAGTCGGGGAGAATGTTCATCCAAAACGCCAGGGGACAGAATTGGCATCATTACCACGACCCTGGGATCAAGTAGCAGTCTTCCTGAAGAAATACATCTCTTGTGATGGTAGGTACCAAATCGTTCACTTCTATGAATTCCCCTTATTATCTCATTTACGCCATGGTAATTTACTAAATATGCCATTCTATCTTTTTAAAGCCCTACAAACCATGGCTGGATATGAAAAAGCAGCCTGACATCCAGTCTCCTCCCTTACCAATCATGGCATCATTAAATAACTAATCTTAAGAGCCCTTGCACATCAAAATTTGACCTGGGAGCAATTTCTTGCTAGGGGCGGGGAATTAGAGAACCTGTATTAGAATTGGGGGGTATTGGAGAAGGAGAAGAGGACCGGAGCTCTCAAATTCAGTTGGGGGGGAGGATGGAGCATCAGAAAACCAGACAGAGGTAGAAGAAGAGGTAAAAATGGGGGAAGTTGCAACATCAGCGAACCCTGTTACAGAATAAATAGTGATGGGAGCCATGGTAGATGAGGTAGTGACACTAGAAGCTACAACAGCATCAAACCTTATAATAGGAGAAACAGATCCAATTTAAATTGCAGTTAGGGTGGCGGCTGAAGCAACAGAAATGGCATCATTTACAGTGCTGGCAGAGGAAGCTGAAATTGGAGCAGCTATTAAAGATGCGACAGTAGAAGCTGCAAAAGTAGAAATTCAAGAGGCAGAGGCAGCAAGAGAAGGAAATATGGAGGTTTTGGATGTTGAGTCCTCCCCTGAAATAAGGGGAACCGTTATTGAAGAAGAAACCCCTACGTCAAAGAAAAGGAGGAAAAGGTCGGGGAATAGAGGTTAGACATCCACTGCAGCAAAGAACATAAAAACTAGAGCTATCACAGCACCAGCAGTGGTAAGTAGTGAAGATCAACCATCGAGAATGGTGAGGAAAATAAGGACTCGGTCGACTATAGCAGCAGAAAAAACAGAAGGAATTAGAGCAAACATTGAATTACCTATGGCAGAAGTAGTACATGTAATTGGGGTAGACATAGAAATTCCCATTTTAAATCCCAAATCACCTACTGTTACATAGGAACCTCCCATAGAAGAACCCCAAATTGAAAACATCCAGTTTGAAAATGAATTATTAAAGGAGGAGGTGCAGACACTGCAGAATGAGTTGGAAAGATGGAAGGAAGCAGCTAGGAAACAAGCAGAGAAGAATTTGAATACATTGGTCAATGCTGTGAATTTATTAGAAAATTCATCTCGTGCATTAGAAAACAAGGAACACAGAGAAATTGTTTGCCTAGAGTGTGGAGACATATTCTTTGCAGCAAGACACGGAATTATGGTGTTGGGATTGGTAGCACAAAATCCTACACAGACAGAGCAGGAGGAAGAAAAAGCGCAAGAGGTAGAGTTGATGGAGGAAAATGAGTGAGAAATGGGTATAGTCCCTGATTTGACCGTAGGGGAAGATGAAGCAGAGTAGTCCCAGCCATCAGGAGATACCGAATTGGTCCCTGATTTGAATTTAGAATATGAAGCAATGCAGTCCCAGCCATCAGGGAATATTGAATTACTCCAGGATCAGTCTCATAAGTCAAAAGAATTTGAGATAACTCAGGAACAATCTCAGTAGTTTGAAGAAATTGAAAGGCAGGATTTTGTTACACAAGAACCAACACCCTTGAGAATATATAGTGAAGCTACAATCCAGATAGAAAGATGTGACATCAAGGATGAAGAAGAAGACACTGCTACACAAGAACCAGTGTTTGAAAAAACATTTGTTGAAGTTGCAACTCAGACTGAGATGGCTGAGGTTGAAGTGGAAAGAAAGGATGTTGTCACACAAGAACTAGCATTCCTAAAAGCATTTGCTGAGACTGCAACACAGACCGAGGTTGCTGAGTTTGGTACTCAGGGAGAGAATATTGTTACACAAGAACCAGTACTCTCGAAATTATTCTTTGATCCAACAAAACAGACTGAAGCTGAGGAGGTTGAGGAACAAAAAGAAGATGTTGTTACACAAGAACCAGCACCCTTGAAACCAATTGCTGAGACTGAAATACAGACACAGGCCACTGCAACACCAATGGAAGATGAAACTGTTACACTGCCAAATCAAAATAAGGAAGCTAGTACAGCAGGGGACAAGGTATAAATACAACTTTCTCGGGAAGTCATTGATCTAGATTCTGATGATGAAAAGGATGTGGAGGATAGGAGAATTCAATGGTTAGAAAAAAATATTCTCTGGCTGAATCTTGAGTTAGATAAATTGCATAAATACATTGCTCAGTGCAGAATAGGGATGGTCCCTCTCCACGAACATAGAAATACCATTAGGTAGTTGAAAGAAAAGTGGGTTGAGGAATTATTCTTCTAGAAAATTCAGTGGGAAAACATTCAAAAATGAGTTGGGAGAGTCGAAGAAATTTAAGTCCCTGCAACAAGAGAAAGACCAAATGTATATTCTTTCCCTAGAATTGCTGAGTTGCAGGGCTCCATCCCCCTCTTACCCTGTCTTTCTTTACGAGCAAACAACTTTATTCAAATTGAGGGAATTAAAGGAAGGGAGACCATTTAAGCTAGTAACAGCCACTCAATTTTTAGAAACTTTCCTGGAAAGTGATTTTGGGGAGCAGCATTTGTTGTGTGAGTTATACTTACATGACAAGGCCTGCTACACTGACTCCCATTCCAACCCTGTGCCTTACTTGGGGGATGTTCAGCTGAGGGCACTTGCCTCTTTTTTCATCAACCATGTAAAATGGCGAGATGCTTTTCAGACTATCACAAAGAATGAAGAGTATGATACTCTCTGGATCAGAAATGAGCCTCGACTTCCAAGATGACTTATGGCAAGGCATGCAAAGTCTCTCGGGGTTCCTGATATTGTACAACAAACGGAAAATCTGCCAGGAAGAATCATCACTACCTGTGTCCAAATGATTTTTAATAAGCAACAATATTCCCTGGAGGGTAGTGAGTATAGATGGCTATATTCTTCTCCATCTTTGAGAGAGGGAGATCCATACTGCTTTGAGAATTTCAAGCAGGCTTTAACAAGGGTACCTGAGTATGTGCAGTGCATGAAGACTTGTGGACTTTGGCGGCTTGGATTGAGATTCAGATTTCCCCTCATATGGCTGCTTGTGAGCCCTTACATGAACAACTATGTTTTGACTAAGGAGGAAGAGAAACTATGTTGGGAGAAGTGGACAACCTGCTATGGATTTGTGCATCATGGGGAACCACCAGAACTTGCCTACAATATCACCAATCTTCACAGGTACAACTTGGATTTAGGTTCAGACTAGTGGAGGTTGTTGCATGAGGACATGCAATTGGATAGTTGGGAGGAGATGTTGGGTCCAAGAATTGTCCCTTTTTTCCCATACTTATTACATCATTTTCCCCTGATACATCCTATTTTCACAAGCCACATATATGCCTTTCTTCCAGATCCATCAATAATATTGACAGGTATAATTCCTTATTGATTTATTTATTTTATGCCTAAGATTGTTAAGGTTATGGATTCTAGCCTTTGATTTATGCTAACTTGTGTGATTTCATTTAGTCAAGATCAAAGCACAGGTGTATCAACCACAAGGAATTGGGAAGGAATCATAAAAGGTGCCAGCTGTTACTCTTCAATCTAGTTCCTCTCATTAATAAGAACAACGCACCCTTCCACGTGAAGCTATAACAGGCCTTCGCTGAAATATAGCATTGTTGCAACAGATAGGACGCCCCCCGATTCGTTGATCCATTGATCCATTGACTGCAGGAGTAATGACATCCTTCATGACTATCATCCTCATTCAATACGGCTGTAACAACTTAGTTGTAACTCCGCAACATGAAGATCATAGATCTTCATTGCTGCGCGAAATTAGTGGATCTCGATTTTTGTACTATGCATGTATAAATACGGGGAGGCTTTCAGAGTCTGGGGTTGGATAATCATCATTTTATACAAGCTGTAACAGAGAGCTGAGACTTTGGATTATCATTTTAATATAACAACAGAGTTCTTCATTTCTGTGTTTTAATTCGTGGTAGTTCACGTCGTCTCTATTAGAAGGCCAAGGCCCGCCTTCGCATAGAGATAACTGATTTAAGTAGGTATATTAATCTAGTTTCTTTCCTATTGTGTGGTGTGGAATTACTTTAGATGTTTATTGTTAGCTGCAACAAAGAATCGATAATCACATTTCCTTTGGTAGTTAATGATTGCATCTTGAATAGCTGTAACTGTGTGGTGTGACAATCGACTGTGTAGGATAGTTTAATTGATGCATGGTGTGTTAGAATTAACTGTTACAGCCAAGCTCAGTTTCAATCTCTTTCAGTCATTTATGCTTTCTAGGATTTCCAGTAATTATCAATTTAGAGTTCAAGCTTAAGTTTAGTTTCTGGTTACTGTTGTATCTTCATTGAATTCATTAGATTAGACATATTGTGATTAATTAACAGTAGCTATTGGATGAATCATTTTGGTAAAGATTGAATACTGTAGTTTGATAATTATAGGATTTAACTTCTTGCAAAAGTAATCTAGTTCATTTCTATTCTTAGATCTGTAATTGATGCTAGGTTGATTTCTGTAGGAAGGTAGTTGTTCTTCAAATTCCTAGATGTATAAAGTTAGATTAGTTTTCTTTATGGAATGAGCTTGGTTGAGCAGATAAGTAGGATCATTCATTTCCATTTATTTAATCGACCGCTTGAAATGTTTATGCATAGATTGTGCTTATTGCCATTGGAATAAAAGACCTACCCTGGTTGACATTTTATATTGAGCATCCTGTGTGTTAGTTGTAATTAATTGATATATAGGGTGACCAACATGCACAAGATATTTGTGTTGGGATTGAATATTTAACATGTATAAAAAATGGATGGTGTGGAGAAACTATGGAAGGAAATGAAACCATGAAACCATGCCCCAAACAATTATGCAATTTCACTTCAAAGAAAATCCATACAACATCCATACTTTTATTTAAGATTGCAATTTGTACCTCATCTAGTAATAAGTTTTGTCCGTTGAACAGGGAGATCAATTCATTCCTGCTTGTAGTGATATGCATATGGAAGTTGCTAAGTTTACAATGATGTGGAAAGCAAAGTAGAATTCAGCTTCAATTTCAAGTGTTCCATTATCTGTTAGGGTTTGGGAGTTGGATGAAAAAAATACTCCTCTAAGGCCTAAAGCCTAGGTTTCCACCCTCCACCATGTTAAGGACCCCCCAAGCCATACCTTGTGCTTAAAAATTGTAACGGTGCACACAACCCCACTTAGACACCAAATATCCCCTTAGGAGGTGATGTGTTTTGGTTTGATGTTTTGGTCATGGGATTTTATTTATATAATCTTCATGCATATCCTAAGAACTAGATTACTTCCCAGACCATGTCTAGGACTCTGAGACCCATCACTAGTTCTCTAAATTTCCTAAAATATTCAATATCCCCACTCAAATGGAAATAAAAAGCTTTAGAGGTCATTTGTGGTGGATTAATGTGTCATTCTTTAACATAGATTCTCAAAATATTTCTTTTATGGCATAAGGCTTAGGTTTCCTCCTTCAACCATGTCTAGGGCCCAAATAAAATTTTATTTCCAAAGAAGGTTCACAGGTAGTTTCCAACATTTCAGTTGTATCAAAATGCAACGAAGGATTTGTGTAAAGTGAAAATACTTTTACAATACATGAGATTGAAAATGGTTCTATAGCATTTTATAGTTATTGATTCAAGTATCTAGCCTTAGAAGGAGGTCATTATATTATTGGCTTATGACTAGAGTGAAACGGTCATAACAATTGGCTATACTTCCTTTACAATCCAAAAATCCTCAAAAAATGCCTAAAAACAAGGAGAGTGAACCACCTCCAACAAGAAAATAACAAAATAACAACATATGGTCCACTCTATGCATCGAGTAACCTCCAAAGAATCCCCTCAAGGAGGGTTCCCTATTTAGGTCAGTAAATTTCCTCTAGTGAGCAAGTTTGGCGATGTCATGTATGTACCAACCAATATCCTTCCCATACCATCATGCATGTACCAACCAATATACTCTCCAAGTGAGCTCGAGTGACCTCATACCATCATGTACCAACCAATATCCTTCCCTCATTATGCCAAATCATCACACCAATGCATGGGGCAATGTCAGCATAACTCACCATAAGTCACATAACCCCAAGGCCTAAAGAAGATTGTTGGGTTAAATGCTTCACCCACACCATGAAATACTATAAAAACATCAATCTACATTCAATTTTCCCAATATTTTGGAAGCTCACTGCCATAATCTAGCCAAACAAACCATAACTACACGAAACTATTTTTGGTTTGATAAAAGGCCATGTAGTGATCCTTCAACCTTAATGTCAAAGGATTTGAATTGAGAAACTAATGTCCTATTACTGAGCTTGAAGTTTGAATCCTTGGTTAAGAACCTAAGGTCAAAGTTCATTGTGGTAGTGTTTTAGGTGTGTTGGTGCATGAGTCAAAGGGTAGTGGGCTAGGGTTAGAGGGCTAATAGCTTAACATGGTAATGCATGCAATTTAGTAATGAATTATGCATAGAGGGGTTTGTGGGTTAAATGTAAGGCACTAGTGGGGTATTCAGTTACTGGTTAAATTGTTTAGGTTTTGGGGGTACTAGTGGGTAAGTAGTTTATGCATTAACATGTTAGTTTGTCAGAGGTTAGACGATAGGGTTAGGGTACGGGGTTAGAGGTTGAAGCTTCCAAGGTGCATGAATTCATTATATGGGTTGGGTGTGTTAGGTCCATGATTCATTTGCGTGCGTTGGTTGTGTTAGAAGTGTTTAGGTCCAACATTATGTGATATCCATCTTTTGCTCTACTAAAAACAATGTTAAGAAACTAGAAAAAAAAAACTCCAACTCTCAACCATATCAACAACAATTTAATATTTTGTTTAGAAGAACTTGAATATTCTCTAAAAAACTAAGTATTAAACTTACCTTCATCTTCATCATGATTGATTGAAACTCACCTAAACACCACCACCAACTACTTATAGATATAAACCCCTTCACCAAATATTAAGATAAAGTAAACTCCAAGAATTCTTACAATACCCAAATCTAATGTGTTAACTAACCTTGAGTTCCCTTTTCACTATCCATATATATTCCACCAAAATCCCTCACAATCCTGCCACACATGATTATATCTTGACAAAGGCTATGCGTTTTATTTCAAACATCAACAAGCCAATTTTCCCTCCATTTTTATAGTTGCTTCTGTGCTGTGCTACCATGTATTGAAAACAAAACAAACATAGAGAATGCATTCATACATCCATGTCCTCTGCTTTGACAGAGTATATCCCACAATGGCAGTGCAAGGGGAAGGAAAATGGGTACAGAGGATGATAGTAATGGTGGACATACGTGACCTCAAGCAGCCCACTCGCAATCCCAAACTCTACCTGGTTGCCATTCAACGTTTTGTGAGCAAGCTACTCACCTCATGCAATCAAAACACATTGAGGGAATGCAAGATCTTTGATTCTTCGCTCTCATCCCATCGTTCCAGATTGATGATCGAACAATATGTGGGGAAATGGGCTGCCCATGTCTGATTCAACTCTACCAATGAAATCTCAAAGGCATTAATGTCTGCTCTCAAATGTCTCGCCAATACAAAACAAGCAGACTTCCCACCAGGTCAGACTCAGAGCGACATTCATTGTCAAGTGGAAGAACACAATGACCATGGTGGAGATGACACCAGGAAGAATTGCACCGATACTCCCTATACTTCATTGGATGTGTTGATTGCAGGCGAGAATGATTCATTTGCTACCATGCTTTCAGAATTTACGTACTTCCATTTTTTTCAATTTTGATATTGCTGGTAGAGTCAATCAATGTTCTTTCTTATCTTTGTGCAATTATAATTTCATAGGTTACGCTTTTCAATAAGACCCTAGAGATTTTACACAATTATAATCACAGAGTTATGCTCCGAGTCCCAAGATTTTGCCAGATCAAAATCATAACAATTGATTGAAATGTAATAACACTCTTCTCTGCTCAACTCACAATATGTGGGTGCAGTGCTTGAGACATCAAGGGGGAGCTTGGATTGGCATTAGATAATGCAAGGTCTCAAGGACAACACGATTGAGTTGAGCACAGAAGAGTTTGTTTTTCAGTGAGGTTTAGCCAAGGAACGAAGGGAAGGAGCCACTATTAAAGTCGACTGGTTTTGGAAGACAACACTGCTTGGGGGTCGAGCATTTCAGTTTGGGATTGAAGCATAGTGGAGTTTGCAAGGGTCTCTCCTTGGGCCATGTGTCATTGAGTATAAAGAGGGTTGACTACCTTTTTCTTGGCCAAGTTTGTTTGGTGGTGGCATTACACTTGAACAGAGCAAAGCCAATGCCCAAATATCAAATTTGGGAACTCACAGAAAACGAGTTACAGTAGAGGAGTGGTTGTGGCAAGTAAATGGACCGTTTAAATAGTGAGAGAGGATGCACCTTATAGGATGGACGAGGAACCCCTAGTAAAGGTCGAGTCTCCTCTATTGGGAGAGAAAACTGAAGAGAGGACGAGTATTTTCTTCTGGTCGAATGCTTGCAAACTGGGTGTGACTGCTTAAAGGGGGGACGAACTATATTGCTGGGCATATATATGCTTATGTTGGGTGAACTCTTCACTATGGGGAACATTATTTGATGACTGTAGCAGCTAGAACTGATATAAACCATTGCTGGGACTCTTCGTGCCTTGGAAATCTGTTTATCACCTACAGCAGGGGTCATGGAGAACCAAACTTCAAGGGGTATCATTGTTGGAACAATTGTGTTGAACCTGGGAATGATTAGAGACCATAGAGGTCCATTCAATGGCGGAAACTCAAGCTGGGAATAACAATGTCAGCCCTCACAAGAGCACACATTCAAGGAACTCAATGTAATGAGGTACTCCTCTTCTTGTTACAATAAATAAACTAACTGTGGGTTTCATAAATTTCTGTAGACTGTGTGTTTTATTTACAATTTTAGTTTGTGGGTTTTCTTTAAGTTTGATGTCATGCTGATACATTATTTTGGGAGCTATAAGCGTGCCCAAATAAAATCTGTTCTTCAACAGAAATTGGAGGAATAAGGAGTCATATAAACAAAATTTGACTTCCAGTTGTCTTAGAAATTGCTTGCCAAATATTTGTAAAACTTCTAAACCAACACTCGTAAAACTTCACAAATTTCCACCCAGAATATTTCAGAACCAGTGGACTGGACTGGAACTGTCAGGTCTAGAGAAGTTCATGCTAGAAGGGAGCTAGACCAGTTGCCTAACTTGACTGGAGGTTGGTTCTGTCCTGAGATAGCATGTTCGGTGGTTTTGATTTTGACCAACCCTCGGTGAACCCAGGACCATGAGCATCCCATCATGGTGAAAAAACAGAAAAAAAAAGAAAAAAAAGGAAAAACTTGGTGCCCCTCCCTCCCAAACCCTTACATGCTGTATAAATTAATACACTTTACATATCTGCAGAAATTTGTTAATTGGTGATCTAGAGAAATTGCATAAGCTGTAATGGATTTTAATACCCATGCATAGTCATGATGCCAACCTCGTTTGTAAATCATTTTTTTATTAATAGTAAAAAGAAAGCATTTTTTGCCAAAGACATTGTTAAGTAACATAAATATATCCTTTATTTCTGTTGTTGCAACTTCTTCAATTGGATGCCCAACTAGCTAGATACAGTCTAATTTGCAGAGATGATGTTAAACCTCTTGAAATATTTTGTTGCTTGTAATATACCGATGAAGTTCTAGCTCTGCCAATACATGACAAGGACTCTGCCTTGGCATAGTAAAAGAGCCTTACCCTTGTGTAATGCTTCAACTGCTTTCTTCCTGGGTGAACTATTGAAGTTCCTTCTTCTGAACAAGAATTTTGTTGATTTTCTAAAAGAATCAACTTTAATTGGCATGTGCATGTGTTCTCTGGGAAAAGTGGTCAAACATTCTCAATTTGAAATTCGAAAATTCCATTCCCTCGTTCCATTGATCCTCTTACCTTTATTTATCAGGATAATGATAATCTTTTGATTTTTCACTTCTACTTTCAAATATTTCAGTAGAATTTAAGAAAATAAGAGAACATTTTAGAATCATATTACCTTGTCTCAAATAGAACAAACCATGAATGAGAAAAACCCTCCTACCATTTCGTTTTTTTACAACCTAATTCGTACAAATGCCTTGTTCCATCCCCAAAAAATTAAGGTAAACTTGTAGTAGGAGTGTCAACTAAACATAGATTTTTGATAGCTTGGCCTGCTATATTTTATCAAATATTTTATCAAAAATCAAGTTACAGGGTCTGATTTCAACTTAAGGATGAGTATGAGTCACAGGGTGTGACAAAGAGTAGCAGAGTCAAAACCTCAGTCCAAATTTAAAAAAACTAGCTCACGTGATCTTGATGAAGCATGATGATTAGCTGTAGAAACCTATTTAGTAATATTAAAAGCCCTTATGGTGAAAATTTCCCTTGGGACACTAGCAGTTCAGAGAAAATGAGGATAAAAATTAATGAATATTTGGTGAAGCTCATCTTCCTCAAACACTCCAGGAATATGAAAATAATTTCAAGTTTTTTGCTAAAATCAAACACAACAGGGATAACAAAATAATTCCAACTTTTGCTAAAATCAAACACTTGCTCTGCAATATTGAGGTTGCATTCTTATCAGGTGTTGTTGGATTGGGGATAACTAGTAGTGTGGTTCATGGTTGGGTTCCATGGTGATTGCGAGTTTTGTATCCAATAACCTACGGACATTCTCTTGGCGAGTCTTGTAAGCTTAGGGATGACAATTTTTGTTAAGTGTCCAGTCTTGACTCAATTGATTGTAGTTGATATAACAATTGAAAGGATGTTCAATCCATGCAATTATCAATGAACACTTTGTCTTCTGACTCATCAATGTCAGGGATTGAAACTCTCATGAGCCTTGCCAATCAACTGAGCAATAATCACCAAATTTGTTTTAGTTTGCATCCTCCCATGCTTCTGCAACATTTGATTTTTAAGCCTCCTTGAATTGGCCTTGCTGGGTTTCATAGTCTTTCCTTCAAAGGTTTCTAATACTTTGCCCCTTAGGGGGTTTGGAAGTTTGAATAGAAGTTCTAGGGATCATCTTTTCATACAGGTCTAATGTCTGGTATATTTAGCTAGGTGCCCATAACTCTAGCTCCAATCCCTCCATTTCTAGGAGAGAGGGTCAATAGGTCCAATTTGAGTCTTTTCTTCTTCAGGAAAGGCTTCAAAAATATCTAGAAGGGAGACTTTGTCACTCCCTAAAAGCCCTTTGCTCTTGTCTATATCTTTCCTGATCCGGATTTATGTGGGAACGAAACAAAAGATAGCATATACAGAATCATACACAGAGATATATTGCAAATAACACAGTGATACAGTAAACACATATTCTATTAAATAGCGGAAATAGAACAGACTGTAAAATACAATAGCTGGAATGGTGTAGCTATCTCTGAGAAGAGATGTGGCCGCTATGCTCATTCGTGCCAAGATGAATACAAAGAGAGGCCGAAAGGGCCTATTTATCATAAGCATGAGGGAAAGAATCCCAATCATCCAAAAACCTAACCCTAGAAGATGAACCGTCATAAAGTTTGCGGCCCCAAGGTGGTTAGTTGAACAGTCAACTTCCCGGGGTCATAACTTTTGCATACGATCTCCGTTTAGGGCGCTCGGTAGCCCGTTGGAAAGGTCTAACCGAGATTTACAACTTTCGACTGGGCCCAAATGAATGCCGTAGGCAACCATTTGGTCCCCCAAATCGCCAAAAAATGTCGTTTAGGGCCTCAAAATGGCTCCGGAAGTTCAGGACCCGAAAAACTGCTAAAAATAGTAATTTACCGAAATTGCCAAAAGACTGTTTTGAGCCAGTTGGAAGAGGTGGGCCGCCACCGATATCCACCTGGATCAATCCTCCCTCCTTAGGAAGCAATGGTCTCCATTGCGTTAAATCCCTTATCATATGTCGAGCTGTGTGTCGAATTGAGCTCTTGGTGCGACATTTGCTGAAGTGGAAAGGTTGCCTTACTTTGACATCTTCAGAGGGTTGTAATTGTTGTTGATGGATGCGTTGGAGCTGTTCAACAGTTTTGGTTGTTGTGGTATCCTTGGTATGCACCGGTGTGGATGGTTTCTTTTTGGAGGAGCACCTTGAATGCGTGGCCTTGCACTGTAGAGGTACCCGAATAGGCGATGCTGCACTAACTTTGTGTTTTTCATGTTTCTGCTGAGTAGAAGGATAATCTGCAGAGGTTGTGGATGTCTCCGCGATCTGATGTTCACCTTTAGTGGCAATTGTGAATAGGGAAAATTTCCCAGTGTGGGAGATTATCTTCCTTCCCTGCTCGTTTGGGGTAGGTGCAACTATCTCTGGTATCCGATAGAGTTGTCCTCCCAAAGTGACAATGACACTGCGAGGTCGTGATTCGTATACAGCATATACAGAATCCGGATTTATGTGGGAACGAAACAAAAGATAGCATATACAGAATCATACACAGAGATATATTACAAATAACACAGTGATACAGTAAACACATATTCTATTAAATAGCGGAAATAGAACAGACTGTAAAATACAATAGCTGGAATGGTGTAGCTATCTCTAAGAAGAGATGTGGCCGCTATGCTCATTCGTGCCAAGATGAATACAAAGAGAGGCCGAAAGGGCCTATTTATCATAAGCATGAGGGAAAGAATCCCAATCATCCAAAAACCTAACCCTAGAAGATGAACCGTCATAAAGTTTGCGGCCCCAAGGTGGTTAGTTGAACAGTCAACTTCCCGGGGTCATAACTTTTGCATACGATCTCCGTTTAGGGCGCTCGGTAGCCCGTTGGAAAGGTCTAACCGAGATTTACAACTTTCGACTGGGCACAAATGCATGCCGTTGGCAACCATTTGGTCCCCCAAATCGCCAAAAAATGTCGTTTAGGGCCTCAAAATGGCTCCGGAAGTTCAGGACCCGAAAAACTGCTAAAAATAGTAATTTACCGAAATTGTCAAAAGACTGTTTTGAGCCAGTTGGAAGAGGTGGGCCGCCACCGATATCCACCTGGATCATTTCCAATGCACACTTTAGCCAATCTTATTTGTGGGCATTCAAAAAGTTACAAGGATGGAACTTGAGACCTTTGTCTAGCTCTTTATTAGACTGCGTGATCCTGTTCCATTCAATGCTTATCTTAGTTTGTTGACATGTATGAACAAGATCTATTATACCACTTTTTAGATTAAATCATGGCAATACCTAGTCAAGTGTTGATAGTTGGTTATCAACTATCTAAGAACATAAGAAAAATGATAGGTTTCAGTGATGTTTAGTTTGACTTCCATTAACATCATTGCTTGATAGAATCCAGTACAAAGTAGCAAGGAAATCAGTTGAATCTCATCTTAATTTAACAATCAGCAGCAAGTGGCCTCTAGACAAATTCCAGAAAAGACTAAGTGAGATTACTTAAACATTTTATTAATTTATCTACCTGGGAAAAGTTCCCTGTATCCTGTCGTTTTCTTTTATAGCTTTATCTAAGCAATAACATGCACTTGGACACTAGGAATTTAGTTGATCTATCCTGATTAAAGTCCATGTTATTTGCAACATATATATTTTGTGTTCATAAATGGACTTATTGTGAAATTGACTTTCTGAGTGAACTGGGTAATGAATGCACCTGCAATTATGAATGCTCTTAACTAATCACTTTAGCTATGTTATTTTGATGCTTTTGATACAAGGATGAGAATCTCAACTTTTGAAGTTATGCTGAAGTTTGAGTATAATACCAGAGTGGGAAACAGTTATCTTTATACTTCTGCCAAATTACTATTCTTTTGTTCAAGAATGGAGTATAAAAACCAATCTGATAATTATAAAGCCTTATTTCTTCTCACTAATGCAGTTTACTTGTGGTGAAGCATGCAAAGTTTATTTTAAGTCCCTGAAAACTAATCTCTGTTGTTTTAACTTTTTCCAATGGCAGGTAGCTTGATTTTTCACTTTATTCAAGGGAGCTCAACTTAACAGGGTTATTATACTGGGAGTGCTTGATGGGAATGAGTAGTTGGAAAGAATGCCCATGCATTTGTATTTTGAATAATTCCAGTTTGGAGAGCTTGGAACTTCAAGTCTTCTTTTGAAACAATTATTGGTAGCAAGCAACTTTCCATAATAAAATACTCACGCAGGGAAAATCTGAATAGTGACGGAAATCTGTAGCATAGTCCATTAATGTAATGGAAGCTTTGAATTTCATATTTGTCATATTTGTATGAGATCACAAGACAAGGTCATCGACATATAAAAATAATGTGAAATATATTGAATGGGAGGAGAGAAGGATTTTCTTTCAGGTAAAAAAAGACATGAAAAACAGAGACATTAGTTGCTTGAAACAAAAGCTTAAATTTATCCTTACTCGAGGATTTAAATAGAATATAAATGGGAAATGAGTCAATTTGTTTCTCAATTAGCAACAAGGTTTTGTAAGAACAACTTGTATTGAAAGAAGGAAATGAACAGATTGAGGAATTAGAAAGAATTCATTTAGAAAAAGATGAACAAATTGCTCTGTTGGAGAGATCAATCTTCGAGAAGAACTCAGCAATGTCAGCTCTTCAGAGGCAGAATGATGAATTGTTGCAGAAGGTACATGCTTTTAGTGAGAGTACAAAGAGGGGAGAAACCAAACAACAAGTAATGATTAATGATCTGGTGGGAATATAAGATACACAGAATTCTCTAGATTTGTCCTTGCCTCAGTTTAAATGTAATGGGAAAAGGTCGAAATCAGAAAACCAGATTTCAAGTTCTCATCAAGAGTTAGAACTGTTGAAATTTGGGATGTCAGCTAAAGCTTTTAGTAAGAATTCCAATGCCATTTGTTTTCCTTCTTTTCTTGCAGGAGGGAAGAAAGAAGACATAATCAGTGTTCAGAGAAACATTTGTGCAATGCAGGAGGAAATTCTATGATTAATGGGACAACAAAGATTGTTGAAGGCCATGTTACTAGAGAATCGTCTCTGTTAGACAATTTCTATGTTGATACTGCAGATATTATTCTAGAGTCACCATTGAAAAGCATGTCAAAGGAGCAACTAATATCCCATTATATGAGGGTGGTGACTGCTTTGAGAAGGGATAAAGAGATACTTCTGTTTGAAAAAACAGAAGAGATTTACAGGATTAAGAGGCAATTCTTGAGAGAAAGAGGCAATGGCAGAGAGATAGCTGCACTCAAAAGAAGGCTTGGTGATAGGACTAAAGAATTGGATGAAGTTATTAAGGGGAACTAACAATTGGTTGTGTCAATAATATTTTCAGATGAGGAGTTTGAGATTACTTCTAAGATGGAGGATGAATTGCAAGATGAGAAGAGAAGTATGCTGGAGCTCATTACAGGGGAAGAAAGGGAATCCAAAGATCTATATGATAGTATAGGATTAGAACAGTCATTGAGGGAAGTTTATTTGTTGGGGCAGATAGAAGATTTGGAAAATGATAAGGAATATATCAAAGTAACAAACAAGAATGAAATAGACATACTGAGAATTTGTTTGGAAGAGACCATCAAAGACCAAACTATCTCCTTAAATTTGGCAATTACGAAATCTGCAGAGCTGAGGGAGAAGAAGCATATGCTTGAAGATATTATTGAGGACAATGATAGGACTTTGAGTTTAGCTCTGAAGGAAAAAGAGGATCAAAATCATAAAATCATTTTGAGGTAGAAACTGCTAGAAGAGAAGGAAAATGAATATAAAAAACAACAAGATTTGTTGCAGCAATACCTTAAAGAATGCCAAGAATTGAAGAAACATAATAGTTTGCTTGAAACTATAACACTACAAAAAGAGAGAGCCTTAAATTTAGTGACGAAGGAACAGGAGGAACTGAAGAAACAAGTTGTTTTTCTGGAGGGAGTTGTCCAAGAAAATAATTTTTTTACAAGTGCAACCTCAAGGGATTTGGAGGAAGCAAGGAACGCGAAAATGATGCTTGAGGAAACTACTAGAGATAGGGAAAGAACCTTGGGTCGAGTTATTATGAAAGAGGAAGAAAAGAGAATGGAACTTAAGAGAATCATTGCAGAGAAAGATAATGCCTTGACCTTCAATCAAAAAGAAATTGAAAAACATACAAAAGAAACAATTATGCTCAAGGAATGCCTTGAACAGAAGGAAGCATCTCTTGAGTGGGCATTGATGTAGATAAAGGAAGAAGAGAAACATAAAGAGTTCTTTGAGGAAAAGGTACAAAATCTTGACGATTGCATCATAGACTTAGAAATGAATCAAAAGCAGAGTAAAATGCAATTAGAAAGGTATGTTAGGAATGTCATGGATGCATCTCTGAAGTTTGAAGAAACGGCATTGGAAAAAATCTATCACAACTTCCTAAGGTAATGAAAATTTGACAGTCGCCATTTATCAAATCATTATTTTCCTATGTCTGCTTGAAATGTGACACCATTCATGGCAACTGAAGTTTGAGTTATTGCTTTACCAAAGTACATCTTTATTGTCCATCTGAAGGCATGTTCACTTGCATTAAAAGAAAGTCTATTTTATTAGCAAATGTGAATATAGTTGTTCAATTTTAGATCAAGAAGCTTGAAGTAAAGTGTTAATGTCGATCAAATTTTTCTAACCCAAAGGACTTGCACAAGTTTGATTTTAGTTCTATTATGCACATAGTCAGTATTATGGTTTCCAAAGTGGTTATTAGTGTTTACACTTGCCTTTGTAGATTGCATGAACCTGTTTTTATGCAAGTTAGTGGATACTACAACTAATTGTTGTATGTGATGGTTCTGTAAGATTAGAGTATCATTATTTTTCCCTTCTATATCCTGAAGGTAAATGTCAGAAAATGTTCTCTTCTCAAAAGTTAAATTAGCTAAGGTTATTTGCACTGGCATTGGTGTGTTTAAGATTATGTGACAACTGTTCTTTGTCAGGTTGAAAGAAGTTGAGCAGCACTTGGTTATGCTTCGTGGGGTAGTCAATTCGTTTGCGTTAAGGGAGTCACACTACAAGGAAATAATTCACAGAAGATATTGCAATCTCCAGAAAGCTGAGGAAGAGGTAAGGAAGGGTTCTATTATTTGTATTGTTGTTTTGAATGTAGATGATAATTAGTAAATTATGTTTCAAATGTCGTTTTGGGGAATATAATAATATATTGCCAAGGGCCAGGAAATAAACTTATTGGAAATATTGGGGAAAATATAATAAATTATCGGAAATATCCGCAAGCATTAACTTGGACCTAAAAAACTAGGAAAGCATCAGAAACATTGTCAACCTAAAAAACTCAGAAAAAAATTGGAAATATCGGGAGAAATTGGAGATATTTGCAGCACATTAATTACTGCCTCAGCTAGTTTATTTTTTCTCTACACATTGAAATGTATCAACAAATAGATATAGGCAACTTGGTATGGTTTCTCTAATTTTTTGTGATCTTTGTTTGTCCTTCATAGTTTCTTTGTTTTCTTGGAACATTAATTTGAGTCAATGAGTCAAATCACAGGGCAGAGGCATGCAGTTGATACTTGATTGAGCATGCATTATAGACAGACAGTTGAGGATCAAATGCACACCATGAAAGGAGTCATCACACATGGCAAGGCAAGATTGGAAGTTGGAAGATGACTTAATAATATACAACAACTAAACTAAAAGGACTTTAAGCCATCGAGAAGGACAAAATTTAAGCACAGATCCATAGAATTGGGTGTTGAGTTGTAATATGAAATGGTGAGCCATGTTTCAAGGAGTGAATAAATTTCTTCTACACTGATAGGGTTCAAAAGGTGCTTAGATCAAATCATGAAAACTTGGAGGCTCTTTCTCCAAGGTTTGAGACTTTGAGTGCATTGATAAAATTATGTAGAATCCAAGCTTGAGCATGGATTGAGCTACATGGATGATTAATGATCTTTATTTTATAGATGAGGATGTCATGCGATCATGTTTGACTTTATACAAATATGATCAACCTCAAACTATTTTGGGAAATGTATAAATATGAGAGAGTTGTCCTTCATTGGGGGTGGATTGTAGTAATAAGACCAATAGAGCATCAAGTTTGGGGGACTATGTAACCATTGTAATGACTTCCATTTCCATTTCCTTGTAAAGTAGGTTACTGAGTTGTTACAGAAGTCATGGTTATAAGTGAATCAACTTATCTCTGCTCAACTTATGGATCAGTTGGTCACCCTTTGAGGGGTTTAGGGATGAGCAAATAGTAACAATGTGATCTTTAGCTGGTCCTATGTTATTTGATGAAATTCTAAACCAATTGCTGCATGTTGTAATCAGAATTAGAATACTCTGCATCTGAGAATTTGAAACAGGCTTAACTACGGCGCACATGGTTCATGAATGATTTTCCCTGAGTTGGAATTTAGTTTTTCTCTGAGCACCTTTCATCTTCCAGCATTCTGGTTATTTGATCAATCTGCTTAATAAGCTGGATTTGTTTCTCGGATAAACTAATTAATAT
Organism: Larix kaempferi; assembly: GCA_027924585.1. Lineage (NCBI taxonomy): Eukaryota > Viridiplantae > Streptophyta > Pinopsida > Pinales > Pinaceae > Larix > Larix kaempferi. The sequence goes on along the minus strand of BSBM01000766.1, from coordinate 2,291,143 downwards.
TCTTCATCAGCATATTCAGGTGTCTTTGCGCAAACATAGACTCCATAATCCTAAGATTAAGGCACGAGTCCTAAGAATATACCAACCTCTTTTACATATCAACAATTTTTTTTCCTCTAGTTTATCATACTCCTCTCAAGCCCAAGGTCTAGATCAGGAACAACACTTAGGGATTCCCCCCTAGATTTGGAAAAGCACCAGCCCTAAAGTTATAGGCGAGGTGTTTTGGTTATAGTGGGTAGCCTCCTCAGCAGCACCAAAGCTACCCTGATGGGTGTTAGGGACTTTATATTTTGCAATGCAGTTTTGGAAGCTAACACTCAGCACCTTTGCCAAGGAAAAAGTCCATTGCCTGTAGAATTAGTAATCAAAGCTACAACACATTTGATAAGACTGTCTAGCTCCAACTCCATCGCTCATCAAAGAGTAACTCTCCAGGTAACACTCATCATAATGTAAGTGTGATGAAAGGTGGATGAAAGACTGTCTAGTTTGCAAATTTGAAAATTAAAATATAGTCTATTAGAAAAAAATGGTGATGACTATGTTTGTACATGGGAATGGGAGACTCAAGTGATTTCAATGTTTTGGAGTTATGGTGTTTATAAGGAAATCTCATTGCATAGCATAAACCTTGCTGGTTAATAATATCTGGAGCATTAGAAAACACATTTACCTTCACAAACAACCAATAAATCTTCCCTCAAAATTAAAAATATCCATATTTTCAAGTCGTGGAAAGACTGAACTGTAAGGAGAAAGTTGACAGTCAATCTAATCATTCCTGGGAGGGCTATAATAATTCCATTTTTAGCCAGCAATGAACTATAATCCTGAGATATATGACTGAACAAGTATGGAGAAAAAATGGATATGCATATTTTCCCCTGTTGTGGATATGCATACTTTTTATTTGGTTGCAACCTACTTCTTTTGAGATGTTGCTTTGATTGTGCCTTGCTTATCTCATTCCAGTAGTCAGTTACTGTACGACAATGACATCTTTTGAAATACACATCCTAGGGAAACATGTTAGGCACTCTTTCCCTCATTCCAAGGATGGTACCCATGATAAATTGGATTTTGCAAAAGCTCGAGGCTTTGTCATCTATGTTGCAAAATTACTTGAGTCTCTATCTTAACGAGCAAAATGGAAGTAGGTGATGTTAAGATTTATAGAAGAGTTACAGGCAATATTCTATGAAAATGGATTGTATAACAATTATTGCAGGGCTTCCTTTGCATCAAGAGATTGGAATGCCTTCACATTCTCCAACAATCTCAGAGGTGAATTTTGATGTCACATCTGGCAGTCCTATGCTGGCATTAGACTTTGTTGGTGTTTGCAATTTATTAGAGATAACAATAAGGTCCATGCATCTTTCAATATATTCCAAATTCGTACCATTTTCCTTTGTTAACATTGCCCAATTATGAAGTGAGCATTTTACATTTATGGTCATTGGCACCTAGGATATTGATAATCTGCATTCTGCAGGATACCATTGCTAATTGGAAAAGTGGACTGGACTGGAACTGCCAAGTCTAGAGAAGTTCACATTAGAAGGGAGCCAGACCAGTTTCCTAACTTGACTGGAGGTTGGTTCTGTCCTGAGATAGCATGTTCGGTGGTTTTGATTTTGACCAACCCTCGGTGAACCCAGGACAATGAGCATCCCATCATAGTGAACAAAAAAAAATAAAAAAGGAAAAACTTGGTGCCCCTCCCTCCCAAACCCTTACATGCTGTATAAATGAATACACTTTACATATCTGCAGAAAATTGTTAATTGGTGATCTAGAGAAATTGCATAAGCTGTAATGAATTTTAATACCCATGCATAGTGCTTGTGTTCATGATGCCAACCTTGTTTGTAAATCATTTTTTTATTAATAGTAAAAAGAAAGCATTTTTTGCCAAAGACATTGTTAAGTAACATAAATATATCCTTTATTTCTGTTGTTGCAACTTCTTCAATTGGATGCACAACTAGCTAGATACAGTCTAATTTGCAGAGATGAGGTTAAACCTCTTGAAATATTTTGTTGCTTGTAATATACCGATGAAGTTCTAGCTCTGCCAATACATGACAAGGACTCTGCCTTGGCATAGTAAAAGAGCCTTACCCTTGTGTAATGCTTCAACTGCTTTCTTCCTGGGTGAACTATTGAAGTTCCTTCTTCTGAACAAGAATTTTGTTGATTTTCTAACAGAATCAACTTTAATTGGCATGTGCATGTGTTCTCTGGGAAAAGTGGTCAAACATTCTCAATTTGAAATTCGAAAATTCAATTCCCTCGTTCCATTGATCCTCTTACCTTTATTTATCGAGATAATGATAATCTTTTGATTTTTCACTTCTACTTTCAAATATTTCAGTAGATTTTTAGAAAATAAGAGAACATTTTAGAATAATATTACCTTGTCTCAAATAGAACAAACCATGAATGAGAAAAACCCTCCTACCATTTTGTTTTTTTACAAACCTAATTGGTACAAATGCCTTGTTCCATCCCCAAAAAATAAAGGTAAACTTGCAGTAGGAGTGTCAACTAAACATAGATTTTTGATAGCCTGGCCTGCTATATTTTATCAAAAATCAAGTTACACGGTCTGATTTCAACTTAAGGGTGAGCATGAGTCACAGGGTCTGACAAAGAGTAGCAGAGTCAAAACCTCAGTCCATATTTCAAAAAACTAGCTCACGTGATCTTGATGAAGCATGATGATTAGCTGCAGAAACCTATTTAGTAATATTAAAATCCCTTATGGTGAAAATTTCCTTTGGGACACTAGGAGTTCAGAGAAAATAAGGATAAAAATTAATGAATATTTGGTGAATCTCATCTTCCTCAAACACTCCAGGAATATGAACATAATTTCAAGTTTTTTGCTAAAATCAAACACAACAGGGATAACAATATAATTCCAACTTTTGCTAAAATCAAACACCTGCTCTGCAATATTGAGGTTGCATTCTTCTCAGGTTTTGTTGGATTGGGGAGAATTAGTAGTGTGATTCATGGTTGGGTTCCATGGTGATTGCGAGTTTTGTATCCAATAACTTACGGACATTCTTCTGGAGAGTCTTGTAAGCTTAGGGATGACAATTTTTGTTAGGTGTCCAGTCTTGACTCAATTGATTGTAGTTGATATAACGATTGAAAGGACGTTCAATCCATGCAATTATCAATGAACACTCTGTCTTCTGACTCATCAATGTCAGGGATTGAAACTCTCATGAGCCTTGCCAATCAGCTGAGCAATAATCACCAAATTTGTTTTAATGTGCATCCTCCCATGCTTCTGTAACATTTGATTTTGAGCCTCCTTGAATTGGCCTTGCTGGGTTCCATAGTCTTTCCTTCAAAGGTTTCTAAGACTTTGCCCCTTAGGGATTTTGGAAGTTTGAATAGAAGTTCTAGGGATCATCTTTTCATACAGGTCTAATGGCTGGTATATTTAGCTAGGTGCCCATAACTCTAGCTCCAATCCCTCCATTTCTAGGAGAGAGGGTCAATAGGTCCAATCTGAGTCTTTTCTTCTTCAGGAAAGGCTTCAAAAACGTCTAGAAGGGAGACTTTGTCACTCCCTAAAAGCCCTTTTCTCTTGTCTATATCTTTCCAGTGCACACTTTAGCCAATCTTATTTGTGGGCATTCAAAAAGTTACACGGATGGAACTTGAGACCTTTGTCTAGCTCTTTATTAGACTGCGTGATCCTGTTCCATTCAATGCTTATCTTAGTTTGCTGACATGTATGAACAAGATCTATTATACCACCTTTTAGATTAAATCATGGCAATACCTAGTCAAGTCTTGATAGTTGGTTATCAACTATCTAAGAACAGAAGAAAAATGATAGGTTTCAGTGATGTTTAGTTTGACTTCCATTAACATCATTGCTTGATAGAATCCAGTACAAAGTAGCAAGGAAATCAGGTGAATCTCATCTTAATTTAACAATCAGCAGCAAGTGGCCTCTAGACAAATTCCAGAAAATACTAAGTGAGATTACTTAAACATTTTATTAATTTATCTACTTGGGCAAAGTTCCCTGTATCCTGTCGTTTTCTTTTATAGCTTTATGTAAGCAATAACATGCACTTGGACACTAGGAATTTAGTTGATCTATCCTGATTAAAGTTTATGTTATTTGCAACATATATAGTTTGTGTTCATAAATGGACTTATTGTGAAATTGACTTTCTGAGTGAACTGGGTAATGAATGCACCTGCAATTATGAATGCTCTTAACTGATCACTTTAGCTGTGTTATTTTGATTCTTTTGATAGAAGGATGAGAATCTCAACTTTTGAAGTTATGCTGAAGTTTGAGTATAATACAAGATTGGGAAACAGTTATCTTTATACTTATGCCAAATTACTATTCTCTTGTTCAAGAACGGAGTATAAAAACTAATCTGATAATTATAAAGCCTTATTTCTTCTCACTAATGCAGTTTACTTGTACTGAAGCATGCAAAGTTTATTTTAAGTCCCTGAAAACTAATCTCTGTTGTTTTAACTTTTTCCAATGGCAGGTAGCTTGATTTTCACTTTATTCAAGGGATCTCAACTTAACAGGGTTATTATACTAGGAGTGCTTGATGGGAATGAGTAGTTGGAAAGAATGCCCATGCATTTGTATTTTGAATAATTCCAGTTTGGAGAGCTTAGAACTTCAAGTCTTCTTTTGAAATAATTATTGGTAGCAAGCAACTTTTCATAATAAAATACTCACGCAGGGAAAATCTGAATAGTGACTTAAATCTGTAGCATAGTCCATTAATGTAATGGAAGCTTTGAATTTCATATTTGTCATATTTGTATGAGATCACAAAACAAGGTCATCGACATATAAAAATACTGTCAAATATATTGAATAGGAGGAGAGAAGGATTTTCTTTCAGGTAAAAAAAGACATGAAAAACAGAGACATTAGTTGCTTGAAACAAAAGCTAAAATTTAGCCTTATTCGAGGATTTAAATAGAATATAAATGGGAAATGAGTCAGTTTGTTTCTCAATTAGCAACAAGGTTTTGTAAGAACAACTTGTATTGAAAGAAGGAAATGAACAGATTGAGGAATTAGAAAAAAATCATTTAGAAAAAGATGAACAAATTGCTCTGTTGGAGAGATCAATCTTCGAGAAGAACTCAACAATGTCAGCTCTTCAGAGGCAGAATGATGAATTGCTGCAGACGGTACATGCTTTTAGTGAGAGTACAAAGAGGGGAGAAACCAAACAACAGGTAATGCTTAATGATCTGGTGGGAATATCGGATACACAGAATTCTCTAGATTTGTCCTTGCCTCAGTCCAAATGTAATGGAGAAAGGTCGATATCAGAAAATCAAATTTCAAGTTCTCATCAAGAGTTAGAACTGTTGAAATTTGGGATTTCAGCTAAAGCTTTTAGTAAGAATTCCAATGCCATTTGTTTTCCATCTTTTCTTGCAGGAGGGAAGAAAGAAGACATAATCAGTGTTCATAGAAACATTTGTGCAATGCAGGAGGAAAATTCTATGATTAATGGGACAACAAAGATTGTTGAAGGCCATGTTACTAGAGAATCGTCTCTGTTAGACAATTTCTATGTTGATACTGCAGATATTATTCTAGAGTCACCATTGAAAAGCATGTCAAAGGAGCAACTAATATCCCATTATATGAGGGTGGTGACTGCTTTGAGAAGGGATAAAGAGATACTCCTGTCTGAAAAAACAGAAGAGATTTACAAACTTAAGAGGCAATGCTTGAGAGAAAGAGGCAATGGCATAGAGATAGCTGCACTCAAAAGACGGGTTGGTGATAGGACTAAAGAATTGGATGAAGTCATTAAGGGGAATTAACAATTGGTTGTGTCAAGAAGATTTTCAGATGAGGAGTCTGAGATTACTTCTGAGATGGAGGATGAATTGCAAGATGAGAAGAGAAGTATGCTGGAGCTCATTACAGGGGAAGAAAGGGAATCCAAAGATCTATATGATAGTATAGGATTAGAACAGTCATTGAGGGAAGTTTATTTGTTGGAGCAGATAGAATATTTGGAAAATGATAAGAAATATATCAAACTAACAGACAAGAATGAAATAGACATACTGAGAATTTGTTTGGAAGAGACCATCAAAGACCAAACTATCTCCTTAAATTTGGCAATTAAGAAATCTGCAGAGCTGAGGGAGAAGAAGCATATGCTTGAAGATATTATTGAGGAGAAAGATAGGACTTTGAGTTTAGCTCTGAAGGAAAAAGAGGATCAAAATCATAAAATCATTTTGAGGGAGAAACTGCTAGAAGAGAAGGAAAATGAATATAAAAAACAACAAGATTTGTTGTAGCAATACCTTAAAGAATGCCAAGAATTGAAGAAACATAATAGTTTGCTTGAAACTATAACACTGCAAAAAGAGAGAGCCTTAAATTTAGTGACGAAGGAACAGGAGGAACTGAAGAAACAAGTTGTTTTTCTGGAGGGAGTTGTCCAAGAAAATAATTTTTTACTAGTGCAACCTCAAGGGATTTGGAGGAAGCAAGGAATGAGAAAATGATGCTTGAGGAAACTATCAGAGACAGGGAAAGAACCTTGGATCGATTTATTATGAAAGAGGAAGAAAAGAGAATGGAACTTAAGAGAATCATTGCAGAGAAAGATAATGCCTTGACCTTCAATCAAAAAGAAATTGAAAAACATACAAAAGAAACAATTCTGCTCAAGGAATGCCTTGAACAGAAGGAAGCATCTCTTGAGTGGGCATTGATGCAGATAAAGGAAGAAGAGAAACATAAAGAGTTCTTTGAGGAAAAGGTACAAAAGCTTGACGATTGCATCATAGACTTTAGAAATGAATCAAAAGCAGAATGAGATGCAATTAGAAAGGTATGTTAGGATTTTCATGGATGCATCTCTGAAGTTTGAAGAAACGGCATTGGAAAAAATCCATCACAACTTCCTAAGGTAATGAAAATTTGACAGTCGCCATTTATCAAATCATTATTTTCCTATGTCTGCTTGAAATGTGACACCATTCATGGCAACTGAAGTTTGAGTTATTGCTTTACCAAAGTACATCTTTATTGTCCATTTGAAGGCATGTTCACTTGCATTAAAAGAAAGTCTATTTTATTAGAAAATGTGAATATAGTTTTTCTCTTTTAGATCAAGAAGCTTGAAGTAAAGTGTTAATGTCGATCGAAATTTTCTAACCCAAAGGACTTGCACAAGTTTGATTTTAGTTCTATTATGCACGTAGTTAGTATTATGGTTTCCAATGTGGTTATTGGTGTTTACACTTGCCTTTGTAGATTGCATGAATCTGTTTTTATGCAAGTTAGTGGATACTACAAGTAATTGCTGTATGTGATGGTTCTGTAAGATTAGAGTATCATTATTTTTCCCTTCTATATCCTGATGGTAAATGTCAGAAAATGTTCTCTTCTCAAAAGTTAAATTAGCTAAGGTTATTTGCATTGGCATTGGTGTGTTTAATATTACATGACAACTGTTCTTTGTCAGGTTGAAAGAAGTTGAGCAGCAACTGGTTATGCTTCGTGGGGTAGTCAATTCGTTTGCATTAAGGGAGGCACACTACAAGAAAATAATTGACAGAAGATATTGCAATCTCCATAAAGCTGTGGAAGAGGTAAGGAAGAGTTCTATTATTTGTATTGTTGTTTTGAATGTAGATCATAATTAGTAAATTATGTTTCAAATATCGTTTTGGGGAATATAATAATATATTGCCAAGGGCCAGGAAATAAACTTATTGGAAGTATTGGGGAAAATATAAGAAATTATCGGAAATATCCGCAAGCATTAACTTGGACCTAAAGAACTACGAAAGCATCAGAAACATTGTCAACCTGAAAAACTCAGAAAAAATTGGAAATATCGGGAGAAATTGGAGATATTTGCAACACATTAATTACTGCCTCAGCTAGTTTATTTTTTCTTTACACATTGAAATGTATCAACAAATAGATATAGGCAACTTGGTATGGTTTCTCTAATTTTTTTGTGATCTTTGTTTGTCCTTCATAGTTTCTTTGTTTTATTGGAACATTAATTTAAATCAATGAGTCAAATCACAGGGCAGAGGCATGCAGTTGATACTTGATTGAGCATGCATTATAGACAGACAATTGAGGATCAAATGCACACCATGAAAGGAGTCATCACACATGGCAAGGCAAGATTGGAAGTTGGAAGATGACTTAATAATATATAACAACTAAACTAAAAGGACTTTAAGCCATCGAGAAGGCCAGAATTTAAGCACAGACCCATAGAATTGGGTGTTGAGTTGTAATATAAAATGGTGAGCCATGTTTCAAGGAGTGAATAAATTTCTTCTACACTGATAGGGTTCAAAAGGTGCTTAGATCAAATCATGAAAACTTGGAGGCTCTTTCTCCAAGGTTTGAGACTTTGAGTGCATTGATAAAAGTACGTAGAATCCAAGCTTGAGCATGGATTGAGCTACATGGATGATTGATGATCTTTATTTTATGGATGAGGATGTAATGCTATCATGTCTCACATTATAAAAATATGATCAACCTCAAGCTATTTTCGTAAATGTATAAATATGAGAGAGTTGTCCTTCATTGGGGGTGGATTGTAGTAATAAGACCAATAGAGCATCAAGTTTGGGGGACTATGTAACCATTGTAATGACTTCCATTTCCTTCTCTGTAAAGTAGGTTACTAAGTTGTTACAGAAGTCACGGTTATAAGTGAATCAACTTATCTTTGCTCAACTTATGGATCAGTTGGTCACCCTTCGAGGGGTTTAGGGCTGCTCGCAAATAGTAACAATGTGATCTTTAGCTGGTCCTATGTTATTTGATGAAATTCTAAACCAATTGCTGCATGTTGTAATTAGAATTAGAAATACTCTGCATCTGAGAATTTGAAACAGGCTTAACTATGGTGCACATGGTTCATGAATGATTTTCCCTGAGTTGGAATTTAGTTTTTCTCTGAGCACCTTTCATCTTCCAGCATTCTGGTTATTTGATCAATCTGCTTAATAAGTTGGATTTGTTTCTCGGATAAACTAATTAATATTCTTCATCGTCATATTCAGGTGTCTTTGTGCAAACATAGACTCCATAATCCTAAGATTAAGGCACCAGTCCTAAGAATATACCAACCTCTTTTACATATCAAATTTTTTTTTTCCTCTAGTTTATCATACTCCTCTTCAGCCCAAGGTCTGGATTAGGAACAACACTTAGGGATTCCCCCCTAGAGTTGGAAAAGCACCAGCCCTAAAGTTAGAGGCGAGCTGTTGTGGTTACAGTGGGTAGCCTCCTCAGCAGCGCCAGAGCTACCCTGATGGGTGTCAGGGACTTTATATTTTACAGTGCAGTTTTGGAAGCTAACACTCAGCACCATTGCCCAGGGAAAATTCCAATGCCTGTAGAATTAGTAATCAAAGCTACAACACATTTGATGAGACTGTCTATCTCCAACTCCATCGCTCATCAAAGAGTAACTCTCCAGGTAACGCTCATCATAATGTAAGTATGATGAAAGACTGTCTAGTTTGCAAATTTGAAAATTAAAATATAGTCTATTAGAAAAAAATGGTGATGACTATGTTTGTACATGGGAATGGGAGACTCAAGTGATTTCAATGTTTTGGAGTTATGGTGTTTTTAAGGAAATCTCATTGCATAGCATAAACCTTGCTGGTTAATAATATCTGGAGCATTAGAAAACACATTTACCTTCACAAACAACCAATAAATCTTCCCTCAAAATTAAAAATATCCATATTTTCAAGTGGTGGAAAGACTGAACTGTAAGGAGAAAGTTGACAGTCAATCTAATCATTCATGGGAGGGCTATAATAATTCCATTTTTATCAAGCAATGAACTATAATCTTGAGATATATGACTGAATAAGTCTGGAGAAAAAATTGATATGCATATCTTCCCCTGTTGTGGATATGCATGCTTTTTATTTGGTTGCAACCTACTTCTTTTGAGATGTTGCTTTGATTGTGCCATGCTTATCTCATTCCAGTAGTCAGTTACTGTACTACAAAGACATCTTTTGAAATACACATCCCAGGGAAACATGTCAGGCACTCTTCCCCTCATTCCAAGGATGGTACCCAGGATAAATTGGATTTTGCAAAAGCTCAAGGCTTTGTCATCTATGGTGCAATATTACTTGAGTCTCTATCTTAACAATCAAAATGGAAGTAGGTGATGTTAAGATTTATAGAAGAGTTACAGGCAATATTCTATGAAAATGGATTGTATAACAATTATTGCAGGGCTTCCTTTGCATCAGGAGATTGGAATGCCTTCACATTCTCCAACAATCTCAGAGGTGAATTTTGATGTCACATCTGGCAGTCCTATGCTGGCATTAGACTTTGTTGGTGTTTGCAATTTATTATAGATAACAATAAGGTCCATGCATCTTTCAATATATTCCAAATTCGTACCATTTTCCTTTGTTAACATTGCCCAATTATGAAGGGAGCATTTTATATTTATGGTCATTGGCACCTAGGATATTGATAATCTGCATTCTGCAAGATAGCATTGCTAATTGGAAAAAGAAAGAGGGAGATAAAGTTTCAGTTGGGGATGTACTTTGTGAAATTGAAACTGTAGGCATTCTTTACTACTTTTTTATGTTCTTTCTTCTTTCAAAGAAACTCTTAAGGTCAACTAATTTCCTTTCCTTGCTTATTTCGTAATGTTGCTGAAGAATGTTGATTTTTAAGAAATGGTTTTGAGATAAAAAAAATTGTCAATATGGAGAGTATGGAGGATGGCTATTTGGAAACAAATGTCCACGGTGACGGATCAAAGGAAATTAAAGTTGGGAGGTATACTCAAAATCATTAAGAATTCTTCTTCTCAGTCTACAGTTGCAATTGTCGTTTTGAATTCTTTATTTGGGTTTAGAGTTGGCAAAGGAGTTCTAATTGTTACATCAATGTGTGAATGTGTTGGTGCATCTAGATATTTTAACAGTTTGCGTATAATGAACTCGTAGGTTTTATTCAAAATCTGGATGGTTTTATTGTACTGGTTTTGACTTAGGTTATAGCAATTATGGTGGAATATGAGGATGACATTGCAAAATTCAGGGAGTACACACCCTCGAGGCGGGGAGCTACCATTGAAAATGCTCCTTCAAAGGAAGATTCACCTCCACCACCCCCACCAAAAGAATACACTCCAAGCCCTGTTGCAACTTATGTAGCTTTGGAGGACATTTGGATTTGATAGACATGAATCAACAAGTTCATGGCTACCTTCTCAGAGCATTTGATTGAATCATACTGCACTGTATGGAGAGGTCAAATACAACTACTAGTAAAAAACAACTAGTTTAGATCCATCATTACCCCAGTATAAGTACTGAATGAAGGTGAGTTAATTAACAATTTTATGATTGCTTGCATTTCCTTTCATTTTCATTGGATTAGTATAATCTTGTAATGCTTTTATGGTTATGGTGTTTAGCAATTTTGAAGTATACCCTATGGATCTAGTTTATGTTCAATGTTAATTATCTGTAAACAAGGGACTTAAATCCCAGTTTCTTTACCAACATAGATCCTATGTGAAATTACTTATGTATCTTTTTGTTGTTAGACATCTTTGGGGTCTCTTCAAACAGTTCCAAAAGTTAGAAGGAGCTCTAGGCTTATTATGGTATATTTTTGTACTTAGCTATGTGTTTTGAAAAATAAATTAGATTTTAAGAATGGTTGTCTTTGGATATTATTGTCTTTTCTTAGAATTACAAATGATGCAATCTGGGTGTTCATATTCTCCTCTCCCCAATTCTGAAAGGGTTCTAGCTCAATGGAACAATACATGCCTTACAAGTAGGAGGTTGGTAGTTCGATTCCTCCATGCCCTATTGATATTGCAATATTGGTATTTTTAATAAAATATATTTTATTATGATTTATTATGGAGATAGAGGGGGTTTCAAACCATCTTTGTATGTTGCTACGAGGGGGGTTCTAAACCGCCTTCATATGTCACTACAACGGGGGTTCTAAGCGACCTTCATATGTCACTACGAGGGGGGTTCGCAATTGCCCTTGTATGTTACAACGAGGGTGGTTTAGAACCACCCTTGTAGGTACCTACGAAGGGGGTTTCAAACCGCCCCTATAGGCATCTACGAGGGGGGTTACAAACCGCCCCTATACGCATCTACGAGGGGGCTTCAAAACCGCCCCTATAATCCTCTACAAGGGGGGTTCTAAAATGCCCCTATAGGCCTCTACAAGGGGGGTTCCAAACCGTCCCTATAGGACTATACGAGGGGGGTTCACAACGACCCCTATAGGCCTCTACGAGGGGGGTTTGAAACCACCCCTATAGTCCTCTATGAGGGGGTTTCCAAACCGCCCCTGTAGGTTTGTATGAGGGGGCTTATGAGGGGGGTTCACAACTGCCCCTGTAGGTTTGTATGAGGAGGTTTATGAGGGGCGTTCACAACTGCCCTCATAGGTCTCTATGAAGGGGGTTCAAAACAACCCCCGTAGGTATCTATGAAGGGGTCTACGAGGGGGGTTTAAAACCCCCTCCGTAGACCTCTACGAGGGGGGTTACAAACCACCCCCAAAAGTCACTTTTGGGGGCGGTTCCAATCTCATCAAAAACCGCCCTTAAAGGGAATTTTTTTTAACATCGGTGCCTTTAGGAGCGGTTTTTCCAAAACCGCCCCCAAATCCACCCCCCCCTCCGTAGGTCACTTTTGGGGGCGGAAGACAACCCCCCCTAAAGGCCAAAAATGTAGTAGTGGGTGTATCTATGCTATCAAATTTTCCTGTGAATTGCACTTGGCCTCATCGTCAACCACTTGGGTGGTTTTGAACCTAGGTATCTGCCCAATCACCTCACTGCTTGCTGCTAGACCAAACTTCGGTGGGCTAATATGGTGTTCTTAGCATGCTTGTACATGTATATTTCGTAGTATAATAAATGCAAAAAAAATCCATTTTTAATGCAAGAAAATTTACTTCCTTGCATGGTTAATATCAACTGTCCAATGCTCAACCAATATGAGTTGGTTGAGTAGTAGTACTTGTCCAAAGTTCATGCTTGGGAGTCATGCTCGAAAGTGTGGAATCTGTGTTCTATAAACCACATGGAACTATTAACATATCTAGGACATCTGAAATTGTTTTCTTTTATAAGGCCTCCTGATATGTACATTAACTGCTAATATTTCTTTGGTGCAATTTTTTGTGTTGGTGATGAACTTGCTTCAGAAGAGACAATTTATAAAACTGTACAGCTTCATTGCATATACCAACATGAGCCTTATGCCTTCCTTTTACTTATATAGTTGGGAGTGCATACTATCTCCTACTGTATTTTATTTTAGTGTTTATTATTTATTTCCCAACATTTCTAAATAACCCCATTTAGGGTTGCTGATACACATCTTATGTAAGCATTAGGACTCCTATATATAATATGGTGTTCTTACAAAAAAACAAATATATGTAAATGACCCCATTTAAAAGATAAGCATTTCAAAAAAAATCCTACAAGCTTATTCAAATATGCAAGAGATATTTTCATATAAATCTAAACCAAAGTCTAACAACAACTAACCATAGTGCCTACCATATGAAAAAATAATAAACCATAATTAATGAGCTCTCGACCTCCAACAGAATTCTGGAAAGTCTTCATGTGAATGTCCTTAAAAGGTGATCCCTTATCCCCATTCCCATGATGAACATGTGCTACATGCCACACTACTACATAAGGCTCAAAAGTTCCACAACATTTTGCCATGAATAAGTTAAAATCAAAATTTTCGTGGAAAAAAAGTTAACAAATTTGGAAAAAATGATCTTGCCCCCGACGTTCGTCGTTATAGCGAAGAACATTATTTAACATCTCTAGAGCAACGAACAATCGCAGTCTATCATTGAAGCTTCAAGCAAAGGTCTCATACATACCCATGTGTGGTATATATGTGACTCTTTCTTAGCTATATTTTTTTGGGACGTGACTGTAATGAATCCATAGTTTTTAATTTTGCTTACTAAGGGAAATGAAGGGCACCAAAACACTCCTTCAATTTGATTTCCTTCCGAAGCAATTGATTAATAATTAGATTGACCTTGCTAGTAGAATTTTTACATTCGTGGGTGACATTTAGTTATGGTGATTTGATGGTTGAAAATCCCTTTGCTTGACACTTGTATGGCATCCACATAATTCTTGACTTCATTTGTTATAATCTTGTATCACAGTGGACTGTGTTCTTGATGGAATCAAGTGCAAGCCATGATGAGATGAGGATTACATCGTCCATATCATCAAAATGATTTGTAAGGTTTTGTCATAAGTATTAGCATCTTTGAGAGAAGCATAGACATTCAACAAAGGTATCCTTTTGTTATCACACAATCTCTAGCTATTTGTGGTAGATATCCCAATAGGGATGGTAGAGGATACAACTAGGAAGGTGTAATCGGCAATAGCCAGGTCCTCCGCTCAAATGAACGAAAGTCACACCGGACAAGGCTACTGTCACTTTAGACGAGGCACTTGGCCAAGTCAATGGGAGACCCTGCTCAACCAGTGATGGTTGAGAGACAACAAATACACCCAAACACAGAAAGATGAGAGATGAAAGCAAGGAGTGAGTGTAAATGAGCTCCTCGTGTTTGATTTCAGCCAATAAATGGACACAAGCAGTGAAATGAGAGTGATGAGACAAGTGACCAGCAATCGAAAATAGTTAAAGACCAAGATTATAACAAGGGATTGTATGGCTGAAATGATTAAGGGAGCTGTAAAAATAGAAGTGATGTGCTATAATGAACTGCCTAGGGAAATGGTTGAATAATGAGTCAAGTGGACCTAGGGTAGCAAAAAAATGACGTTTATGATCACTTCTAGAAGATGGTACTTGATTTCCTAAGGTAAAATGACAATAGAAATCCAAATCAGAAATACCCAGAACCCCAAATCAACCCAATTAAGCAGCAAGAGAAAAACACCCAAGTGGGGCGTTTTTGCCAGATGGACCAGTGCTAAAATTACGGGCAAATGGAGTCCAAAAGATTTGAAACTTGATTTCGTACGGTAAAATAGTGTTCTAAGCTGGAATCAAGACTACCCACAACCCAAAAAGTAACCCAACAATGAGATTGGCTGAAATGCCCAAGGAGGGCGAATTCAGCAGGTGACCAGCTCCTAGTTCTAAGGGTAATCGGGGTTGGATTTGAATGAAACTTGAGATATGAGAGTTTAAGCATATATCATTACTGGGTTTTTAATTAAAACAAGTTCCTATGGTGAAATCCTAAGTTATCAATTTTTTAGGGTTTTTTTTAAATGGTTGTAGCTTAGCATCTAACAATGAAAGAGAGATTATAATAAAGGAGAAAATATCAGTACCTGGATAATGGAGAAGGTATTCCCGTGCTGAAGACACACCCCGAAGATCAAGTGCAGAGCTAGACAACGTTTTCCTCTCAGCATTTTTGGAGTAGCCAGTGAGCAAAGGCGTTTTTCTTGTACCTGCCAAGGAGAAGATAAAATCAGTTTCTATGGCAATATGGCAATAATAAACCAGCAAATGAGATGACAAATAATGAGAGAAGCAAATGACAATACAAGTAAATTTACTTCCTTGTTGGAGAACCCAAAGAAAAACGCTAGCAAGGAGACCCTGTCTCAAGAGCTGCGTTTTCCCCTAGTGGCCAGCTTCACCTGCAAATCGAAAATGCTCAAGGAGATATGGGGACACCACGAGTAACTCAGCAATGCATCAGAAATGTGATCTCAATCAACACAAGAAGAATCCAACTCCATAATCCAAGTAACACCGTGAGGATGTCTCTCTATAATCTCAATGTCAAGTCTCTACAATGCCAAGAAGAAGTAAAATGGAGTGAGTCCATTCTCTTATAGAGATGGATCACACTCAAACTAGGGTTTCCCCCAAAATGGAGGGTTGAGATCATCTCCCCAATCCACAAATCGAATGGTGGAGATGACTCAAGGAGGGGGGTGCGAATTGCCCCAAGGAGAAGCGCACTATAGAGAGAGAGGGGCCCATTGTGGGCCATACATCAATACAAAAGAGGTTGGGGGGTGTCTATATGGAGTTTTATCCCCCCAACCACATACAAGAAGGGTCCCACCATCAAAAACAAGAAAATCGAATTCCCCACTAAGGAGAAAAATGCCCCTATAGGCCAAATCGAACTCAAGTGGTGAGCTGTCATATGGAGGGGCCCACAATGCCCAAATATTACCTCAAACATTACCAAAAATACCTTAGCAATTACCTTTGCCAATGCCAACCTTTGATTTTGCCATTTACCTATAGTTGCCTTAGTCAAATTCTGATTTCCATGTATTTTCTGCTGGTTTATATGGCTGAAGATGAAAATTGGGCTTTTGACCCACTTTTATTGCCCGGATTGCCGAACCGTTTGCTGCAATGCGACCGTGGACCCCAAAAGTAGTAGGGATGACCACTTGAACGACCCCGATCCATCACTTTGGCATTATTTGCCCCAAATCCATGATTTTTAATTAAAATAGGTCAAAGATGACCAATAATAATTAAAAATCTCTCAAACGGTTCAATATTTTGTAATTCCGTCAATTGCATGCTCATATGGAACCCCTGTAGATAATAAATGATCGAAATCGAAATTTCGATCGCAACATTTTTTCGGGCCCATTTTTGGCCTAGTCAACCGAGTTTGACTAAGTCAAATCTGGTCAACTATAGTGATAGTTGAAACTTGTATGCAAGCATGAAGTGACAAGGCTTAATTAAACAAGTTAGTACATTAATAAGCAATAAATGATAGCATGGTGATAAAAAATACATTAAATCTCAAAATAGTACAAGGCCCTGGTGAAGTGGGCCCACCACCTCCAAAAGACTAGGATGCTATACACCTCCATAGAATTGACCACCTTGCTGACTCTAGGTGATGTGGACAACAAGGTAAAAGATATGGGAAGACGAGTATAAAGATCATGTGACCATTAGACATCTCGGGAAAGCGGGGTCCACTGAGGTAAGTATGCCATGACAGAACACGGGGAAGGGCGGTGCCTCACAAATGGGTATAGTGCAGGGAAACCACCACTATTCATCTAACACATATCCCACAACTCACATCCGTATCCGAAGACTCCGTGAGGTTCTTTTCTAGAGCCGCCAAACTGGGTGTTCGACAAACCATAACTTGAGACTCTAGGGGGCAATCTTGAGCTTATCCCTTGCTCCTTCTCACCTCCTTGTCCCGCAGGACTAGGTGAGGAATAACCATTACAAATGCTGACATGTATAGCTGAACATAATCCATGTGTGTTCATAAACACAATGCATGGATTTTATAATGAGTTTCATACTTAGCCTTTTTTTGGCTAGATTTTACATTTACAACATAGAGGCCTTTTTAGCCTGATTTACATTTCATTTCTTCATGTCTTCATGTCTTCATTTCTTCATTTCTCCATGGCCCTCTTGGGCTACATACATATCTCAAAAGATATAAACATGGCGCTCATACTGCAAAGGTAATGGGGTGGGTAATACATGCTTCGACGACAAGTGGGGAGCACTCGGTGAGGCTACACAATCCTAACTGCATTGCAACATCGGGGGCAACCGACAGGAGCAAATCCCAGGTCTAATCGTGTATCTCACATACTAAAGAGCTGAGGCACAATAAAAAGGGAGTCATGGCAAACTCAGAGATCAGTGGGGAAAGGGGGTCCTCGTGATCACAAATCAGAATCCAAGTTGGGGAAGAAGTGTCATAGATGAGTTAGATGGGTGGAGAAGGTGATAATGGTGCTAAAGTCAGCTATCGAGGGGCTAAGTGATCAAGTCTAAGCCAAGTATACAGGACATGACTCAGCGTGCATATACATAAGTCTAACCGGGGGGGTGGACTAACATCACCAAGGGCCCAAGCACATCATATCATAACCAGATCACCAAATATATCATCTCATGCAAAGTTAGTGTACTAGCAAGTATAAAGGAGTCTAATCTACAACATGAGCAATAATCAATATATGCAATACCTGCTGTGATGGGTCCATTTTTCAGGTATTTGATAACCCTTTTTCCACGGTCCAGCTCAAGCAATGGTAAAGAAACGCACTCAATTGTGGGAAAACTGTTTTACTTTAATTATTTAATGAAATTGTTTTTATGATTAATCTTGTATGTTAGAATGCGTACCAAATACACTGATTATATGGAAACCAAGTGTGATTGAGCAGGTTCAGGGTCATTAAAAGATGGACGTGTAGAAGACTAAAGGATCACCAAGCTCAGTGCCCTGTTTCTTGATTTATAGAGGACGCACTCCCACTTTCAAGATGAATCGGCATTTTGACAATCAGTTAGGATCAAAGTTAAATCGTATAAATATGGACCTCTTGGGTAGCGAGAGGCCCCTGCTATTATTTTTGGGAAAGACATTATTTTTAACATTTTCTGCACTATTGAGATACTGAGAAGTACAGACTTCTTTTTTGACATGGATTTTATATATTAATGAAAGATTGATGACTAATTCCAGCAAGCGTTTCTGAGTTTTTATTCTCTCCTGAGTGCGGGTTGGGGAGGGCCCCTCCAACACGTAGGTCAAGAGATTCCTATTTGCAGGTATTTTTCCAAGTATGCGTTTTACATTGATGAACAGTTCTATGATATATGGGAGCATTGAATGATTCATTATTTCTATAGTAGTTTAGAATACATTCCGTAGTATAGCAGAATAGTTTCAGTAGTCCTGTAGGTTCTTTCTTTCAACGCATATTTTTATCAACGATTACATGTGCAATAGCTTTGCTTACAATGTCATGGTTTAGATCTAGAGTTCACTGCAGTTTCTCATCGTTATTAGTTTCTTTTGACTTTTTAGTAATAGATGGGTAAGCATAGAATGATCGTATTTCAATTCTAGATTGGTAAAACAAGTTAGATCAAGACTCCAATTTTGTGCGCAGATAGTAGTTACAGACTTCGTTTCCCCAATAGTAGAATAGCTCTGTTATGATATTTTCATTCTCAGCATTTAGTTATTTCAAATAGATTTACTGTTTTTGTATCTTCATTTCTTAGAACAGATCAACATCTAATTACTTCAGCATTTTAATTATTTAAAATAGATTCCCTGCTTTATTTCTTAGAACAGATTTACTGCTTTCAGCATTTTAATTCTTTTAATTAGATTTATTGTTTTCCAGTATTTAATTCCATAGCATAATCAGTTTTCATATTTAGTAAACAATCTTTAGAACATCGATACCGACATCCAACTGTGACAAGAGATTATCCTATAAGAGCACAGATAGTGCATGCATCTCTCAAGTTTGTATGTTCCCCGGGTTGACATTTAAAGTAGGCTCTTGGTATAGCTGCCCTCATTAGGCATCCACATTAGGAGCTCACCACTTTTTGGCGCCGTTGCCGGGGAGGTGCTAAATCTTTTAGGAGGCATCACCTAAAAACCACAAAAAGAAAACAAAAATTACATAAAACAATAACATAAATATCTTCTACCAATGAATGCCTCGTCGGCAAAGGGATAGGTTTGGCCGCTTTCTGCCCAAGCATTCCATGAGCAACAACGGTAATAACAGTTCTAACCATTCTCAGTTTGAATTTCTACACTCTGAAAACGAGACTGACTCCACATACGATCCAAACAGAAGCAACTTCACTACCAGTTCCAGCTCAAACACCTCAATGGCAAATGAAGAGGAAGAACCTAGGGAGCTTTTCATTTTTCCCATTAGCATACCTCTCGGAGATGCCAGAATGAAGAACATCAATCCTAATAATCTGCCAAACTTTCATGGGTTGACTTCAGAAGATCCTGACACATTCCTGTTTGAATTTGAGGTAGTTTGCATATCATTTGATTACACTACTGATGCACAAAAGCTTAGGCTTTTTCCTTCCACACTGAAAGACCTATCACTTCGGTGGTTCATGAGCCTTGAAGGAAATAGTATCTTTAGCTGGGATCAAATGAAACGGTCATTCTTAGAAAAATATAGGGACTACTGCAAGGCCAAAGATACTAGGGATGAAATCTTTAGGATGCAACAAGGAGATAGAGAGTCATTAGAAGATTATGCCCAAAGATTTCAATTCAGCTACAAACGAGCTAGCCATTGCACATTGGATCCTGAATCACTAAAGCTTGTCCTTCTCAGAGGTGTAAAAGAGGAGAATTTTGAAGTCTTAAATCTCCTTGGAGATGGAGACATATTTCAAAAATCTTTTGACCAGATCCTGCAAATCTTCAAAAACTACTCAAGGTCTAGGAAAACTAAGACGGGACGAGGGATACACATACAACCACCAGTGGATCATCATCCTCAACACCAACACTTACAAAATCTGATTTAGGAAACCTGCTGGATGACATGAAAACTGACATACTGCAATCCCTAGCCATGCAACTTGATGCTTTTCAAATAAAAAAGAAACAGGATGAAATTAACCAAGCCTTGGCAGTATTTTGTCCTTGCTGTAGGAAGAAGCATGAGAAGGGGCAGTGCACCTTGAACACAATAGAAGTATGTGGTTTCTGCACCGATGACCATTCCACTGATAAATGTCCCCTCTTACCCTCATGTAAGGCAGCTATTCAAGACCCAGTAGCTGAAGGAACTGTAGAACAGCTCTGTTTTATAAATCAGAGGAGGAATAATTTTGTTAGGCCATATCAACAGAGCAATCAAACTTACTATAATCAAGGACAACCAAATTGGAATTCTGCACCGACTCCATGGCAAGCACAACCAAATCAAAACCAATGGAAACAAAACCAACAAGCATATAAACCATCCTATCATCAGCCATATTATCCATTGTCTTATCCTCAATACCCCCCACCGTTTCCATCCACCACAAATTATGCAAACCAGTACCCCCATCCATCAAATTGGAGGGCGCCATTACAACAACCACTCATTATGCCACCCCCACAACCTCAACCACCCCCCAGACCTCCACCTATTCCAGCCCAACCAATTCCAAATCCTAATAATAACAGACCCCCACAGCAGCAGCAGGCTTATAACACTGATATCACACAATTCCCAACTTATGTTGTAGACACCATAGAAATAAATGAAATAAACCTACGATCTGGAAAAACGTTGCAGAATACATCCCCACACAACATCCAACAACCTGTACCTGAAGTTCAAGACCACACATCAAAACCCTATGTTTAGCATCCTCATGAACCAGAACCTCCCGAGGAAGAAATTATACCACTCACATGAACTAGAAACCCTCCATTTCCAAAAAAACTTGTCCGGAATACAAAAGAAGAGGAAGAGAATATAATCTTAAACGAATTCAAACACTTAAACATCCAAATCCCAATCTTACAAGCCATAAGGGATGTGCCCATCTGCAACAAATTCATTAGAGAAAATTACCTAAAGAAGCCAGGAAGGAGGAAGCGTGACCCACCAACTATTAATGTAGTGGGACAATTGGCCGATTTGATGCTAGGTGTCATAATAAATCTTAAATATCTTGATCCTGGTAGTCCAGTAGTAAGCGTCACCATAAATAACAAGCAAATAAATAAAATCTTAATCGATCTAGGAGCTGCGATCAATGTCATGACTAAAGAAACCATGTTATACCTAGGACTCCAATCAATGGTAAGACCAACCACAACAGTACTCCAACTAGCAGACACATCCACTGTGAAGCCCGAAGGAATGCTAGAAGACATTATGATCAATATCAAGTACTGGGAATACCCAGCTGATTTTATAATAATCGAAATCAAAAGCAAACTTAGTGGCTATCCAATTATCCTGGGTAGATCTTGGTTAGCAACTGCGGACGCTTACATAGGTTGCCGATCAGGAAATATGACAATCACCAGTGGACATACTAGGAAGAAAGTAACAATCTACCCACCAACAATGAAATCCTCAGAGTTAGAATATCAAAATTGGACTGATGATTACCAGAACACACCAAATCAAAACCTCCGACCTATCCTAACAATTGATGCTGCAATATCTTTAAAGGTAGTAGATGAAGATGGCCATATAGATAGATTTATACAAAATATATCTCCTAACAATCATGTTATTCAAGAATTTTTTTCTACATAAACAAGTGAAAGTTCAAAACAAAACATGGATGACTTATGGACAGAAGTGCTGCCAGAACAGATTGAGAAGGTAAAAGTCGTGGAAATTAACCCTGGCAAAATAGTCAACATAAATTCCAATTTAAAACCAGAGCAAGAAGAGAAATTGATGAAGATACTAACACAACAAAGTAAAGCATTTGCCTGGACATATACAGATATGAAAGGAATACATCCTGATATCTGCAAACACTACATTTACATCAAAGAAGGTTCTACTCCCATCAGGCAACCACAAAGAAGGCTAAACCCTGCACTAAAAGACATAGTCAAAGTGGAATTAAAAAAGTTATTAGACGTAGGGTTCATCTATCCAATATCTGATAGTGAGTGGGTCTCACCACTAGTCATAGTGCCCAAAAAAGGAGGCAAATGGAGAATTTGTGTGGACTACAGGGAGCTGAATAAAGCAACAAAGAAAGATCATTTTCCACTTCCATTTATAGACCAGGTGCTAGATACATTGTCTGGAAACAAGTACTTTTAATTCCTAGACGGTTTCAGTGGTTACAACCAAATTTTAATACACCCAGCTGATCAAGATAAGACGACCTTCACATGCCCATGGGGAACTTATGCCTATAGGGTCCTACCCTTTGGTCTATGTAATGCCCCAGCAACATTTCAAAGAGCCATACTGAGTATTTTCTCCGATTTTCTGAACAACAAAATGGAAGTATTCATGGATGATTTCACACCTTATGGACAGAGCTTTGAGCAGGCATTGAAAAATCTTGAATTAATATTAAAAAAATGTATTGAGATGAGCTTGTGCCTAAGCAATGACAAATGCAGGATGCTAATGGAAGAAGGAATTGTTCTAGGACATCATATATCGCAGAGAGGTATAGAGGTGGATCAAGCCAAAGTATCAGTAATCAAGACATTGCCCCCACCTGTTAAACAAAGAGATGTGAGAAGATTCCTTGGATAGACAGGGTACTACAGAAGGTTTATTAAGAATTATAGCAGAATTGTTGCCCCCATGTTTGCACTTCTCACAAAAGACAATGAGTTCATATGGACAAGCAACTGCATGTCAGCCTTTGAAAGTCTTAAACAGAAAACCATCACAGCACCAATATTTCAAGGACCAAACTGGGAAATTCCATTTCACATTCACACTGATGCATCAGATAAAGCAATCAGATCTGTGCTTGGGCAAGAACAAGACAAGAAACCCTATGCCATATACTATATAAGCAAAAATTTGGTTGGGGCAGAACTCAACTACACAGTCACAGAGAAGGAATTTCTGGCAGTCATACATGCAATCAACAAATTCAGGCATTACATTATAGGATACCAAAGTTTTATCCATACTGACCACTCAACGATCAGATATCTTATGAACAAGCCTAATACCAGTGCAAGAATTATTCGATGGATGCTACTTCTATAGGAATTCGACATCACTATAATAGATAAACTAGGCAAGCATAATGTCGTCGCAGACTTTTTGTCAAGAGTAACACATGGGACAGATAATGAATTGGTCCAAGATAACTTCCCTGATGAGCACCTTTTTTCCATATCAATAAAAAGTCCACGGTTTGCTGACATAACAAACTATTTGGTATCCGAGAAGTTTCCAGAACATTACAGTTATAAAGAAAGGACAAAAGTAATAAGACAAAGTGCCACATATACATGGATAGAGGGCATGCTTTTTAAATAGGGACCAGATCAAGTACTTAGAAGGTGCATTAGGGAATATGAGGTACATGACATAATGCATGCCACCCACAATGAACCCTATGGAGGACACTACGCTGCAAAAAGGACAGCCTACAAGATCTTGCAAACAGGGTATTATTGGCCAACACTCCACAGAGATGCTTATGAGTATGTGTCCCATTGTGACGATTGCCAGAGAATGGGAAATCCAACACAAAAACAAGAAATGCCACTACATCCACAAATCTCTTTAGAGGCATTCGATAAATGGGGATTCGATTTTGTTGGCCCATTCAACCCACATTCCAATCAGAAGAACTACATCCTTGTATGCACTGATTACCTTACAAAATGGACAGAGGTAGCAGCACTGGCTACTGCAAATGAAACCAGTGTGGCCAAATTCTTTACTGAGCAGATCTTTCACAGATTTGGGGTACCAAGAGAAGTAGTTTTGGATCAAGGACCACAATTCACTTCAAATTTAATTGAAGACTTGATGAAAAGAAACAATGTAAAGCACAGACAATCATCCTCCTACCACCCTCAAGGAAATGGTCAAGCTGAGGTAACCAACAGGGAATTAGAGAGAATCTTGACAAAAACTGTCCAACTTCACAAAAGAGATTGGGATGACAGACTTAGTGAAGCAGTCTGGGCTTACAATACTACATGGAAAACAACAACAGGATTCACACCTTATGAACTGGTCTATGGGAAAAAGGTCATGCTACCAATCGAATTTGAAGTAAAAACATTAAGAATTGCAGCCGATCTAAATATGAACCTATCAGACATTCAAAAAGAATGCATGCTACAACTAAATCAACTGGATGAACACCGCCAACAAGCACTTACACATACTGAAATCATCCAATAGCAAAGAAATAAATGGCATGACCAACATTTGAAAGATAATAAATTCAAAGAGGGTGATTGGGCACTGCTCTACGACTCCAGATTTCACACATTCAAAGGAAAGCTAACCACTAGATGGCTTGGACCTTACAGTATATAGAAAATTTATGACAATGGGGCTGTGAGAATTATTACAATTGATGATGATGAGTTCCCCATGATAGTGAATGGGCATCGCCTAAAACTCTACAAACAACCAAAGTCCAAAGAAGAATTTACACAAGTACTCTACTAGCAACAATTGATGCTGATAGAGCATGCTGCAAATCAGTAAACTGCAACACATATCATGAAAAAAAAAAAGAGAGAAAAAAATATATATAAAAAAAAAGAGAGAAAAAAAGGGTAACAGGAAGTTTACAAGGCATCAACCTATTCAAGCGAGCCTGCACAATGATTCAAGGGAGGCTGCCATCGATTCAAGCGAGCCTGCAAAATGTATCAAGCGAGGCTGCCATTTATTCAAGTGAGCCTGAAATCGATTCAAGCGAGCCAACCACGTCTACATGCAAAAATTAGTCTTCATCTACTACAGATTTCTTCAAGACACACCATACCAACCTTTTTCAAACATATTCAAGCGAGCCTGCAAGATATTCAAGGGAGCTGTTATCACATATATAGTAGCCGGGCTACCATACATTATTTTTCTCATTCCAGTACACTATTCAGCCAGTTCCCTTGCATTTGAGATGCCGAGATGAGCATCTATATTGGATCACTATCAAATTGTGGACAGCAGTTGTATTCCCCATGCCATGACTGAGTTTCAGGACACTCAGAGAGATGACCGATGTAGCCATTATACCATTGGTACAGAGCAGACAGTAGTTCCCAGAGTTACAGCAGCAGTCTCAGAGGACAGATGATGGTACAGGTTGATGAGCTTTCAGGTATATGACTCAGCAGGTATATCATAGTGTTATGGTTAGATTGCTTTTATACTTATTCTCATAGCATGTCTTAGCACTTAGTGTCATGATCTGGCGATCATATAGATATATGGACCTGGTTGATCTATTATATATATTATATTGTCCCTACTCAGACTTAGAAGTTCACTATTCATACTCATTGGTACATACCCTCCTTAGGGAGAATAGAGGTGATCATTACACCATACTTTGGCTTGCTAGTGTTGGCTCCATCATTTCATTGTCTTCATCCATCCATGGCCTACCTTTTAGATTATCACCCTGACTTACTACTTGACTAGTGGCATGGAGGACTTTTCCCCACTGTAGCCTCTATATTGGATGAGCTTCCCTGTTTATTGTGTCTCGGCTCTGAGTTGGTGACAAAACTTACCTATGGTGAGTTGGAGTTCCTTGTGAATTCCCCCTAGTCACTAAAGTTGTGTTGGCTAAACCTGAAACTTTTAGTGCTGCCATGTATACAAAATCTGGAAAAATGAAATGCTATATCTTGTATGAAAAGCCCATTCATGCAATGTGTTTCTAAACACACATGAATGAGAGGCATGCCAAATGAACATGGCAATGAAAATGAAATGTTATATCTTGTGGAAAATAAATACCTAGGTAAACAAGCTGTCCATGACACACCTAGAAGTGCTCAGGTAAACAAGTTCCTTAAAAACACACCTGCAGCAGAAAGCCTAAAAGAAAAATGTAAATCTATGCAATGTGTTTGTAAACACACATAGATCAAGGCTATGGAAACTTCAGGCCCAAAAAGCAATGGAACTTAAAAGCTACATCTAAACAATTGCTGGCCTTATTTGTATTATGGATTGTGCGCATCTGTGAAGGTGAATAAACCCTCTTTAAACAACTCATCCATTTGTGAGACACCGCCATTCCCTGTGTTATTGCTCATTCAGTACATACTATGGTGTATTCCCTTTCCCTTGCCAAAGTGTCACAAAGTCAAGACATTTAAGTCATCCCTTAGCCTAGCCAGTTAATTTAAGCCTTCACCCTTCACTAGCAAATTGATCATAACTATGAAGTGAGTATGATCCTGAAAGTCTAGTCTGAGTAATAATAATAATTAACGACACTATACATTTGGATTTAGATCGCCAGTCATGATTACTCTGTGTTATAATTGTTATTTGAATAAGTTGTAGAACATGTATTAACCTTGATACTTTGCAGCAGCCTTGGATGATGGTCTGAGTTATAGTTGGTCTTGGTTAGACCTAGTTTGACCATGGAGGACCATGGGACATGAGATGTTAGACCTTGTGATGATATGGATAGATGATATATGGTCTATGTATACATACATGATGACTCTATGCAGCAGCTACAGGGTTATGATGATGATTCTGGGGTTGCAGCAGTGTTTGTATATGTACAACGCATTATTATTGGCCTTGATCCGGTATATTGGATATTTATTTTGATCATGCAGAGATTCATATAGTGTATGAGTACACATCTTGGATGGATTTGGACCTTATGAGTCCAATGGGACAGTTTGTTTTCAGTTCTGGGCACTTACAGTGATGATTTAGCCTCAGTAGGCTGTCCTAGTGCAGTTTTGGTCTGTCGGAGGCCCTGTCGGAGCAGAGATGACTTTTATCCGGTTGACCTAGGGCGCTGATGATGGAGGGGGTGGTCCAGCCACTTGTTTTTACCATATTACCCCCCTTCCGGACACACTGGTGCCCTCACCTTGATAGCGCCAGCACTCCAGGAGGCTGTTTGGGGCAGTTTCACGCTTCCCGAGGCATTTCAGGATTGGTAGAAATGGCTATTGAGGAAATCGATTTGGGCTACTGAGGCAAAGTTATGGCATGGGATGATCAGTGATGATAGATCGGGACCTTCCACACCTTCTCCAGCAGTTTCAGCTTCATTGGGGCCCGCATCCATCACTTATGGCACTTTCTGTGGATTTTTGAGGTCTTTTTGAGGACCACGACTTCACTACGGAGGCACGATTTGGTACATTCATGATTATTTTTGGGTTATTGTGCTATGGGGATTGACCAAGGAGGGATAAAATTACCCCTTGGACCCACCATAAGCCTCTTATGATATTTTGTCATCATGATTGGGTGGGATTCCCCTCTTGTAGGGCGCTTTTGTCCACTTACATTATATTTTATTAGTGATCCATGTATTTTATTGTTGAGCTCATCTCAACCATTGATTAGACATTTGTATCTTTTAATCTTAGCCACTCATTCAAAAAGTGGTTAGGGTTTTGGTGCCTCTCCTTCCTATTTAAAGGAGAGAGCCTCTCATTGTAAAGGGACTTTTGGCTCTGGATTATTGGAATAGAAAATTATTATTGCATCTATCTCCAGTGTTGTGGTGAATGTTTTTGGTGTTCGTTCGTTGGTTCTTCCTTTGCACTGAGTTATTGGAGATCTTGTTTGCCATATCTTTGTACCACGATTTTGCATCTACAGGTGGAGGCCGATTTGCTTGGAGGAGGAGGTATTGGTAGGGGAAGACTCTCCCTACTTCTTCTTTGGAGCTCTTCGTTGGTAACAGGGAGTATTACTGTCCCAGGACCTTCTATTTCATGTTACTATTGCATTTCTCTTGTATTTCCTCCATGCTTGATCTTACTGATTGAATCGCTATTCCTTGGTTTGACAGGTAGAGGTGGTCGCACTTGTGGGCTAGGGCATCAATTCGGCAAGCAAATCAACAATCTCTCATTTGATCTCTGCGGGAATCTTCCTCAACATCAAGGCATCTCATTCACATCACTCAGGTATGATCTCAAGGTAAGTTCTATCTCCATGATCTATCCAATTGTCAAAAACATTTAAAACCCTAATTAATTAAAACCCCATTTTACATTTTCTCAGATCTACTTAGATCTAGTGGGTTGTTGGGCATAATATTGAAAACCCACCTCTATAGCATCCACGGCATCCCGGATCTATAGTTTGGTGAGGATTGGCTTCCGTTTGACCCCCCTCCCATGCCAACTTAGCTCCTCCCAAGCAAAGCGCACTTCCTAGTTTGAGCAAGTTGACCTAGATCTAGGTGGTGGGTGTTTGAGATTCCACTTGATTTGTCATCTACACATCCAATAACATACACCCAGATTGTTACTTTCCTGAAATTCACCTTGTGGGCCCTATTCCACATTTTAAGGGATTTAATCCCCATTTTGGACCACTTGGAACACTCAAACTCAGATCTACTAAGATCTAGCCGTTGGATTGCCACGAAATTATAGATCCATACTCCTACTTGACTAACCTACCCGGATCTAAAGTTTGGATGCCATCCGACTTGTCTTGACCCACCTAACCCCACTTTTAGGCCTCCTTGGGCAAAGTCGCACCACCTTGGAGAAGTGAGTTGACTCACTTCTAGGACGTGGGTACTTGAGATTTTTGGAGATTTGAAACCGGAATAATTCAAAACCTAGATCTAGACACATTCATCCATCAAAACCTCTATTGCTTACTTGTCCCATGTACTAGGAGTCCTAAACCACAAGTCAACCCTACTTTGACTCCACTTCCCAATTCCCAAGGCACTGGTTTCTCTCTAAGTTAATTCGACTTTCCTAGATTGTTGGATTGACTTGTGGATTGACCTATGCATGGTGAACTAAACCCTTGAGGCTATCATATATCATGGTCAAGCTTGTCATCTGTACTAGTTAGCCCCAATACAACCCTTAAACTACCCTGCACTGGACACAGTTCCCAAGGCGGTGGGTCTTCTGACATTGAACTAGTACACTAGCCCTAAATCTCACTTCAAACATTATAAGTCACTCTTACATCAACCATGAACCAAAGCTATACCTATTGAACCCTTCACTTGGCTTGTGACTTCAACCTATAAGGTCTAGGATAAACCATACACTTAACTTCACCTAGAAATACCCTGATTTGGTGTTTTGGTTTTGATCTCTCCTGTCGGGAGTAGATCGGGTCTCCCCCTTTGTTGTCTGGGCTAGATAACATAAAGCGAAGGTTGCTTCGACTGGCGTGACAACCATATACTGGAGGTCGAGGTGATCGTGGTTGCACCTTTTGAGTTGCCCTTCCCTATTGCCATCCATGACTGGATACATCCATAGGGGTAACTATAGTTTAGGTGATAACAGGAGCCAATCACATCCAACCATGCAATCATCCAAATATAAAACACGATCACCTGAGTCGTATCAACCACTGGCACAATTCTCAAAAGCACATATTCAGCAAATTCAAACGCACAAAACAGAAAAAGCAGCCTGCGCACGTAACTACTGACATGCATAAATCAACTACAGACACCGCCAATATATACTACAGAATCCACCACGCATGAAAAACGCACCAGATCATCAATGCAGGTATGCATACATACCAAGGTAATCTCTAAAACGATTTTATTTGATTTTTATGGTAAAGCAATTTCCCACAATACAGTCGTTTCTTGTCAGCTGAGGACAACTTCCATTTCAAATCGGCGGCATGGTGGAATGACCTTCATAACTCATGATTGCTACCAAAGTCCCGTCACCCTCAACAAATCATGATCACAACATTCACCACATGAAGTACAGAGGTCGATCATGAGAAGGCAGACATCGATCATGAAAAATAGGGGATTAAAAGCGGCAAGTACAGGTATGATGGAAAGAATAGGTGCAGAAAGACAGTGAATTAGGGTGCAGCATATTCCACGATTTTGCATATAAGTAACCACCCGGAATTCCCGAGAAGCAGCCACCATTGTATTCCTTGAGCCTTTAGGCAGAGTCCGACCAAGTTAAAAGTATAAAACTGCATTCCAAAAGCCCTGGTTTGTCTGGTTATAAAGAAGATTCAAAAAATGATGAAGGGTTTTAAAAAGAGTGAACCGGAAGATCACAGTGCCATTTATCAAAGCCTGAGAGTCCTGTAGATCATTCGCAACTCAGGCTAGATGCCATTTATCCTTGGAATGAGAGGATACCATATAGGGGTAGCCTAGGAGTTCGCAAGAAACTTCAAGCATATAAAGGATGAACAGTATGTCACCCGGGTGAAGGGGTTACGCATAAAAGTGGATGAGGACATGATAGCCAAACACACTGGTCTTCCAATGGGCCTGCATTGGAGCAGCAACGACTGGGAGGAAAACCACATAGTAAAAGCAACATTCTTTGAGCGTGGAGAAGTTTATGATGAAGACAAAAATGGAGTCAAAAGACCCTCCATGCCAGCACCATGGGATGAAATGGCTGCAATTGTCCTGAGGTATATTACATGCACTGGAAGATTAAGCTATGTTCCCATTTTCCATTTTCGTATTTTAGAGCTTCTCAGGCACAGAAGTCACATTCCATCAAACAACAATATTAGCATTCCATTTTACCTGCTCCAATCCCTAGCAGAGATGAGCAGGAAGGTGGCTAAGGGAAAAGAGGATGCTTTGGCCCATCATGGGCTGATCAAACTAATAGTTGGTGAGGAGTTAAAAGCTCAGATTCCAGAGCTCTCCTGGGAGGAGTTCATCATGGTGTCTGCTGATGATGTTCAGAGAATGAGGACTACGCCCTTGCCACCCAAATCGAAAAGTAAGACCACCTCTGTATCAGGGGCAAAAAGAAAAATTGACTTGGACAGTGTGGTCGACACCTTGGTCAAAATAAAACACTCCAAAGAGGACTCCCCCAAATCAGACCCAGATATTCCTACCAGTAGTCAGGGGTCGAAGAGGCGCAACAAGAGATTCACACAGGTATCTAAAATCTGAGTCTCCAAGGAGAAAGAAAGGGAACCCAGCCCCCTGATTACCAATGTGTCTAATGATGACATTGATCCTTTTATAGATCAAAAGGATCCCACTACAGATGAAGAAGAGGACGAAGAAGAAAAAGAAGAGGATGAAGAAGAGAAAGGGAATGAAGAGGAAAAAAAGGATACAGAAGAAGAAATGGATAAAGAAGAAGGGCAGAGCTTACAGGAGGAAGGAAACTTTCAAGAAAACCCTCCAGAACGTAATGAAGACCCCGAGGTCGTTTCCCAGCACGCTGAAGCACGAGCAGAATTGGAAAGGATAAAAAATGAGTTGGCAACATTAAGAATTCGGCCAGGAAGCGAGGTCACACCTCCCCCATTCTCAGCCGAGAAGACACAAATCCTAAAGATGCACCATGCAGAAGAGCTTCGGCTGGCCGAGCAGAAGAATTTAGCGCTGCAAGAAAAGTTGGCCGAAGCACAGAGCAAATTAGCAAGGAAGGACCAGGAGATTATCAAAATTAAGGATGTTTTTGCCACTACTATCGGCATATATGAGAGACTGCATGACCTCAGACTATCGTCGGCGGTCTATGCAGTTTATTTACAAGAGAAATGGGATGAATTCCAGCTCCAGAGGTTGAAGAAAGATCTCCCTATAGAGGTAAGCACTCCTAAGGAATTCATTGATGCATCTTTGAACTCCACAGAGCTGGAGAAAGACCAATTGAGTGAGTTCTTCTTGCACAATTTCGTAGTTTCTGGCTCGCCCAACTGGTCGCCAAACCCATATGTGGGCGATTTCCAGTTAAGGGCATTGTGTTCGTGGATGAACCACAAAATTGAGCGAGCCCAGGACTATCATCTCTATGTTGCATCCAAATGGAAAACCCCATTAATGATCAGACCTGAGCCAACTCACCCTGAGGGAATAATCTATAATCACAGGATCCTCACTCAGGATGAGGAACTAATACCCATTCTCCTCGCAAAACAACAAGAGGCGGTGAGTCATTTTGACATTACACTCTGCAGCACACAAAAGGAAGTTAATGAGTCCATCGGGGAAAGGTGGAGCAGGGTGGCAAGCGATCTAAAACGAAGAGAACTCCACTCTCCCCTCAGGCTTAAGGATGCTCTCTTCAAAACCATACTCTACAAAGAATCCCTGGCAAGAAACCAACTCAGGTGGATTGGGATGAGACTGAATCCCCCATTCTTTCTTTCCCCAGTCCTCAAAGAACAAATTAATGAAGAGGAGGAGAGGAAGGCATGGGCCAGGGAGGATCAGAATTTTGGATATCTCAGGCAGGCAGGGGCACCTAAGGTGGTAGCATGGGATATCAGGGAGGTCATCGACGAATGGAATAAGTCACCCAAGGATGGGTGAATCCTTCAAGTAGGGGAGAGAATGATGGGTCCATTTTTCAGGTATTTGATAACCCTTTTTCCACAGTCCAGTGTAAGCAATGGTAAAGAAACGCACTCAATTGTGGGAAAAGTGTTTTACTTTAATTATTTAATGAAATTGTTTTTATGATTAATCTTGTATGTTAGAATGCGTATCAAATAAACTGATTATATGGAAACCGAGTGTGATTGAGCAAGTTCAGGGTCATTAAAGGATGGACGTGTAGAAGAATAAAGGATCATCAAGCTCGGCGCCCTGTTTCCTGATTTATAGAGGATGCATTCCCTCTTTCAAGATGAATCAACGTTTTGACAATCAGTTAGGATCAAAGTTAAATCGTATAAATATGGACCTCTCGGGTAGCGAGAGGCCCCTGCTGTTATTTTTGGGAAAGAAATTATTTTTAACGTTTTCTGCACTATTGAGATACTGAGAAGTACAAACTTCTATTTTGACATGGATTTTATATATTAATGAAAGATTGATGATTAATTCCAGCAAGCGTTTCTGAGTTTTTATTCTCTCCTGAGTACGGGTTGGGGATGGCCCCTCCAACACGTAGGTCAGGAGATTCCTATTTGCAGGTATTTTTCCAAGTATGCGTTTTACATTGATGAACAGTTCTATGATATATGGGAGCGTTGAATGATTCATTATTTCTGTAGTAGTTTAGAATGCATTACGTAGTACAGCAGAACAATTTCAGTAGTCCTGTAGGTTCTTTCTTTCAATGCATATTTTTATCAATGATTACATGTGCAATAGCTTTGCTTACAATGTCATGGTTTAGATCTGGAGTTCACTGCAGTTTCTCATCGTGATTAGTTTCTTTTGACTTTTTAGTAATAGATGGGTAAGCATAGAATGATCGTATTTCAATTCTAGATTGGTAAAACAAGTTAGATCAAGACTCCAATTTTGTGCGCAGATAGTAGTTACAGACTTCATTTCCCCAATAGTAGAATAGCTCTGTTATGATATTTTCATTCTCAACATTTAGTTATTTCAAATAGATTTACTGTTTTTGTATCTTCATTTCTTAGAACAGATCAGCATCTAATTACTTCAGCATTTTAATTATTTAAAATAGATTCCCTGCGTTATTTCTTAGAACAGATTTACTGCTTTTAGCACTTTAATTCTTTTAATTAGATTTATTGCTTTCCAATATTTAATTCCATAGCATAATCAATTTTCATATTTAGTAAACAATCTTTAGAACATCGATACCGACATCCAACTGTGACAAGAGATTATCTTATAAGAGCACAGATAGTGCATGCATCTCTCAAGTTTGTACGTTCCCCGGGTTGACATTTAAAGTGGGCTCTTGGTATAGCTGCCCTCAATAGGCATCCACATTAGGAGCTCACCATGCTGCACCATATACCTGCTGCTACTAATCCTGTATCTGAGCTGGATCTCTCCTGAATCCGGGCATATAATAAACCAGCACCGTACTGTGATAATCTCGATTAGAATAAGACTAGGCACTGTCTCAAATGGGATTGTGTCAAAGCCTGACAAGGAAAGGTAACCTTGTGGTAGATGGTAAGTCCAACTGTTTGTCCCCTCTGATATATATGCTACGGGCAATCTGAACAAAAATGCCTCCCGTGGAGGTAGCCGATCTCCTGATCTGGAAAAAAAGTATTGTGCGGTCCTCGGCTGCACAGTCTGCAGTGCGAAAGCTGCTCCCAACATAAAATGTGATAACAACTTTCATTTCATCCTCTTGGCCATTAATGAAATGGGAAACCATGAGAGCTCCAACTGGCCTATCACATCCTTGCTTGGGTAGCTGATATGCAACTTGTTTGTGCTCCATCAGTACATGACAGTGCCAGAGCTCCTATCAACCTGCAACTTTGGACCATACATTGGAATAGAGGATGTGAATTATCATTTTGGGACATTATATCATAGGACCACCAGAGATAGAAAAATGATCCACATCTCATTAGTTTCTAATCCTAGTCAATTAGAAGCAGTTGATCCAATCGTTGTTGGGAAAACCAGAGCAACATAAATTTATTCTAATGGCAAAGAGAGGAAGAAAAACGTGGTTGTATTGATTCACGTAGATGGAAGTTTTGTTGGGAAAGGTGTGATCTATGAGACATTGCATTTAATTTTTCTTCCTAACTACAACATTGGAGGGACTATTCACATCGTGGTCAATAATCAGGTTGCATTCACAATTGATCCCCAATTTGAAAGGTCTTGACAATATTGTACAGATGTTGTATAAGCCTTTAATGCTCCAAAACTTGGTTGAGTAGGTTGCTATCAAATTAATAGTTGACTTAGAATAGCTTTCTAAAAAACTTGGACGATTCTAATAACATTGGTTTGAACATCATATCCTTCCTTTTGACTATGTGAAAAAGCTATTTTGGGAGAGCATTATGAGAATATTAAGATTAACATTTGGCTAGTAGTTGGGAAGCATAGTCTCACAAAACATTATTCTGTTTGTTGATGTAAGCATTCATTAACTTTACTTGAATTCAATAAAACGTTATTTTGTATGTTGATGTGAACATTCGTTACTCTACATGCTTGCTTTTAATAAACATTTCATTTCTTTTGTTGCCTAAGTATTTATTTTGTGAGACATTTAAATTGCAATAATGGTTTTTCTTACCTTTCTTTGTATAAATCAAAGTATATGAACTTCACATTTTGTATAGGATATGGTTATAAAAGGAATTTCTTGATGTTATTGCGATAGATACTTTAAAGGTCCGTAGCTCCTTGTCAATTTGCAAGACTATGATTATTCACTAGATATGTGGATCCTTGACTGTTTGTTTGCAGGGATGGTGAGTTAATACAAACCATCTTTCCAACTTTTGTTAACACTCTTTTTCCAATATTTTGACTAGTGACTAACTTTTATGGCTTACATGTGTCTTGTGTAGATATTTCAGAAGGAGCCATTCTTCTATGGCTATGACAATTATGATCAATTTGTTAAGAATGCAAAGGTGTGTCAAGTTAACGCCCTTGAATATTTTTTTAAAGAACTTTATTATTCTTTATTTTCATTATATACCTAATTTCTATACAGTTTTTGGTCTAGCTTTTGTATGTTGTGCTATGTTTCACTTAGGCTCAAAATAACAAGCTAGCTATAAAACAACTTAAGCTAAAAATATCAAGCTACCTATAGAACACAGTCAATCAAATTTTAATGATTTCCTCATGGTTAATGTCTTAATATTGAAATGGAGACTTATGTATTTGTATGATTGGAAGGGATTATATTTATTTCTACATATTCACGACAACCACTTTTCATCCGATTTTAGACCTTGGGGGATCGTTTTAGACTTATCCATGCAAGATCTTCCTCAATGCTAACCTACACAAATCTAAATCAGTTGAGCTCAAACACTCTAAGGAACATGCTACCATATTTGGTTCGGGTTGCATGATTCATTTGGGATTCACTTCAAACGAGGGTCTATGTGGACACCTTTGATGACAGTTCCAAGTTCTTGTGGGTTCAGGCATGTAGTAGTGACCGCTTGCTCACAATAATTGTGCCCCCCTACCCCTCATCCCCTCATATTCATCACAATTAACACTCCATAGGGAGTCTGACGGGGACCCTTTCTTTGTCCTTTTTTCAAACATCTACTTTCTTTGTCATTTTTGCAAGCATCTCCTACTACTGTCACCTTGGAGAGGTTATTCTTTTGGGGACTTCAACGAATGTACTAGGAATTTACAAGGTTCTCAACACAACAACATTAACATTGTACTCTACCTTCGGGAGATGGATCTAAAGATTGTGGGTTTCTACAAGAATTCAAATGATAGGATCACGCTCCTCACAGTTTATGGGTCCTAGGAAGCATGTCTATGGCTTGTGGAATCCCACTATATATTGCTCCTGAACAATCTTACCTTTATATTCCAACTCAAGAGGTTTAACATGCACCCTCCATAGTGGTGGAGCTAGTCTGGTAGAGAATATGTTTGATGGGAGTGGAGAAGAGAGGGAACAAATTGTAACATAAATTTGGGAGAATCGGGAGCAGGCTTTGTGGGCCTTGTTGGGGATGAATGGTGCAGAATTAGATTCTAAGCAAAACTTAATCTCTTTTCAATTTTACTAAAATTTAAACCAGAGTATCATAGAAATCAAGTAAGCCTCTCTTTAGGGCTTTGTGATACACAATTGCAACAAAAATCAATAATATGTTTTTGCTGGAGCGAGTGCCAATGGAAAATGGGCAGAATATCTACTAGATTTTATTGTCCTGTTCAACAAACTCTTTAGGGTTGTGTGACACAATTCAAATGAAATATAAAGTGTGCTTCAAAGGTGGGGAGGGGGAGCAAGTTCCAACAAAGTGATACCTTCTATATCAGTCTTGGTTTCGGGTTATGTTTTCTTGTTGCCAGTTTGATAGTCTTGATTATTTTTTCCAAAGGTCTCTTTCGCATGAAATTTTGTGTGTCATGATACAATAATATATGATTTATGGTCAGATCAAAGGATTGCAAACATCCCTGTAATGAACTATCAGGTCTAATAGTTAGCTGTGATTCAATAGTATCCAAAAATTTCTGAGATGTAGGTTTAATCCAAAAATGTACATACATAAATGTTGATTCTTGATAGTTGTGTACATGACAATTGCTCAGTGTTAACAACTATCTTTGAATACAACATTATGCATGACAAATTTAGATATTTTACCATGATATTCCTCAATGAGGTATGATTTTGAGTCATGTTTGGAAGTCTTGGTTATTTTGTCTAAAAGTCTTTCTTTAGCATTAAAATTTGTGTCATACTATAATAATATTAGATTTGTTGTCAGATCAAAGGGTTGTATATGGGCCTAAAAAACGGGCTTGAAAAGTACTATCTTCAACCATTACCTCTCTCTGACTTCAACCATTGATTTACAAGACTTTCAACGTGATTTAAAAAAAATAAAACACACAGACCTGTCTCTCTAGCGATGATCGCTTGTATAGATTTTCGATGGACTTGCTATACAAGCGACGAACATTCCGTCGCTTGTATAGCAAGTCCGTCGGAACAGTCTCAAGAGATTTCGTCACAATAGCTATGACTGCTTGGGGGACTTTCCGACAGACTTGCTATACAAGCGATGAAATTTTCGTCGCTTGTATAGCAAGTCAGTCGGAAAGTTATCCAAGCGATCGTCGCTATAGCGACACAAACTCGTCGTTGAATTATCCAAGCGGTCGTCGCTATAGCGACACAAACTCGTCGTTGAATTATCCAAGCGGTCGTCACTATAGCGACACTATTTTGTTTGTTTAAATAAGGGATTTCATCGATATAGCAACACAACATTATGTGTGTTTTCATCGCTATAGCAACACAAACTCGCCGTTGAATAATCCAAGCGGTCATCGCTATAGAGACAGTAGATGGTTTTTTTAAATAAGGGATCTGTCGCTATAGCAACACAACATTATGTGTGTTTCGTCGCTATAGCGACGGGAGTCCGTCGCTATAGCGACACCAAATTATGCGTGTTTCGTTTCTATAGCGATGAGCGTCCGTCGCTATAGCAACACAAAATTATGTGTGTTTTGTTGCTATAGCGACGGGCGTCCGTCGCTAAAGCGACACTATTTGGTTTTTTAAACGGAGTCCATAGGTGCCGCATGTCGTCTCTTTCCTGTTGCTATAGCGACAAACGTTTTAAGGGGTCTCTACAACGACGAAACATGTTCCACGAAAAAGTGGAGTCATGTACGTCGCTATAGCAACGAACAAGTTTTGCAAAATCAACGAAGTGCTGTGGGAAAGATGTGCACATGTACTAGTGATGGGAAGATTGTTCATATATATGTGGGAATATGGGATCCATTAAAGGTATTATGCACTACAAACACATACTAGGGCAATGATAATAGTTGGAGGATAAAAACAATGGCCTTAGGCCCTAAATGAGGCCTTTGCTTAAATGTCCATGAATGAAGCCTCAAAACACTACACAAGACCATTTATGGGTTATTTCATCTCTCCCACGAGGAATATGAATGTTGTTTTCACATCATGGATTAATCTTTGGGCCTTGACAATAGATAAGGAATGAAAATAAGTGAATTTGTCCCTAAATTGGGATAATCTAGCTTGATAACTATGAACATGGACTCAATCCACCACATATGACATTTGTAAGGTATATTTGGCCTCATTGCCTTGATAATGTCACAAGATGAAAACAATAGCCTTGGGAAAAAAGTAATAATTTATGGGCGTCATTCCCATGTAAGAGGTGTTGAACCGCCATTCATGACCTATTCATGGTATGTTTGGACTTTTGCGAGGAACGTGATCATCAACAAGAGAGATTTTTCACCACTAAATAATTTTGCCATGTTCACATCAATTGGCAAATTGAATCAAGTTCCTAAGGCCCTAGATAATACTTGTTTGGATTAAGGAGCATGGATGGGCCCTTAAACTACCACACATGACTCTATGTTCTTTACCTAGTTTATATATGAAATCTACAAGATACCTTTGACAAGAATTTACCATAATATACAAATTTTTGGACCTTAAACATTAAAATTTTTAAATCTTAACATTGTTCAAGGGATGAAATCAAGGGATAAGGTCTCAAACTACCACACATGAATTTTATAGGAGACCTTTTGTCTCCCATGGAGAATATGAGAATCGTTATGAGATATTGTTTACCACATAAATGTTCACATATTTATCCTTGAAAAATAAAAATGTTGATTTTAAACACATCTCTACTAAATTTACAATCTATATCCTTGAAAAATAAAATGTGTTGATTCTAAACACATCTCAACTAAATTTGCAATCTCATGGTATGACATTTTGTTGTTAATATCTTGAACTTCTTTAGTAAAGAGAAAATGCCACACTACAAAAACTTTCTAATGATTTGAGCATATGTTTTCATAGTGATAATTCATTGTGTAATAACCAATATGGTGTCCAATGTCATTAAATCTTCTTCCTTAGACTGTGAACAAGAAACGAATTCTACCCCCACAATCCCTTATCCCAAAATCTATAAGCTCAAACATTATTATATAAAATTAATATTTAATATTATATTTTAAATAAATAGAAAATGTTCTAATGCCTCATAACATTACTAGATTCAAACATTACTAGATTCAAGTGATAGTAGTTTTTGAGATAAACAAGTTTGAGTTTCCAAATGTCACTATTTTAAACTATTGATTGTAAGTCTCTTAAATCATGAAAGTATCATTCATTTTTATTTTTTGAGTTATTAAGTTACTATAAATTTGGAGTTCAAATAGATTTATATTGTTTATAAATTTTTATTAAAATGGATTTTATATTATTTATAAAATTAAATTTTTTTAGATAAAAAAGTTTTTACTATAAAATTGATAATAGTAAACCAGATGATGTCTCAACCGAATTGTACTTGGGTAGATAGAATGAAATCCATCAAACCCCACCACCAACGAACCACAACAATTAAACTTATATAACTCTTATAAAATCTTTTATAATTCTCTTAAATAAATTTGATACTATTATAATAAAATTAGATACTATTGTTATATTGAGTTCAAAGTCGAATTTGTGTTAGTGATGCATTTAACTTATATTAAGTTTTAAAAATGGTATTAATTAAATGTTTTTAAGTTAAAAAAAAAAGTATAAATTGAATGATTTTAATTTAATTATGAGTAACCAAGTTTAGATGGTAAAATGTTATTAATTCATTTTTTTCAAACACATGAATTGCTTTATTTTAAATGCTATTATTATTAAATTAATTTAATGATTATTAAATTTAGATATATTTTTTCAATTTAATTATTAATAAGTCTTTTTTTATGCACTTTAAGAAAATTAATTTTTAAAGTTAAGATGGATCTAAACTAAATTAATGTATAAATATTTAATATGTGCTCAAATTTTATATTGTAAATTAGGTTTAAATATTGTAAATTTTTTACGTACCTAATAGTTTACTAGTAGAACCACTTAACTTTTGGCTAGTGAACAACCATAAGTCACAAGTTAAGAGTTATCCATGCACCTACTCGTTATCTAGTTATCTATGCCTTAGCTACATCACCGATCTTCTTTTAGTTAAATAGAGTTGCATGCCATGAACTACCCATTATCCATGCATCAACTAAGAGTTATCCATGCAGCTACTAGTTATCCATGCATTAGCTACCAATTTTTTTTTGTAAAAATATTTATTTCAAATTTGGAACAATTGCCATAAAATCAATATGGAGGATACACTTGTTTCATCCTCGTGCAATCTAGGAAAAATATAGGTGCTATGCCACTCCAGATTCTAAAAGGAGTTGTCTAAAAATTGGAAATCTGAATTTAACTTGTTTTAATGGCAATTTTGATGTCGTATTTTTCCAAAATCTAGTTTAAAATAATATAACTCTTAGACTATGAGATTCTAAAATAAAAACACATATTAGTGTAATTATTTTAGTGAAGTGTCACATGTCAACTCCAAGTCTCTCTAAATATTTGAAGTATTAGAATCAGTATGTATTTAACTATCGATAAAAAAAAAAATCACCAAAAAATCTAAATATAAAATAAATAGACAACATTGAGAACATGTTAATCACCAAAAAATCTAAATATAAAATAAATAGACAACATTGAGAACATGTTAATCACCAAAAAATCTAAAATATAGAATAAATAGACTACAGTAAGAACATATTATGAGAGGAATTTCAAAATCTTGTATTTTTAGTTGATGAAATAGTAGTTGGTTCATTATATTATTCTATTAAAAACATAAATTTAAAACAATCCACAAAACAAAATTAATTTACTAAAATAAGATTGACAATAAAGCCAATATATATTCAAAATTTTAAACTTCTAAGATAAATTGATAAATATATATTCAAAATTTTAAACTTCAAAGATAAATTGATATTGAAAAAATATAACTAATTTAAAAAACTAAATAAGCATAAGTTAAAAGATAAATTGATAAATATATATTCAAAATTTTAAACTTCAAAGATAAATTGATATTGAAAAAATATAACTAATTTAAAAAACTAAATAAGCAGAAGTTAAAGTCTGTGAGGTGAGGTAACAGACTTTACTGTCATATTCCCCCATATCTGGTTATGGGCCACTCATAATGAGCAATTTGCAGGTCCACACAAACTGAATGCCCATCAGAGGAAAAATGGAAACTTCAAATTGATTAAAGGCATGGCATGTATCAGGCCTGCACTCAAACTTCTCAACTTCTCACTAGTACAACCGAAAACACAACTGCATGACTATAAAACAGTGGCAACCTTTTCTTTACAAATAGGAGCTACTATAAACAATATAGCTTCAGGGAACAAAAGTAACAGGTGATAATTTTAACGACAAGAATTACCTTCTTCTCTGCAAATATGAGCTACTACAAACAATATCGCTTCTGTTGTTTGGATACATAAACTTGAATGTGAACACAAGTAATA
This sequence comes from Larix kaempferi, assembly GCA_027924585.1. NCBI lineage: Eukaryota > Viridiplantae > Streptophyta > Pinopsida > Pinales > Pinaceae > Larix > Larix kaempferi. The sequence goes on along the minus strand of BSBM01000766.1, from coordinate 2,248,777 downwards.
CAGCACACAGGTTATAATCTTAGAAGCCAATGTTATAAAGATTTTACTGTCATATTCCCCCATATCTGGTGTTGGAGCCAACGTTGTGATCCTGCTGCTCGCTGCAATCAACAGCGATGTCAACAGATATTACGGCTTCGCTTCCATTTTCATGGCCGTGGGTACTAGAGTAATACAGAGAGGGCACGTCCTCTTCAGAATCAACCACTCATCAATGCACTCTTTGTGAAAATAGTGGACGCAAGCAATCGGCTCTTCTGTTTCTCTTTCTTCCTGTTTCTGTGTATACTTGAAAGATCTCAAACTCCCTAATTCTGTAGACGCGAGACCGCGTGATCTGTAGTTTGTGAATACCAACCAAACGACGATTGTCTTCAAGAAACATCAAGGACAAGAAGCAGAAAGTTATAAATGCAGCTAGTAGCACTAATGTCCATTGTCATTCAAAATCCCTCATTGGCAATCAAGTGCGATTACCATATGGGGGAGTGGTGGCGTGGTAAATCAACACCATCAATCCAGTAAGTAAAACTAATACAACCCTAGTCCCGAGGATACACTTCATCCATTTCTTTCCAATCCTACCCATTCCAATAAGCTTTAGAGATAACACATAGCCCACACTGCAACAAAAACAAAGAATACAAGCTTCTGTCAAATGGCGCCTAAAACATTATTCTCATACCAATGCATCATGTACAGGTTTAAACGATTCCCAATATCATTCAATTGTTTAAGTTGTATCATCAAAACTCCACAATCCGAAAATCGTTCGTTCTGTTGATTGAAATTAGTCTCTAAAACTTGTTATAAGTTATTCGTGAAGATGGTGTGTTCAGACACCAAACGCATGATCCGAGTGCTGCAGTAAAATCATGCGTTAGGGATGAAACAGTAAGGCCAGCTAATCATGACCCAATAATCATGCGCTTCACATGACCCGATAATCATGCGCTTCACATGATAACTCTGCGGACGTTCGAAGAACAATAACATCTAGAATTTTTAAAATAACATAAACATAACAAATTATGTAAATGAATAGTGAAATTGTTTTTCATATATCTAAGCAAAAGTTTACTGATTTTCTTTGTCATTTTATTCTTCCAAAAAAAATCCATAATTTTTTTTAAATATTCACAGTTTTGATGAATAAAGACTTTATAAATGTGATAAAATGTATTTTTGTGTTATTTTTTATAATAATGATTTTTTTAATAAATTAAATATAATAAATGATATTTGTAAATTTTTATTATATTCAAATATTATTTTACTTTTATGAGTAGAATTGATATTAAAATGTTAAGGCACTCTTTGTATTAAGTTACTAGCTTAAGAAATATTTAAATTTTATTTTATCTTTTATTTATTTATCTTACTGTAATTTTTTTTGAAAATAAAGAATGTAAATATTGATAATATTAACCATATTATGTGAATTGGTATACTCATCCATGTAGTGCAACATACACATCATCATATTTTTATTCTTAAACAAACTACATTCAACTCCATAAAATCACATCAAAGATCACATATATGTCCTAATTTATCTTAGATTTAAAAATTTAATATAGTGTTACTTTTGTATTTCTTTCTTTGTATACATGATAAAAACAAATAAGGATAGAAGCTATTCCATAATTTTGGAATCTCATAAAAGAATGGGTCTACATTAAAAGAAAATTTGAAAGTCAATAATTTAGCAATGTGAGGATCCCCTTCCCAAGCACTATCAAAGTATTCACATGCTCTATCTTTATTAATGAACTCCACATAAATTTATCTTTCAGTTTTTTTTAATATAATTTAAACAATTTGGAATGGACTTAATCTACATAGTGCAATAAATATGAGTAATATATCTATCTTTAAATATGCTTGCATGATGACTAAGGCAAATCCCCTATGCACAAAGAAATGCAATAGTGCTCTTCCTTTTCTCTTTCTTCATGTTTCTATGTATACTTGAAAGATCTCAAACTCCCTAATTCTGCAGAGGCGAGACCGCGTGATCTGTAGTTTCTGACACGACGTCTCAACAAATCTCGAAGCAAACGACGATTCTCTTCAAGAAACATTGACAACACTAATGCGCGTAATACAGATTCAAGTATTTTGTCCATTGTCATTCAAAATTACGATCTCTTCTGGTTTTCCCGTGGAAACTTTTGTTTAACTATCATCTCAATCTTGCCCTAGTTTATATAATACACATTAGACTTGCACATAGTGCCATGGAATCACAAGAAGTCATGTGTTGTACTTTGAGGAATCGTTCATGTATCTAGATTTCGTAATGATTTACTTGGTGCCAAAGGCATGGTGTTCCTCCATCAGTCATTTTCAAGGCCCCGAGACACATACTTACTACTAAAAACCATCTAATGTCATTGGAATCCTCAATCATAGGGAAATGATACCCTCAAGAGGCCATGTGTGGTTGTTCAAGGTATCCTTCTTGGAAATAGATTGCTAGAATATTCCTTTAGGTCCTATAGTTCATGTCTCCTACCCTAACTCTTTCCATCATACCAAGGCTTTACGAACCATACATTGTGCCAAGGATACCCCCATGAATTCAAGCATAGTGCTTTGAGGCATTGTTCACGTCTTTGGATGCCTCAAAATTTTCTTTAGTTCCTAAGGAATTGTGTTCTTCTTTGGATCATTTTGAAGGCCCTAATACAGATGCATACTTCTCAAAACAACATAATGAAACAAGCATCCAATCACAGGCCAATGATACCCTTAGAAGACTATGTGCGGTTGTTTGAGAAAACCATCTTAGACTTGAATGTTTAGAAGATTCCTTAAGGGCCTAGGGCTAATGTTTCCTCCCTTGACCATGTTCAAGGCTCAAAGAACCATACATAGTGCCAAGGATATGCTCGAGGAGTCATGTGTGGTGCTTAGAGGAATTATTCATGGTTTTGGATACCTTAATGATTTCTTTAGGGCCTAAGGCAAGGTGTTCTTCCTTAAAACATTTCCAAGGACTTGATACACATACATACTAGTCAAAACCACCTAATGGCACCAACATCCCCAGTAGATATCCACAAAGGAAAATGATACCCTTGAGAGGTCAAGCGTGATTCTCTAAGGAATTATTCATATCCCATGATTCATAGAATCTTCTCTTACAACCTAAGTCTCAAATTTTCTACCTTAACCATGTCCAAAGTCATTACATCCACACTTAGTGCTTTAAAAATCCTAACGGAACACATTTCCCCATTTAAAAATAAGTATAAACTAGTGAGTTCATGTGGTATTAATAATTTTACCTACCAAAAGAAACTACTTAATGCCATATCCATTCTCACATGAGCATGTGTGCATTCCTACTATTATATTAAAAAAGTAAAAATGACCAACCTTCATTATTGAGTACCAAAACTGACTTGTCTGCTACACAAACATCTCTCAAGAAACATTGTGATTCCAATTCAATTTTATTTTGTTTCTTATTATTGGCTCTTCAAGTTTTGTGGATTTATTACTGCATTTGATTATTCTTAAGATGGGTAGTATATGCAATTGAGAAAAACAGTTTCATAGGAAGGAGAAACACCTTAAAAAAAGTCAATGAATTAAGAGAAAAGGAAAATTTGGGTGCAACAAAACATAGGCATCCATTAGTGGGATCTCAATTCCTTACAAAAGGGATTCCTTGGTGATCTCTACTTTGTCACCACAACTAAAGTGTAAGCATCCAGTGGAGGGCATTTATATTCCAACATCAAGTCAATATCCAACCAATCTTCCATCAACAAATGACGTTTTAAATGAAGAAGACGTGAAAGTTTTGCAAGATTCTAAGTATAAAAAGGGAGATACTAGAGAGATGATTTTTTTTAGTATTTTGATGAAGAGGATCCCATGGTGTAAGCTCAAAATGAAAAACTAGATGTTCATCATACCAAACACCAACATGTGCATTTCACTTCTAATGTTGACCATGAAGTGAATGAAGTGCTATAATATCTTGGTGAATTTTCACAATGTCATGGCCATGGGTCTAAGACTCAATATTTTCCTTCCTAACCTCATCTATATGGTGCATAAGTGGATGAAAGTGTTCTAGAAACCATTGAAGGTATGTTACCTAAACGAACTACTAATTGGTAGTGCAACAAAACTATTAAAGAATTTTTTGAATCTAAAAGTGATGCATCTATGATGTCATTTGTTTACGGCCTTGTTAAAATAACACAATTTAGATGTTGGCAAAATTATTGGCATAATGATAGTTAAAAGTTCAAATACGACTAATCATGTTAGTATAAATCTTCAAAATGATTTTAATGCAATGAGAAAGAATATTCTTTCAAAAGATCTTATGTAGCCCATCATGTATTGTCTAAATTGATTATAAATAAGACCACAAAACAACATCCTTTGCTTCCACACAAATCTAATGTTTTTAAAGTAAGTGTCAAAACCCTTTGAAATTATTCTATCAGAAGATAAATCCTCGACAACCCTAATCGAACAAATTATTGAACATGTTGGTAGGATTCCTCATTTCGATATAAATTTATTGAATTTGTAAAGGGATTAGTCCAAATAGTTTGGCATGAACATATCAAGCCTTCATCTAATAAAAAGGATATTCTAAAATTTAGAAGAGGTTCTAATGACTTTGAACCCCACATTAAACACTTTCTTGACATGTCACAAGTAGAACCCTATGAGAGATTAAAGAATGAGCACAATCAAAGTTGAACCTTAGACAAAGATATTTTGAGAAATGCAAACCTTGGTATGCTAGAGTATGCATAGATTGTAACACATATTGTTGTAGATATCAAATACAATTTGCTTATTATTATGATACATATATAGACATACGTCGTGTTTTGCATAATAACCATGTAAAAGAATTCTCTACCATTGTAATGTGCTCAATAAAAAATTAGGAAAATTATCTCCAAGGTTCCAACTTTAATTATGTTGATTTTCAACTTTTTCCCAAACAGTGGTTTATGAAGGCTTGTTCTTGTTCAACAACAGTGGAGTGTATGTGTATTTATGATGTCCATTAAATGTGTGAATCTCATCAATGTGTTTAGAGTCCACAAATATGTGTCTCAAATCAAATCTGATATAAAATTGGATGTTGGTAAAGAAACTAGGAACACTAGTTCAATTTTGTTCGCACTGAACATGAGGTTTCCCACTCTTCCCAAACACTAATAGAGAAACTCTAATTATCCAAATATAAATTTAATGGAATCGAATGGACTCAAATAAAACTATATGAACCATTTATAGACTCCAGAGAACTTCCAAAGAAGTATTAAATACACCCGCTCAAGACTAGTGAGAAACTAGCTCGATTTCCCCCACATTGGAATACTAGTTTTTCAACTTGAACCAAACACTTCCTAATCATCCCAAGTATTCCTAAACATATCCAATTCGACCATGAAACTCCCAAATCAACACAAATAATTTAATAACATACTTCATGGAGCTAATATGAAAAATTGTCTTAAGATTGCTTAACCATACTAGTAGATTTGCACATAAATCACCCATAAACTTGAACATTGATCACCATATGATGAAAAAATCTATAAATATTTATTATGAATGTATGGATATAGTAAATATACTAATTAAAACAATATATGGCTCTTATATAAGCTCAAAATCCAAGAAATACAGAGATAGAAAAGTAGTGGTGTGCCCCTCTACCAGAAGAGATGCCGAATAGAGTAGATTTAGTAAAATGATGATATCTCGGGAAGAAAGAAACCTTTTTTCAGTGAAAAAAAATTGTTTCCCACTAGAAATGATACTATGAATGTGTTGGGCTGTTACACTTGTTCTAGTATCGACCGGGGTTCTACGTAGTTCGGAGACCCAACAATACCCCCTTTTCATCGGCCGTTTCGGCAATAGTCTGCGAACAGACTGAGGTCTCACCCGAGGAGAAGCTATGGGGTGGCTACAAAAGCAAGTTTCTGTAACCCGGTGATGCGTGGCTAGAAGACAAGACCACTAGGCAGAGTTACACTTCCTTCGCATCCACTTACAATACCACAGCACAGTTCGTGACTGTGCACCCGCGGTATTTACCCACACTATACTGCAACAACGCGTCTTGGACCGCGCTTCTGGATGGTCACACTGATTACAGGCTCTTCCAAGTAGTGTTACTTCTCATTTACTTAAGGTTAAGTATTTTACCATACTATAACAATGCGACTAACTGTGTACTTCTCTATTCTAACAATACAAACTCCGCTGAATTACTGTTAGCTCTTCACTGTGCAATTGTTATTCTAACCAGACAAATTCGCGTTCAACATATTCAACACAACTTTAGAATGTTCATGTATGCATGTTCTTACACTTAACATATTCAGTCACATAGGTTCAACACTTAACATATTATTTCCATCATCCATACAAGTGAAAATACATATAAAAGCATGAACATACATAACATTAATTAATCACACAAATGCAATCACACAACTTAGGTATTTACGTGGTTCACCCCCTGGATGGGAGTTATGTCCATGGAAACTGTTGTTTCTATTAATGGGAAGGGTTAACAGTTTCAGTCTGCACACATAGCTGTAGACTCTTCTCTACAATAGGTCTCTCCGCAAATGACTACAGAACCTTTCTCTCTTAGAGATCTCTTAGCACAGATCTTACAATATGAGTTCTTCAATATCTATTCTTTCCTAACAAGATCTAAATTACAAAATATAACCCTTCCATTTGCAAAATTGCCCCTTTTATAGACTGTGCCCGAAGGTCACATATTTACAATAATTATGGGCTGGAACCCCATAGTACCCTTAACCCCCCAAAACGGCGCGGTTACCCCGCTAACCATGCTTTGCCATAACTTCTTAGCTACTTCACTTTTCCTTGGTCGTCCTTTGCGTCGCTTCCTGGCTGTGATGTCCTTCTGACAGTCGCTTGCTCTCACTGCGCGACGCTGACACTGACATGGTGCATCCTTTGCACTTATTGTCTCATCAATGTTGTTCCTATAGCTTTTAGGCCACCACTTCTTCTTTAACTTCTACAACTACCCTTGTTGTCCTTTGTCCTTATGCTTTTACTAAGGGAGCAGGCCGCTTTCAACCATCTTCGCGTTGCTCCATACCCTGTTCCCGGGAATTGCGAAGTCGCTTCTCCCCAAAATAGGCTAGTACTAGGCCTTGTCGAGTTCGCACTTCTTCCTCAAAACTATTATGATTGAGCTATGCTTCGACAAAACTGCGCCATCTTGAACTTCACTTTTATCAACTGCACTTACTTAGAACTTCGCTTTACCAAAACTGTGTCAACTTGGGCCTCTCCCAACAGGCCCCTAACACTTACTCGTGGATCGTCCTTGATCCACTTTGTTTCGACTACATGTCCCCTCGGGGACTCAATCTTTCAGTGAAGTACTGAAGAGTTGCGCTTAGCTTCGCAACTATTTCCTTTGTTTCCTGCTCAAAGTCCTTGACAATTTCCAACATCTCCTATGAGATGTCTTCATGAGCTTGCTCCTTCACTGCACACTTTGTTGTGCGAAGTTCCAGTAACTTCTCTTCAATCTGATTTGACAGAGCGAGCGCTTCTTCTTTCATTGGTTGTAGCTTTGCTGAAGTATCAGCCTCTTTTTCCCTTAATGCCTTCAACTCTTTATGTAGCTCCCTGGTCTCTACAAATTTTGGAATCTTCTGCCTTGACATCAAAGTCTTCATAGCTGTCTGCACAGAATCCAACTCTTGTTGTCACTGTTGTAGCTCTTTTTGTATCTGTTGCAGCTTAGGATCTTCCTGCAATGTAACACATAGCCTAGGGGCTTCGTCAAGAAACTCTTGAAATCGCACCACTTCTGTTGTGATGTTCTCTGTTGACATCCTCAACTCTTCGCCTCTAGCTTCTTTGACTTCCTGAGGAGTGCTTGGTTGTTGTTGCGATTCTAGAGTAGAAATATTCTCCTTATATGATATCTCCATATCCTCCATCTCTGCCTTAAGGTTGTCAACTGTGGCACCAATATTAAGTATTGTAGCCTTTACCTCAGGTTCTTCTGCACACTCAGGTATCTTCGCGCAGACTGTTGTGACCGTTTCTTTAAGTCTACGATGTTTCTCTTGAGCGGTAGCTATCTCTTTTCTCTTTTCCACAGATTCACCCTTCAGCTCCTTGTAGTTTTCTTCTAACTGCAGGTGTTGGTTATAGGTAGTAATGTGCCAATATTGAATTTCTTCCACAACCTGTAGGTGCAGATTGTGTAACTCTTCAAGTGGCAACATGCTGACATTGATCTCTAGGTGCTCCAATTGCTTCGCACCTTCAACTAGTTCATCATTTAGGAAGATGACATTCATTGGTTCAATCCTCACTAAGTGAGGTCTCATCGTTAAGGCAAGCGTCTTTCTCTTTCTTTGGCCTGAATTGACCTCAGAGTCATATTCTCATACCAAGTTCTGTTGAACTTGTTCTATCATCGCGACGATACTTTTTAGCTCTGAAAGGTTCTGGATGAGGTTCGCCTGGACCTCATCGCTTTTGATTTCCTTTAGAGCGATGGTTTCTTCTATATGCTCGCTGACTCGTGTTGCGATGCATTCATAGTCATTTGCATGCAAATGTGCTTCTCCTAGTGGTTTGCTTGCTTTATGTTTATTTCGGTGCCCTTACTCCAACACTTTTCTTTTAGGGTCCTTCCTCTTTTCTCTGGATTGTGCCTCAGTAGTGCCTTTCTAAAATCCTTCTTTTCCTGTTTCTTTGGCTTGCGCGTTGGTCGTTGCTTCCTCGTCATGTGGATCTTTAGCCTCGCTTTCATATAATGTGGTGTTGATCTCTACCGGTAAGTCAAATTTCCATTCATGTTGCTAGTCTTCTATAATCAACTAAATTTTCGGTGCATCCAGCTGGTAGAATCCTTCGAACCATTATGGATTCTTCTTTTGATCCCTTGGTTGAATGTATATAAAATGAAGGTCATCTTTGAATAGGATCCTTCGGATATACGCAGTCGTTACATCCTTTGTAATGTGCGGAGTGCGTTGAATAACATCGCACAACTGCTCATAATAGGTGAACATTTGCTCATTGTTCACGTATTGTCTATACAACTTCGCATTTTCCCACATATTTGCATATCTGTTTCCTCAACAATCTCCCATAATCACTGGAATACACTAGCCGTAGAGTGGATCCTTCCATCCCACAAACGCGATCAACACTAGCAACCAACTATAGTGGAAAGGACTTCCACTTTTCTGAGTTTCTCGGACATCATCCAAGAACTCATTCAACAAATAACTAGACCAATTGTACCCAGAACCGTCCTTAGCCTTCTCAGCTAAGGAAACTACAGCGCTCGGCACCTCTGACGGTCTGCATTTTCGCAAAACGTTCCCAACCAACAATTGGACTGTGAAGCACGTAGCTTGATCCTTGATCCAAGCTGTGATATATCCACGACTTCCCTTTTGTAAGTTGAACTCCTCTTTCATGCGCTTCACGAGCTCCTTATCTTTAGTTTTTCCCAAGAACTTTGTTGCGGGATCAACACCTCGCTTACTGAGATGAGTGATTCTGTGAATGAGGTCGATGTTGATATCAATCCTCTAGTTGAGCCATAGATAGCCCTGGTGCGTGCATGATAGCAAAGTGTGCTCCACTGCAGTGAGCTCGGGACTTCTCTCAAAGTGCGGAATGCGGAGAAGGTTAAGCAACCCTGATGGTACTAGCGCCATGAGCCAATTTCGCGCATGAAGGGTAGACTGTTGTGTGCGCTCATCAATATTTCAGAACATGTATTGGTCAAGATAAAACTGGAGGTACTTCGGTTGATGTGTGTCCTCCATCTCTAACAGATCATGATATGAGAATTTGCAATCTGGGATCTTGCCAAGCAAATTCTCACGGATGCGCACATGGCTCGATAGCGGTGGCCGTGGAATCTCATACTGACCATTCCTCACAAGCTTAACAGGTGGTGCATCCTTTCTTCACGGAGGGATGTATTCGGGCGTGAGGTGGATCGGCCTATCATAGGGAGGTTCCTATGGAGGTTTCTTCTTCATACTTCCATCCTTCGACTTCTCTAGTTCAGTGTCCGGTCCCTTATCTTTCCACTTGGTTTCGACTTTGTGGTGCGGTGAGCTTCTCGATGAGGCACCTTTCTCTGAAAAATATTTCTTCGAGGGAGTTCTCATTAATCCCTCAATTCCAATCTGCTCAAAGTCTCTCACTACCTCATCTAGAGTCAACTGCTCAGACATTCCTTTAATGAAGGTGCTCGAATGACCAAATTTGCCTTAAATGTGGAATACGTCGGTTCCTGAAAACACTGTATAAGGACTACTTTTTCGACCGACATTTTAACGGCTAGTTTTCTTTCGCTAGCGGTCATGTCAAGTGCGAGATTCAATGCGTATTCTTCCTTTTCTAACCCTTATATTCGCAACATGAACCCTCTCTGCTATTGGATGTGTGGGTTGCGAGTTTCACTGCGCGTTTTATTTTCTTTGATGTTAACTTTGCAGTGCGAACCTTCTCTTACTTCACCACTCAACTTATGATGTGTGCTTTGCAACGCAGCTTCCTTTTGCATGAAAAAATTCACATCTGACCAAAATTTTGTGTATACTCTTTATTCTTTAATTCTTAGTGTCCAATTTCAACTACACATGACACTTAGAAACTTCTTTTTGTGCTTAACTAATGACTGGAAGGGTAGGACTATACCTGTAAGGATTTAGTCTACTCCCATTCACAAGTCCTTTCAAATTTTCTCCATCTACTGTGGCTAACTAAACTGCGCCAAAACTAGTGACACGCTTAACAGTATATGGCCCTAGCCAGTGCATTTTAAAATTTCTAGGAAATTTTATGAACTTGCTATCATAGAGGAGGACAAGTCTCCTACCTGGAAGAATTTGTACTTGATGTGCCTATCATGCCATGATTTTTCTCTGTATTTATGCACTTGTTGCTGAAAACCTGCAATGAAGCAATCTTCTTCCAGCCCAACTAAGTGTAGTAGCCTCTCTTCCATTGTCACTTCATCATCCATGTCTGTGAATTCTACAATTCTCAGGCTTGGTAGTATGTATTCCATGAGCATGACAACTTCTTGTCCATATGCTAATCTGAAAGGTGTGTGACTTGTCAACTTCTTACAAGTTTTTCTATATGCCCATAACACCTTTGGTATTCGAAGATCCCAATCATCCCTATTTGTACTGCATACCTTGGTCATCACATTTTCCAATACTTTGTTAAATGCTTCAACAATACCATTAGCTTTTGGATGATATGGTGTGCTCTTTTGATGGTATATCTGAAATTCTTCGGTCAAAGGTTCAATAGTTCCGTTCAAGAAGGGCGTTCCTTGATCGCTCATTAGGATTCTTGGGCATCCAAACCTTGTCAATATGTTCTCAAAGATGAACTACGTGGTAGTAACTTCACTGCAGTCCTTCACTGGTTTTGCTTCTTCCCATTTGGTAATATATTCTGTAGTTGTGATAATATATCTCGAACCAGTTCACTTTCCTGGTGGGTTAATAGGTACCACAAAATCAATATCCCATTTATCAAATGCTTGTAAGGTGAGTTGTGGCATCAATGGCATATCATCTCTACGAGATGGCTTCCCTGTCCTTTGGAAAACATCACAACTTTGGCAATGTTCCTTTGAATCCTTGTGTAATGTAGGCCACCATAGTCCTGCTCTTAAATTTTTTTGCGTAGTAGCTCTTCTTGCATAGTGTCCTCCAGATACTCCTGAGTGTGCTTCAACAAGTATCATAGGTTTCTCATGTTCCGTCACACATCCTCGCAATACTTCATCAAGTCCTAACTTGTATAATTGGCCTACAATTATAGTAAAGTCAACTGCTCTTACCACTAATTACTTTTTCTGTTGCATAGTTAACTCTGCAGGTGCTAGACCTGTAGTCAGGAAGTCTACAATGTCTTTATAGTAGCCATATGCTATATGAATAGCAAACAATTGCGCATCTGGTAAACTGTCTTCCAAGTTACTAGGTTCTTCACCTGACTCGATTCTGGATAGATGGTCAGGTCTTGCATTCAATCTTTCTGGCTTAACAATGATTTCAAAATCATACTCCTGGAAGAGTAATAGCCATCTGGATATTCTCCCCCCTAACACTGGTTTGTTTACCAAGTAATTCAAAGCTGAATGGTCAGTAAACATGCATAAATGCGAACCTAGTAGATAGTGTCTGAAATTCTGCAATGCATATACCATAGCTAGGCCTTCTCATTCTATCATGATATAGTTCTTTTCTATTGAAGATAACTTTATGCTTGAAAATGCGATGGGGTATCAATATCACCCTCACCTAGCTGAGCTAGTAGAATGCCCAATTCTATAGATGAAGCATCTACATGCACATGGAATGGATTTCTCCAATCCAGAAAGACTAGAATAGGCGCAATAACCATTCTCTCTTTTAATGTATCCAATCCTTCTGACAGTCTTCAGTCCAAATATATTGCAATTCTTTCTTTAGTAATTTCTCCATAGGCGCAGTTATCTGTGCATATCCCTTGATGAACTTCCTATAATATCATGTATGTCCCAGTGTAGTGCGTAGTTGTTTCACTGAGTTAGACGCTGGTAGGTTCACAATAAATGTGATCTTTGCTAGATCAACCATCAGTCCTTTCTTACATACGATGTGTCCAAGTAGAATTCCATAAGGAACAAAAAAGATGCTTTTCTTTAGATTCAAGGAAATATGATGCTTTCTACACTTCGCTAAAATCATTCTGAAGTTCGCATAATGGTTCTTCAGTGAGCCAAATACTGTCCAATCATCAAAATACACTTCTAAGAATTTATGGATAAAATCTTTAAATGCAGCAACAACTACTTTGGAAAAGATAGCAGGTGCATTTTTCAAACCAAAGGGCATAACTTTGTATTCATATGATCTCCATTTAGTAGAAAATGTTGTCTTATGCCTGTCTTCTGTAGCAATTCTGATCTCATGATATCCAGATAATCCATCAGTGAATGACTATGCTTCGTTTCCTCCAACATTATCTAGCACTTCATCTGTAAATGGAGTAGGAAATGGGTCATGCAGTGAAGCATCATTCAAATTTCTTAGATCTACACATATCCTGTTTTCTCCCTTAGCTTTCTTATCCTGGATAACCATGGGGCTTATCCATTCTAATTCTTTTACTGGCTCAATAATTCCTGCGTCAAGCATCTTATCAAGCTCCTCTTTTACTCTTTATTTGTATCTGGTATTCAGTCTATAGGGTCTTTGCTTGATAGGCTTCGCATCTGGCTTGAGAGGTATTTTCATACCTCCCAAGTCACCTAAAATTCCTCTCATTTCAGAAAATTTGGTAGGAAATAGGTCTTGATATTCACGTAGTAGGTCTGCTATTTTTCCTATTGTTTCTTCATCTCAGTAATCTCCGATAGAATCAAACTTCGGTTCCTTCTCAGTACCAATATTGATCCTTCTACTCTTCATAGGACTACTGAGTTATGGAATTTCTAAGTCAAATCCCTCAACTTTGCGTTCTCCCTCAGACTCTGGTATGTTTACATCATGCAGATCTTCATCCTCGTCTCCATCTAATGCGATGTTATAACATCCCAGGGCATATTCTGACTGTTTTTCCCATTCTGGTTGTTCAAATATTGGCAACTGGATATCATCGAATACCTTCTTTTTAATGATATGCAGAGCCTCGTTGATACTCGAACAATCATCCTCAAAACTCAAAGTAGATTGAAATTCAGTTATCAGTATGTGCCAATCTATTGTGCCTCTGCGAAACTCAGCTTCTATGTACCAGTTCTTTGGAATTTTCTCTAATGTGTGTATAAACTTGTGCACCCATTCTTGCTTAGATGTATGTGTCCAAGCTTTCAAAAAGAACTCCATGTGGTCTCTAGGATTAGTTTATCCATTATATTTTACTTGTACAATCTTAGTTTTTTTGTAAACCTAATCTCCATCATGTGCTTACATTCTTCCCATGTATTCGAGTTTTTTTTATGCGCAATCCACCATCTAGCAAGTGCAGTGCGCAGTGCTATCTCTAGAGCAACTAACTTATGTTCTGCTGGAACTAAAACTATATATTCATGAAGGAATGCATGTACATTTCCAAGACCATCATAAGTAGGGATTGGGCTTACCTCTGTTCCAATCCAACGTAGTGACTTTGTGATCTATGCACATCATCTTGTTGATACTTTATGCATTCTGCTCTAGAAATTCTCCATTCCTGCATCTGAGTCTAGTATGCAAGAACAGTCACATTTCCAGCTCAATGTTCCATCATCAGTAGGACTGATGGAGTGTACCTAACTCACTATCATCTTGTAGATCTGATCAAGGTATTGAGCTCTGCATTCTTCTCTTACTGGTTCAGGATATCTAGGTCCTTGTGCAGGATCTAAAGGTGCAATGACCTTGAGATTGATGATTGATGATTGCGAGGTTATCAATTTCCCAGTCAATCCCTAACAGTGTAGGATAAGGATTGTTGTCATCTATAATCTCAATAAATTTGAAGTCTTCTTTACTTCGCACTCCATCAATGTCAACAAGGACATTCGATAGTCTCCCAAAAGGTATAACCTTTTGTTGATTGACTAATCTCACTAGTATCGGTGACCATGATAACTTCGGTTTTCCCATCTGCTCCCATGTCTGCATTGTCAAGACATTCACCTCTGAGCCTAATTCAGGAATGATCTAGTCCATTTCAAAGTCTCTGATTTGTGCATTTAAAATCATCTATCTTCCGGTCCTTCTATGATTCTTGATACGGTGAACTGCGCTATGCACTTCGCTTTCGACACTATGCTACTCGTAATGAATGAATAGGATTTGTATCTCTACTAAGGCATTTCCATGCTTTAACAACTTCATGCAACTTTGTAAGAACTGTGCAACAATACTTATAGGTTCTATCACAGTTGATGATCCATCATATGAAATTGGCATATCCACAACAGGAATTGATTCACTTCGTAACGAGACTCTTGGGGTCACATGTTCTGAGCTCCCTAAGACTTTTCTGGTCTCCATGAAGGTTTCTTTTTCATTTTTAAGGTTGAAGGAAAGCATCTTTCCAGTCACTTTTCTTATCCAAGCCCCTTCAATAGGCTTATGTTGAGTGGTGCAGTCCTCGGAAGTCGAAGCTTCAGTTTGCTGATCTCCACCTTTCGTAGCTCAGCTTCGTGTAACAACATGGATTTTGCTATATTTGTTTCGTTCTTCAGCTGCGATCATCTGTATGTTCTGATTCTACGCTTCTGGTCTTCTCTCTTGCATTTTTGCTTGCAAAACAAAACATGCCTCAATGACATGGTCAAATGACTTACAATATTTACATGTAGTACAAGCGTTCTGACAATCTCTCGCTAGATGTCTTGTTTTTGTGCAGTTATAGCATACAATCTGACCTCTTCCTCTTCCCTGTTGGCCAATGTTGCGTCCTCTTCCTCTGAATCCACCACATCCTCTGTATGTTCCTTGATCATACTGCGCATTTTCATTATTATTCTGTGTTTCTTCTTGAACTCTATACACATCATGTTTCCTTTCTATCATGAGCTCATACGCTCTATAGTTGCTATCATTATGGCCAACTGACTTACAAAATGTACAGTATAGGCTCTTAGGTGTCTGCACATATTTCTGAAGTAGATAACAGTCTTCTGGGCGATGTCCTCTGCATCAGAAAATTTCACACCATGGACCTTGTTGTTGGTTCAATGGGTTTGGTGCTCCACTAGCGATGTAATATCGGTATACAGGGAAGTGTTCCTTGGAATGTCCTTCTCCCTTACACTTTTTACACCAAACCTATTCTCTGGTTTCTTTTCCTTTCTTGATGTCTTGCAACTGCAATGTCAGGTTTTCTAACTGGGTATGTATCTGTACAATCCCTGTGCTAGTTTCTCCTATGGGCGAATCCTCTAGCTTCATCGCAATTTCTAATGCCTCTATTTGCGACGCTTCTTTTTGTTGCATCAATGGTAATCTGATATGGGGCAACAACACAGCTATGAACCGCTCCTGATGTTCCGGTGCTATGTCGAAACTTACTTGATCTAATAGTGCTTTAAATTTCTCATCAAATTCCCATACAATCTCATTAGGATTTTGTTTGATTTATTTTAGCTTTGTAATGCACTGAGATTTTGACTTTGGTTTCTTGAACTCTCTTATCAGCGCAATTCTGATATCTACTAGTGTTCTATTCTTTCCAACGAAATACTTCATAAACCATGTTAGAGCTCTGTCTCTAAATGTAGTAACTAACTAAGTTTGTCTTATAGCTTCGTCTTGGACTTGATTAACATTCCACATAGCTTCACAAAGAAACCAATGTTGCTCTAGGTCTTCTAGACCAGTTCCTTTGAAAATAGGTAGCTTGATGTCATCTTCCATTCTTCTTCTAGGGTGTGTAGTGTTCTGCAATGATGATGGTATACCACTACTTGACTGATTCTGGGTATTAAATCCCGCGGTGTTATTACTACTCGTGTTTTGTGAACAAGTAGTATTTCTTCCATCAACTGGAGGTTTCTGTGGAGTGATAGGCTGATAGGTATTTGTTCTAGGTTATGTTTCACTATCAGACTCAACCATATATGACTGTCTATCACCTTCGAACTCATTTTCTAGGGGTATGCGAGGTTCGGCTTCACGAGACCTCTTTTTAGTGCTAGGACTATATATTTTGCCACGTTTTAATGTATAAGTATGTTCCTTAGTGTCACTATCTGTGTTACTAAACATTACAGACTCAAATCTCTAGGAGTTCTATTGAATTTTCAAAACACCTTTTTATGCTAACAACATTTTAATGTATAGAATGATATTTTTCAGGTACTTACCTCTGAATCCTTTGAAGAAATACCTTTCTGCTATGCTGTAAGGCTTCAACATGTCCACAAAAAACTCTGTAACGTAGCCTTCTAGTACGCTATCCACCCAAAATTCTACTGCGCTTGAAATTGGGATATCAACCTCTTTAAGCCTCTGAATCAGTTATGGAGTCCACTCTGTAGGTTCTCCCAGAAAGAATTTTTTGCATTATGCAAGCCTTGATATCCACTCGTGTAGCTCGTTACCAAAAAATGCAAAGAAGATTTCGTGTATGCCAGAAAATAGATATTTTGACAACCAATATTCCGTAGATAAGCGCGTATTTCTGTTTTCTTTCTTCGCAAAATCCTTTTTTGTCTTAGTCACCCAATTACATATCTTTGTATTCTCAGGATTCCAGTTATCAGAACACATCACCAGTTCAAGCACGGCAACAGAACCATTTGTTGGGTTGTTACACTTGTCCTAGTACTGACCAGGGTTCTGCGTAGTTCAGAGACCCAACAATACCCCCTTTTCACCAGCCCTTTCAGCAACAGTCTGCGAACAGACTGAGGTCTCACCCGAGGTGAATCCATGGGGTGGATACAGAAGCAGGTTTCTGTAACTCGGTTATGCGCGTCTAGAAGACAGGACAACTGGGAGGAGTTACACTTCCTCCACATCCACTTCCAATACCACAGCGCACTTCGTGACCGCACACCCATGGTATTTACCCACATTGTACTGCAACAATGCATTAGAGAAATTTTGAGGTAAAAAAAAGGCCTCAAAACGAAGAAAATGTACTATAAAAAACAACCAATCACATTCTAGTAGATGACATCATCCCCCTTGGTGAGGTGGCATTACATGAGTTAAGAATGTTTATTTGTCAAATTTTCTATGGTGAATGAAAACACATAGTTAACCAAGGTAGTGGTGTAAGTACTTTTAAGTCATAAAGGAAAGTACTCATAATGATAGTCTTTTTATAAAATAATATTATTGTCATTTTCAAGTAAAGTACTCATAATGAATGTCTTTTCACACCTCCTCATAAAATAATATTATTGTCATTTTCAAGTGAAGTACTTTTAATTCATAAAGAAAGTCCTTTCACATTTTTTTATAAAATAATATATTATCATTTTTATGTTTTTAATTTTAAATTATATATTCACTCCATTCTATTTAATAACATAATGTCAAACTAATAAATAATAATAATATATTTAATAAATAATAATAATAATAATAATAATGCAATGTGGATTATAATAATATTATTAACATTTTAGATGTAAATAAATTCTCAATTAAATTACATTATATTAAATTTATGAGAAAAGTACTAAATATAAAAAAGTCAACATAAAATTAAAAAAATAGCTCTTAAAAATATTTTTTATTATTTAATTTCATTTGCAAGTTCAAGACAAATAAATGTTAAAGGACAATAAATTTTTGGGAATTTACAATGAATCTTAGTCACATCAATGTAGACTTATTTTATTAATTTTATTTCTAGTGAATTTTGAAAAGCAACTCAACCATGGTTATTTATATTGTGCATAGAAAATAGTGTGGGAGGTGACTTGTCATATATACCTACCCCATAAAACCCCCAATTCATAATATTTTAATATATCTCATATTTTTGTAGTACATCTCTTAGGAGGCCCTTTTTTGACCTCAAAATCTCTCTAATGCGTCTTGGACCGCACTTTCGGATGGTCACACTCACTACAGGATGCGCCGAGTAGTGTTACTGCTCATTTACTTAAGGCTAAGTAGTTTACCATACTATAACAATGCGACTAACTATGTACTTCGCTATTCTAACAATACAGACTCCGTTGAATTACTGTTAGCTCTTTACTGCGCAACTGTTATTCTAACTGGACAACTTCGCATTTAGCATATTCAAAACAAATTTAGAATGTTCATGTATGCATGTTCTTACACTTAACATATTCAGTCACATAGGTTCAACACTCAACATATTATTTCCATCATCCATACAAGTGAAAATACATATAAAATCATTAACATACATAACATGAATTAATCACATAGATGCAATCACACAACTGAGGTATTTACGTGGTATGTGGTTCATCCCCCGAAGGGAGCTACGTCCATGGGAACTATTGTTTCTATTAATGGGAAGGGTTAATAGTTCCAGTCTGCGCACACAGCTGCAGAGTCTTCTCTACAATAGGTCTCTCCGCACACAGCTGCAGAGCCCTTCTCTCTTAGAAATCTCTTAGCACAGATATTTAAATATGAGTTCTTCAATATCTATTCTTGCCAAACAAGATCTAAATTAAAAAATCTAACCCTTCCCTTTGCAAACTTTCCCCATTATAGATTGTTCCCGAAGGTCACATCTTTACAATAAATATGGGCTAAAACCCCATAGTACCTTTAACCCCCCAAAATGGCGTGGTTACCCCGCTTACCATGATTTGCCATAACTTCTTAGCTACTTCGCTTGTCCTTGGTCGGCCTCTGCATCGCTTCCTAGATCTGACGTCCTTCTGACAGTCGCTTGCTCTGACTACGCACCGCTGACACTGACATGGTGCATCCTTTGCATTTCTTGTCTCATCAACATTGTTCCTGTTGCTGTCAGGCCGCCACTTATTCCTTAACTGTTCCAACTACCCTTGTTGTCCTTTGTCCTTCTGCTTTTACTAAGGGAGTGGTCCCCTTTCCTCCATCTTCGCATTGCTCCATACCCTGTTCCCGAGAATTGCGGAGTCGCTTCTCCCCAAAATAGGCCAGTACTAGGCCTTGTCGAGTTCATACTTCTGCCTCAAAACTTCTATGATTGAGCTATGCTTTGACAAAACTGCGCCATATTGAACTTCGCTTTTACCAACTGCGCTTACTTGGAACTTCGCTTTACCAAAACTGTGTCAACTTGGGCCTTGCCCAACAAAATGAAATGGAATAGTTCTAACATCCCATAAAGTCTCAAAAGTATCGAAACCAAAACCACCATTTCGGCCCACCAACATTGGTCCAAGCTCTAAATTAATAGAAAGAAACTCCAAATGATAGGAATTAGAGTCTTAGACCCCACTATTGTATATGAACATATAAATTGAAATAAATATCTGTATAGAAATATGAAAGTGATTTCTCCCGTCAATACTCATTTGCAATGAAGCACAATGAAGATATTTAGATGATTTCCTCCTCTCTACTAGCTAGGGTGGAATCGTTCACCACTGAAACTAGTTAAAAAATGCAAGGGGAACATCTCCCAATATTGAGAATCTCAATGGCTCTCCAATACCAAAATTCAAATGACCAAAATCCCTTTCACTTGTGTCTTCATCCCTTTTATAAATCTTCATGGAGCATTTCCCCCTCATTCTAGAATTCTCTCACAAATATTCAATAAAATATTAATAAATGTTACTTTTATGAGAGAATGAAACATTGTGACTCATTTAATTCCTCTCTAATTTTATTTGGGAAAATAATAACTCCATCTACCTTGGAAATTTAAATTTAAGAGGCTTAGTTTGATTTTGGGGAAGTTACATTAGCATGTGGGCCCACCCTTCTCCTCTAGTGCCCTCTTTGTCTAAATTTAGGACCTGCAACATGTCATAGGTTGTCATAAGCTGTGATAGTTGTAATAGGACTTGTTTATTGTCATAAGTTGTCATAGATGTCATAGGTTGTCATATATTTTATATTTTTAGCTCGTGGAGTTACAATCCATGAGATTCCTCCATGATAGGATTCCTTCCACCTTGGATGGGAGTCACACCACACATTTAGACTCATTCTACCACTAATGCACCCTCTTTGTCCACATTATCTCAAAATATTAATAAAATTATTTTTTAGGAGAGAATGATTTCTTGCTCCATAAATTTTCCCTTCGACCTTGGTTTTCCATAGTGCCTCATGATCGCAATTCACTACTTTACTATTCTTTTTTAATTTTTCCAAGCGACTTTATACCATTGAATTTCCTAGTAATGGAGTGGTCCACAGTAAAACATTTGGGGACATTACAGTCCTCCCCACCCAAGATTTCTTGTTCTCAAGAAATTTAAACCTGGGAGTGGTAATACTTCTTCTTCTTCCCCAATTTATGCTCCAAAGGAAACCACCTGTTGTTGTTGTGCAATTCTGATCGGAATCATCCCCTCTTGAGATAGCTCCATCTCCCCAACTGTCCTACCAACAACCTAGCTGAAAAAACTGAGTCCCAAAATGATCCCATGGTCCCAAATGAACTTGAGAAATGTAGAGTTTCTAAGACACCTGAACCCAGCAATACCAGGATCCATTGTCTTTGTTGCACTCCTCTAAACAACATCAATGTCACCTGTAGGAGTCTGTCACTCCAAGGAATTCTAGTATCCCATAGCTGGCACATTCCTTCAATATAGAACAATACATCAATGTGAATGATTCCAGGATCCCATGATCTAATGCCTATCATCCCATACATCGGAAATACATATAGAGGTATGTCACCATGAAACATAATACAATCATGCAATGATATACCAAAGAGTTTTTGCAACAAAGAATCCACCAAGTGTTTGTCCATCCTATCACGTCCCCTCCCTTGGACCCAATCCGAGGAAGGGAACATGATACCAAAATCTAGGCTTTTACATAAACTCAACCAAATTCATTAGATTCATACAAGTAGAATCCAAAGTGTGGGGATGCAGATTAAACAAATATGCACAGCGGAATAAAACATCATCCACACACATTTCATACTCATCCAGCATATGAAAATAATCTTCAAATTAATTATTGCAGATGTAAATACACATAGAGAATACTTATCTTCATTGTGCAATTGTCCCAAGAAACTAGGTATGCCGCTGCAACATTCCACCCAACCATAGGCCAGTTGTGTTCATTAATTCTCTCAACACAATTCCCACCCTCAAGCTGGGCATGATTCTTACTAGGAAAAAGGGGACATTCAAGCTCATGCACAGCCAAAGCAATAGATACCCATAACCCACACCTTGACATACTCTTTTCTCATAAGGAAAGCACAATCATTGGGCATGGATGCACATTTTTAACAATGGGATTTACAAACAAGATGGCCATGGGTTTTCTCCAAATCGTGGGCACCCCAAAATGGATTGGGAGAGGGAAATTCAACCACCAGGAAGAAAATGATTTCTCCCACAGATATATAAGCATTCAGTGGCCAAAACAGCCTCTATCGACCCCTAATCGATTTCCCCTTCCTTCTCATGATTCGGTAGCATGAAGATGCTAGGAACCTATGTCAACCCTTCTCTTTACTATGTTAGTATATTGTTGTTGGACGCATATGCTTTGTAAGTCGTCCCGTAGTATTTGTTTATCCGTAGTTTATATTAGCCCATAGTATTGACCCATAGTATTGGACGCATATGCTTTGTAAGTAGTCCCGTAGTATTATATGTCCCATGGTTTTGACTCATAGTATTGGGCATAGACTTAGTATATAAGTGTGTGTTGAGGTCGTTGAAGGCACCGTGAAGTTAATTGTATTGAGCTTGCTCAAAGGAGGTTGCCCCCTCGAAGTGGCCCGTGATCAATATAAAAGTGATTCTGTTCTATTATTTCTGATATCTCGTGTATTTGCATTAATTAATTATTGCAGGTTTATCACATCTGGTATCAGAGCACTTTCTTGGGCTCGTTGGGTGGAATTTCTGCCAAATTTTTTTTTGCATCTATTGCAGCTTTGGATTTGGGAATAATCCCTATCCGCTTAACTGTGGGAAGTACTTGGGCATAAGCCCTAAAACTCATTGTGAGGAGTACCACAGGAACCCCAAAGTAGCTGGCCCATTGAGAGGACTTGCCAGCGAAAAGGGCAATGACCCCTACCTGATTGACTAGTTCCCACCTGTGAGGTAAACCAAGAGCTGTCATTTGTGGCAAAGCGGTTATCAGTTTTACCTGAGCTGTGGAGTGAGGGGTACTGCCCCAATAAGCAAGCCGTCAGACAACATTGGTGGCCGAGTGAAACACCTGAACTGTTAGGAAGCCGTACATACCTGGGGTCCATATCTATTTTCAGTTGAACTGTTGCCGATCACTTTTGCTCTAGATCCATCCGTTTCAGATCTATTCTGAAAGTCGTTCTAGATCCAGTCGCCGTTTCAGATCCAACCATTTTCGATCCCTTCCGTGCCATTGCGCCGCTGTTGCCGATCCATTTCTGGAAAAAAAAAAAAAACCGAATTCTTCCGTTCATGGGTACCTTTGGGTTTGGTTGTAGGCCGCTTGGTAAGCTCTCAGCTGTACAGAGCTAGGGCTGGGCCCAACTATACCTTTATTATTTCCATTCTGAAGCTGCGCTAGGGTTTCACCTTTTTCTATTCTTATCAATTTTATTTATTTATTATAACTTCATTCATTACAGCTGCAGGCTTTCTCCCTTACGAGAACCGAATTCTTCTTCTTAGGATTTCTGTAAGTCTTCTAATGTTATCATTTCTATTTCATGTGGCTTCAATACCAACCCTAAACTTGAAGTTGACGCCAAGAAAGCCTGGCGCAGATGGCTATCAGGGCTGCTAGTCTGCGGCACTGTGCTTAGTCCTGCTCGGATTATTGCGGACTTGGTAAGTAAATCGATCTTCGGATACTGTCTCTAAATCTCTGATTCTTTTAAACTCGGTGAACTTGCTCATTATATTTTATTTATATGTATTTTTTTTTTCGGTTCGTCCGTCTGTCAATCTTCAAGAGTTTATCAGATGCTGCTTTTTTATATATTATATATATATATATATATATATATATAACCTGTTTATCAGGGTTTGGAGCATGATGGCTGGGTGTAAAAATGTTATTTTTATTTAGGCAAGTCGATGGATCATAGCATTTCTGGTTATTCATCTAGCCATTTCATCCAACAATCGTGGTTGGGCAGCAACTATTGATTTCAATATAAATATCCTTTGTTTTTGTTGTAATTTAAAATTTAAGTTTCTTCTTTTGTTTATGGATTCCCATCGCTCAGTTAGCCATCAAATTTTTGTGATAGTTTTTATTGTATTTTACAGTGTAAATGTATATATATAGTCTTCCAACTATGTAGTATATATATATTTTGATAGCTCTTAAGCTTTTTTAGGCTAGTTTAAAATATTAGCATAAAATCCTATATTTTAGAAAAATATATATCAGCATTTTTTTTTAAATTATAGATTTTCTGTCTTAAATTTCTTGCTACCTAAATATTTAGGCTCCTTGATTTTCGGTTGCACAAATTTTACAGAAATTTATTACTTCTAAATTTGCTCGGTTAGTTATTAATTTTACACAAGTAGTACTATGATAATAATAATAATAAAAAAATACTATTCGCTCGTGTTATTTTTATTTCTAAATATATTTCAAATATGTATCTATTTTGAAATGCAAACACATATGTATACACATGCAGTTTTCTAACATATCCAAATTTTCTAATGGTGTTCCAATTTGTGTTCGGTAGGGTGTTGATGCAGGTCAAAGAGGCTGAAGTTTGGTGTTGTTCATACCTCAATTCTATCCAGGTTTATGTTTTAAGTTCTTGTGGGATTTAACATCATGAATCTTCACGGTGGTTTAGGCGTGTGCAGGCCCGAAAGGTCTAAGTGTCTGAGCCTTAGCTCTGATACCAAGTGTAGCGCTCCGTTTTTTCAACAGAGCCCTAAGTCATCTTCTATGTTACTTTTCTATGTATCAAACTTATCCAGGTATATGTGAGTAAATTTCTAATGAAGATTCTATGCTTTTAATTGACATTTAGTATACTGTTTTGTCTTTAATAATCATACATTCGTATTTAAAAATAAACTAACATATCAATATTTTCCTTCAACAATTTGTTTTCAGCATAAGAATATGTTTCACCGTAATAAATCAGTAAATAGCAAGGTATATGCAGGTTTCAGAGTAAGTTTCAGCATAATAATCAAATAAAATAAATAATCAAGGAAATTACTTGATGCTGATGCTTAGTAGACCGTAGGATGTAGCAGGTTATGTTTATATTTTCTTAGTCAGCCAAGATGATGTGTCCACCCTACCGACCAGCTATTATCTTGCTGGCCCTTGGAAATCAAAGGATTTCCAAGCCCCCGAGCTCACAATCTGATAATCCCGAGAGCAGTATTTACTTAGGTTCTCCAAACCTTTCTCTGTTCTCAAACCTTTTTCTTGTTCCCAAACCTTTCTCTCCACTTAAAGCTATCCCCCCCTTACCTTCAACTTTCTCCCCCTCTATATACATTTCCTTCCTCGAGAAGACCTTGGGCTTACTCCACCACCCCAAACTCCCCCTCTCGAGCCCCTCAAACATTTACTCCTTTCCCTTAGTTCATTCATACACGTTACATTATAAAATGTATTTTTCACACTCAATGTACCGAATAATCAATTACACTCACGGTAAATTTATTTGATTTTGATTGATGGTCGTAAGTATTTATTACGGTGGTAATCATTACCCAAAGGTTATCCGTTCGGGACAAGGTTTATTAATTACAAGTCTATTCACCACCTTTGTATTTAATGTTATTAGTGTAATTAATAAAATATTATATAAATAGTTGACCTTTACAACTTGGACAAGGTGTGTCTTAGTGGTTTACCTCATCCGTCAAGAGGACTTATCTTGAAATTTAATTTTTAAGATTCATATTGAATAAATAAATAGTTTTAACCATTTTCCATCACATCACATCCATTCAAGAATTGTTATCCTATTACGTTTAACTTAGTAATGGAAATAATCACACTCTAATAATTTATTAATCAATATTTACATTTTACCTATATTGCAATTGTTATGACATGGATAGTAATATTATTAAAATAACATTTAATTAAGTAATAATATTAATTAAGTCACCGCAAAGTAATAATAAATGGTGAATTTAATAAAAAATGTTTAATAATTTTTTTCTAAATCATTTGTTTATCACATGAGTACCCTAACATCAACATAGTATCCTCGTTCTTCTAAAAAAAGCACCCCTAAGGGCTTAAACAATCTTACTAATTAATTAGATAGTACCATTACCTTATTTACAACAATTCTCAGATGACAATGTTAGCTGACGACACTTGTCTCAATTTTTTATCACAATGTTTACCAACAAGTAATACATAGCTTAATTGACTTGTTTTACACATCTGAAATAACTTTATATTCATTATCTGAATTCGATCAATGCATGATTAACCTAATTACTTATGACAACTTATACATTTATTCAATATGTTAAGTGTTTGTGTATCGATACTAGTGTACATGTGCAATGTGTGCATGCGTGGCCAGCGTATGCACAGATCATAAATGTACTATAGACAAACCCCATCCCGCCTATGCATACCTGCTAACTAATAGTAGTATTTACCCCCCATGTAGAAGAACGAATATAATATATATAGTACAATTACTTTAACATCATCAGTTATTTAACAGTTAATTCTTTACGATTTCACATCATTATCTTTATATTTACATTAGTTTAATCAATCATGTACAAGGAAGGGTACCTACTACCACTAACTCAGAATCAAGGAATACTCAACCCTCAACAGTACTAACTAACACATCCTCCCATCCTAACCTACGTCCTGCATCCTCCCTATCCTTCCTCTGCTAGTACAAAAGTGGATGTCGGACTCATCGACCTGACCACATAGAACTTGAGAGCGATAGCGTTGGCTGAACAGCGGACCTATCCTTCCCTAGTAGGCATCCGACCATCGTCATCACAACAACATGGGGAGCGTGTCTCA
Source organism: Larix kaempferi (assembly GCA_027924585.1). Taxonomy (NCBI): domain Eukaryota; kingdom Viridiplantae; phylum Streptophyta; class Pinopsida; order Pinales; family Pinaceae; genus Larix; species Larix kaempferi. Next base: position 2,222,108 of record BSBM01000766.1, on the reverse strand, counting down.
GCACGGCCCTCCCACGACCTCGGGTCTCATGGAAACATAGGGTGGGAAACACATCCATCCCTCTCAACATACTGGGCCTACGCCCTTGTCTACTCATACTTTGCTGCTATCGGGATTATCAGTTTGTGTTATCGTATCATCATTTTTGGCTGCTAAGGTTTACTGTACGAACATGTTTTTTTTTTTCAATATATCAGATCAAGTAACTGGCTATCCCATAGCCCTTGTGTCCTGTAGGTTAGTATTTTGCAAAATACAAATTTATAGAAAGCATTTCCCATTGATCGCCAATTGATCCATGTTATCAAAAATCATTTTATTTCATGTAACCTTTTTAGTTCATCATAGATGCGTATGACATATAACACTTCAATAATTCATATAAGAAGATGGTATCCACGTACCGAATCATATATTTCACATCTTATTAATGAAAACATATAAACATATATTGTAATCGTAAAATAAAGAAATCATATGATAATCATGACATCGTAACCGCATAACATAGTAACATCATAATCATAGTGAAATCATAAAACAAAGTAACATCATATAATGAGGTCCATCATATCGTAATATAGTTTACTCAGTCGAGCTGAGTTCAACAGAATATATAAGAAAATAAAGTATGGTGTGTCTAACTGATAAATATGCCTAATCAAAATATGGGCGTTACATACACCCACCCTTCGTGAAACTTCGTCCCGAAGTCATGGTCAAAATAGTGAGGGAAAATCTCAACGCATGGTCTTTGCATCCTCCCAGGTAGCAGAACCTGGGCTATACTTGTCCCATTGGACCTTAACTAGGTCCACATGGCGACTACGGAGCTGTCGAACCCTACGATCAAGTATACGTAATGGTTCGACCCTAAAGGTTCCCTCATCCGAGACCTGCAATTCCTTCCAATGAATTTTGTGAGTCTCATCAGCTATGTAATGTCGTAATACAGAAACATGAAATACATTATGAGTTTTATGCATGTGGGGGTGGCAGCGCAAGACGATAAGCAACTGGTCCGATTTTCTCAAGAATCTCAAATGGACCTATAAAGCGAGGCGACAACTTGGTACCCTTCCCAAACCGAATGGTACTTTTATTTGGTCTGATGCGAATAAATACACGATCCCCTACTCCATAACTTCTATCTGATCTGTGTGCATCAACATAACTCTTTTTCCTATCCTGTGCTTCCTTCAACCGCTGCCTAATCTGTAACACTTGTTCCTCCATTTCCTGAATCAATTCAGGCCCAATTAAAACTCGATCCTCTAACCTGTCCCAACTGAGTGGTGTCCTGCATGGCCTCCCATACAATGCTTGATATGGCGGCATACCAATGGAGATGTGATGACTATTGTTGTATGCAAACTCCACTAAAGGAAGATATTTCTCCCATTGTGTCTGTTGATCCATAACATACATCCTAAGCATGTCCTCCATCACTTGATTCACCCTCTCTGTCTGTCCATCTATCTCGGGGTGATAAGCTGAGCTTAAATTCAACTGTGTCCTCAATGCTGACTGCATGCTTGTCCAAAATCTGGAGGTGAACTTAGGGTCTCTGTCAAAGATTATCTTTTTAGGAACTCCATGAAGACGCACAATCTCATTTATGAATACCCTTTCCACATCTGTCACATCATAGGTGTCTCTGACTGGAATGAAGTGAGCGCTTTTGGTCAGTTTGTCGACTACCACCAAAATAGCATTATGTCTCATAGATGTGAGTGGTAATCCTACAACGAAGTCCATGGAAATGACTTCCCATTTAGTCATAGGAATATCATGCGGTTGTAGGAGACCGACCGGGTGATGATGATCTGCCTTAACTTGTTGACACTCAAGGCACTTCGAAACAAAATCCATTACATCCATCTTCATACCTGGCCATAAGAAGAGTTTCTTCATGTCAGTATACATCTTCTTCACCCCTGGGTGCGCACAGTAATGTGATCTATGGGCCTCTCTAAGGATTGTTTCCCTGATATCACCTTCCTTAGGAACATACATCCTTCCCTGATACCGCAACAATCCATCTTCCTCAAGGTGGTACCTATCATACTTCAATTCCCGTTCCTTTCCATTCTGAATAGATGAGGTTACTTTTAGATACCAACTATCGCCCAATAGTTGTCCTAGTACTCTTTCCCTCAAGTCCACCTTCAAGGGAATTAAGGAGAAAAGTCTCGGTCTTCAGCTTAGAGCGTCTGCCACCACATTCTCCTTTCCTTTGATGTAAGAGATACCAAAGTCATACTCACTCATGAACTCACTCCATCTCCTTTTCCTGGCATTCAAATCTCTTTGGGTAAAGATGTACTGCAAGCTCTGATGGTCTGTTTTAAGGGTGAAGGTTCTACCAACTAGGTAGTGCCTCCATAATTTTAGTGCCAACATTACTGCTGCCAATTCTAGATCATGCGTGGCATACTGCTCCTCATGAGGTTTCAACTTTCGAGATGCATAAGCTATTACCCCACCTTCCTGCATCAACATTGCTCCTAGTCCTTGCTTCGAGGCGTCGATGCATACCATGAAATCTTTATCCATGTCTGGTACCCGCAAGATCGGTGCACTTGTAAACAATCTCTTTAACTCTGTAAAAGCGGCATCGCATTCACTGGTCCATTCATACCGGATTCCCTTGCGTTGCAAGGTGGTAATAGGTTTTGCAATTTTAGAAAATCCTTCCACAAACCTCCGGTAATAGCTTGCTAACCCCATGAAGCTGCGCACCTCATGAGAATTCCTTGGAATTGGCCAATCTTCAATGGCCTTTACCTTTTCCGGGTCTACAGAGATCCCTTCACCTGAGATGATGTGCCCCAAGTAGTGAATCTCTTTTTGGAAGAAGGAACACTTTGATAATTTACCATAAAGTTTATGTTCCCTTAAGCATGTCAAGACTAACTGCAAGTGTTCCCCATGCTCCTTCTCATTCTTAGAATAGATAAGAATATCATCTAAGAAGACCTGAACAAAGTGGTCCAAGTATTTTCGAAAGACACCATTCATGAGGCTCATGAATACAGCTGGAGCATTGGTCAAACCAAATGGTACCACTACAAACTCGTAATGCCCAAATCGAGTTCGAAAGGCAGTCTTAGGATTGTCGCCTTCCTTGATCCTCAACTGGTGATACCCTGATCGTAAATCAATATTTGAGAAGACTGACACACCTTTCATTTGATCAAAGAGGTCATCAATTCTTGGTATGGGATACCTGTTCTTCACTATGGATTTGTTCAAATCTCTGTAATCTATGCACATTCGCAGAGATCCATCCTTCTTCTTAACGAAGATCACTGGTGCTCCCCACGACAAGATACTAGGTCTAATCAGTCCCAAATCTAGCAACTCTTTTAACTGGATCTGTTACTCACGGAGCTCTGGAGTTGTCATTCTATAAGGAGTTTTTGAGATAGGCTCTGCACCAGGTTTTAGTTCGATTGTGAAATCGAGCTCTCTTTATGGAGGTAGTCCTGGCAATTCCTTCGGAAAGACATCCTTGAACTCGGAAAGTACTGGGTAAGAATTCAAGGAAGGTCCTTTACTATCGCTCACGGCCTCCACTATGAACAACTGACATCCTTGTCTTAGGCAACGCTTAGCTTTCACCATAGAGATGAAACGGAGGGATACCTTCCTCTTCAAGCCTTGGATTTGAATTGTCCTTCCCTCGTCATCGAGGCATAACACCTTCTTCGCATAGCAGTCCAAGAAAGCTCTATGGCCTTCTAACCAATCCATGCCAATAATGAGGTCATAAGTCCCCAAATTGGTGACATAAGCATCCAACTTAGTGGTGCATACTCCTAAGTCAACCTCACAACTCCTCACTTTAAGACCTACTGTTTGCTTAGCTCCTGAAGCCATTTCAACCAGTTTGAAATCATCGTGCTCGTAGGATGCCAACCCACATTTATCTAATGCAAATGGTTAAATAAAACTATCAGTTGCTCCCAGATCAAACAAAATTTTAAGTTTGACATTGTTTACTTTACCAGTGGATTCTACTACGGTAGACTGATGTTCTGCTTGGTGGTTATGAACCATTGCATGAATCCGATGACTGTTACCCGAACTATCCATGGGTGCTTTTCCTTCCCTGTGCCTACTGCTTGACTGACCCTTGGGACAGTCTCGTTGGAAATGAGGACCTCCGCATCCCCAACAAGAGAGATTGGGAGGGGCTTGCATGTTGCTCGGAGGAATCCTCTGAGATGAGTTCCTTCCCTTGGGTCCTCTAAAACCCCTTGATCCTCTATAGGAACTTCCTTGTGTACGTCCCTGGATTTGGTGGGTTGCGGACGATGCCTGCGAGATTGAGTTAACTGAAGTATTACCCCTCGGTGTGAACCTGTTACCGTAAGGAGGAGGTCTAGATTGTCCTCCCCTGAAGTAAGGACGTGATGCCTTCCCTGAAACATACTGATTGGTTCCTATCAACTTACTACCCCCTTTTCCATCTGACATATCAGCTGCATAACGAGCATACTCAACTGCCATGGAAACTGAAGTTGGCTTCCACATCCGCACATCAGCCCTAATCTTGTAGTTAAGTCCATACACAAAACGCTCTACCTGACAATCATCTGCATCTAGGTAAGGAACATATTTTACTAGTTCCATAAATCGAGATTCATACTCCTCCACCGTCTTGTCTCCCTGTACTAAGGCATGGAGTGCACCTGCCTGTTCTTCCTTGTAATAATTTGGCAAATACTTTTTGTGGAATCTCTCCTCGAATAGTTCCCACGAAGTCGTAAGAGGAGTAAGGTGCAACTGCTTCTCGAGCTCTGACCACCAATTCAAAGCATCACCTTTAAGCTGAAAGACGGCCATCCTAGCCTTGGAACTAGAGGTGTACTCATTCAATGCGAAGCATCTCTTCATGCCTTCCAGCCATGCTTCGACATGCTTACCGGGTCGTCCTCCTGAAAACTCTGGAACCTTTATCTTTTGCAACTCCCTCGATATGTCCTGAAGTGGTTCCTGTCTTGGGCCATGTGCCCTTTCAGAGTTCTCTTGACTCACTTGAGTGGTTTCCACCTCGACGACCCTTTCCGACTGCCTGTTCATCGTGGTCATAATAGCCTCCAAAGACCTCATTATGATTTGCATTTCAGGCGTTGAGGTTGATCGTGGTGGTGTTGGCGGCGATGACGGTGGCGGAGGTGGCGGTGACGGTGGTCGACCTTGACCCCGACCTCGACCTCTGCGTGTTGTTACCATGATTGGTCCTGATTCATGGAGTAAAACATCATATTATTAGTTTCTAAGGAGCGTGTTAGTTGATTTTCAAATAGATGTGTTTCACGAAATGAGCTATAGTTCAGGGCGATTCAATCCTGCCATTTTGAGGCCACCCGACACTAAATCTACTAAAGATTCCTACGTAAATTCCACGGGTTCAAATTAAACTCTACGACCATTGATATTGGTCAATTAAATATTTTTAACATCAACCTCGATTTACAAATTTCAAATGGACATTTGGAATAACATTCTATTTCGCATCAACCCTAACATTTATTTAATCCTTAACGTTAGGGCTTAATCGTTATTAATCTCATAATCATTAACCTTATTAATATTATATGTTTAATCATCAATCTCACTATAATTAACCTTATAATTTAAAATCTATGATCAACTGTTTAATTAAAGTTTATGAGTAACTTTATATTTTAAAAATTAAATTTCGTATATATTTATATAGTTGTTATAACCTAGGTTTGTTAAGAATTAAAATTCTCCTTTCTCCTTCCTCTGTGTTTTCTAATCCATATACTCTCTTATGTCAATACTTCTATAATTAATAAACACCCACATATTTATGTTATATACTCTTTGTACTTATTACTTTGTTAACGTCACCTATACCAAATGTTAATTATTACCCTAAACATTTTTATCTTATACCTTATACTTATGTAACTTAAATAAAATTATTTAAATTTAAAAACACTCACTATGCACATTTTAAATATAGTACAATGTACACTACTCTCTTAAACTGCATATGAATATATACGAAATTTAATTTAACTAAAACTAAATTTAAATAAAATAAATAAAAATAAATAAAGCAAATTCACTCAACCACTTAGGCCTTTTCACTCGATCCTCGGCTATGCAAAAGGTGTGGCCACGTGGCTCCTCTTGTCAGTCCACCGCCATGCAAGAGTGGGGAAACCCTAAATAGGGTCAATCCCCAAGGGGCGGTCATTTCTTCCCCTCTTTTTCCAGAGTTGTTCCGCTCTGGGACCATCAGCGAGCGCGACTCCATGGCCGGGGATTCAGGGTTGGTGTATGTCGACGAGATATGTGCCTGAAGGAGAGGGCGCGACTGGTAAAAATAGAAGAGTATGAAGGTACTTGTGAGGGCCTGTTACTTTCTTTTTCTCAACATTTTCGAGGTATTGTTTCTGCTTTCCAGTGAAAGGCGCATCCCTGGAGGCTTTGCTTGGGTTACGTTTACTTCTTTGGAGAAACTGGTCGCCTATGGCTGATAGGGATTGCAAGGCATGAAACATACCCGCGTTGTTAGCTATTTCATCCTTCTATGGATAATGATTTGGGACCTGTCGCAATATTCCAATTTACAGAGGTAATTTGTCTGGTATTTACACCAGTTGCATGTTTTTCCATTGTAAAATGTATAAAACCCCATCGAGGCTCCAAAAGGAAGATTTAGTCAGTTCATGGGTTAAGGAAGGTGAGGTTGTTCGACTAACTTTGCGCTTGGGTGCATTGCTGTGTGGGGTCCCCATGAATTTGGCAGCTTGTTGCATGATTGGCTCTCATTGTTGAGCAGTAGGGTTGGGCCTGTTATAACTTTTATAAGCAACGAAAAGGAGGCAGGTTCGTAAGTGAGCAGGGTGTTTGGCTGGCATACGTGGGTCACGACTCCTAGTAGGAAGCTGACTGTTGGCTATGCTCTCGGTGTTGAGCTCGGCTGGGCCTCATAACATTATAAGCAAAGAAGAAAGGAATGCTCTTGGGCGTTCTCGATGCTTGGGTGTATTGGCTTGTGTGGCCCATCTTCGACTTGGCAGCTGGTTGCTGGTAACGCTCTCGGTGTTGAGCGCTTGGGCTGGACTCAACATAACTTTAATTAAGTAATGAAAGGAAGTTAGGCTCTTAAGTGGGCTGGACGCTTGGATGTTATCGTGAGCATTCTACCCGAACTTTGCAGGCGGATTATCGCGGTGTTGAGCAAATAGGTTGGCCTAGTATTACTTTAATTAAGGAACAAAAGAAAGGTAAGCTCGTAAGTGAGCTTGGCGCTTGGACTGCTGTTGTATTCATGGGTACCTTTGGGTTTGGCTGTAGGCCGCTTGGTAAGCTCTCAGCTGTCCAGAGCTAGGGTTGGGCCCAACTATACCTTTATTATTTCCGTTTTGAAGCTGCGCTAGGGTTTCACATTTTTCTATTCTTATCAAATTTTTTTTTTATTACAACTTCATTCATTACAACTGCAGGCTTTCTCCCTTACGAGAACCGAATTCTTCTTCTTAGGATTTCTGTAAGTCTTCTAATGTTATCATTTCTATTTCCTGTGGCTTCAGTACCAACCCTAAACTTGAAGTTGACGCCAAGCAAGCCTAGCGCAGATGGCTATCAGGGCTGCTAGTCTGCGGCACTGTGCTTAGTCCTGCTCGCATTATTGCGGACTTGGTAAGTAAATTGATCTTCGGATACTGTCTCTAAATCTCTGATTCTTTTAAACTCGGCGAACTTGCTCATTATATTTTATTTATATGTATTTTTTTTTCGGTTCGTCCGTCTGTCAATCTTCAAGAGTTTATCAGATGCTGCTTTTTTATATATTTTATATATATATAAAACCCGTTTATCAGGGTTTGGAGCATGATGGCCGGGTTTAAAAATGTTATTTTTATTTCGGAAAGTCGATGGATCATAACATTTCTGGTTATTCATCTAGCCATTTCATCCAGCAATCGTGGTTGGGCATCAACTATTGATTTCAATATAAATATCCTTTGTTTTTGTTGTAATTTAAAATTTAACTTTCTTCTTTTGTTTATGGATTCCCATTGCTCAGTTAGCCATCAAATTTCTGTGATAGTTTTTATTGTATTTTACAGTGTAAACGTATCTATATAGTCTTCCAACTATGTAGTATATATATATTTTGATAGCTCTTAAGCTTTTTTAGGCTAGTTTAAAATATCAGCATAAAATCCTATATTTAAAAAAAAAATATATCAGCATTTTTTTTTTAAATTATAGATTTTCTGTCTTAAATTTCTTGCTACCTAAATATTTAGGCTCCTTGATTTTCGGTTGCACAAATTTTACAGAAATTTATTACTTCTAAATTTGCTCGGTTAGTTATTAATTTTACACAAGCAGTACTATGATAATAATAATAAAAAAAAATACTGTTCGCTCGTGTTATTTTTATTTCTAAATATATTTCAAATATGTATCTATTTTGAAATACAAGCACATATGTATACACATGCATTTTTCTAACATATCCAAATTTTCTAATGGTGTTCCAATTTGTGTTCGGTAGGGTGTTGATGCAAGTCAAAGAGGCTGAAGTTTGGTGTTGTTCATACCTCAATTCTATCCAGGTTTATGTTCTAAGTTCTTGTAGGATTTAACATCGTGAATATTCATGGTGGTTTAGGCGTGTGCAGGCCCGAAAGGTCTAAGTGTCTGAGCCTTAGCTCTGATGCCAAGTGTAACACTTCGTTTTTTCAACAGAGCCCTAAGTCATATTCTATGTTACTTTTCTATGTATCAAACTTATCCAGGTATATGTGAGTAAATTTCTAATGAAGATTCTATGCTTTTAATTGAAATTTAGTATACTGTTTTGTCTTTAATAATCATACATTTGTATTTAAAAATAAACTAACATATCAATATTTTCCTTCAACAATTTGTTTTCACCATAAGAATATGTTTCACTGTAATAAATCAGTAAATAGCAAGGTATATGCAGGTTTCAGAGTAAGTTTCAGCATAATAATCAAATAAAATAAATAATCAAGGAAATTACCTGATGCTGATGCTTAGTAGACCGTAGGTTGTAGCAGGTTATGTTTATATTTTCTTAGTCAGCCAAGATGATGTGTCCACCCTACCGACCAGCTATTATCTTGCTGGCCCTTGGAAATCAAAGGATTTCCAAGCCCCCGAGCTCACAATCTGATAATCCCGAGAGCAGTATTTACTTAGGTTCTCCAAACCTTTCTCTGTTCTCAAACCTTTTTCTTGTTCCCAAACCTTTCTCTCCACTTAAAGCTATCCCCCCCCTTACCTTCAACTTTCTCCCCCTCTATATACATTTCCTTCCTCGAGAAGACCTTGGGCTTACTCCACCGGCCCAAACTCCCCCTCTCGAGCCCCTCAAACATTTACTCCTTTCCCTTAGTTCATTCATACATGTTACATTATAAAAATGTATTTTCACACTCAATGTACCGAATAATCAATTACACTCACGGTAAATTTATTTGATTTTGATTGATGGTCGTAAGTATTTATTACAATGGGAATCATTACCCAAAGGTTATCTGTTCAGGACAAGGTTTATTAATTACAAGTCTATTCACCACCTTTGTATTTAATGTTATTAGTGTAATTAATAAAATATTATATAAATAGTTGACCTTTTCAACTTGGACAAGGTGTGTCTTAGTGGTTTACCTCATCCGTCAAGATGACTTATCTTGAAATTTAATTTCTAAGATTCGTATTGAATAAATAAATAGTTTTAACCATTTTCCGTCACATCACATCCATTTAAGAATTGTTATCCTATTACGTTTAACTCTAATAATTTATTAATCAATATTTACATTTTACCTATATTGCAATTGTTATGACATGGATAGTAATATTATTAAAATAACATTTAATTAAGTAATAATATTAATTAAGTCACCACAAAGTAATAATAAATGGTGAATTTAATAAAAAATGTTTTAATAATTTTTTTCTAAATCATTTCTTTATCACATGAGTACCCTAACATCAACATAGTATCCTCGTTCTTCTAAACAAAACACCCCTAAGGGCTTAAACAATATTACTAATTAATTAGATAGTACCATTACCTTATTTACAACAATTCTCAGATGACAATGTTAGCTGACGACACTTGTCTCAATTGTTTATCACAATGTTTACCAACAAGTAATACATAGCTTAATTGACTTGTTTTACACATCTGAAATAACTTTATATTCATTATCTGAATTCGATCAATGCATGATTAACCTAATTACTTATGACAACTTATACATTTATTCAATATGTTAAGTGTTTGTGTATCGATACTAGTGTACATGTGCAATGTGTGCATGCGTGGCCAGCGTATGCACAGATCATAAATGTACTATAGACAAACCCCATCCCGCCTATGCATACCTACTAACTAATAGTAGTATTTACTCCCCATGTAGAAGAACCAACATAATATATATAGTACAATTACTTTAACATCCTCAATTTTTTAACAGTTAATTCTTTACGATTTCACATCATTATCTTTATCTTTACATTAGTTTAATCAATCATGTACAAGGAAGGGTACCTACTACCACTAACTCGGAATCAGGGAATACTCAACCCTCAACAGTACTAACTAACACATCCTCCCATCCTAACCTACATTCTGCATCCTCCCTATCCTTCCTCTACTAGTACAAAAGTGGATGTCGGACTCACCGACCTGACCACATAGAACTTGAGAGCGATAGCGTCGGCTGAACAGCGGACCTATCCTCCCCTAGCAGGCATCCAACCATCGTCATCACAACAACATGGGGAGCGTGTCTCAGCACGGCCCTCCCACGACCTCGGGTCTCATGGAAACATAGGGTGGGAAACACATCCATCCCTCTCAACATACTGGGCCTACACCTTTATCGACTCATACTTTGCTGCTATCGGGATTATCATTTTGTGTTATCGTATCATCATTTTTGGCTGCTAAGGTTTACTGTACGAACATGTTTTTTTTTTCAATATATCAGATCAAGTAACTGGCTATCCCATAGCCCTTGTGTCTTGTAGGTTAGTATTTTGCAAAATACAAATTTATAGAAAGCATTTCCCATTGATCGCCAATTGATCCATGTTATCAAAAATCATTTTATTTCATGTAACGTTTTTAGTTCATTATAGATACGTATGACATATAACACTTCAATAATTCATATAAGAAGATGGTATCCACGTACCGAATCATATATTTCACATCTTATTAATGAAAACATATAAAAATATACTGTAATCGTAAAATAAAGAAATCATATGATAATCATGACATCGTAACCGCATAACATAGTAACATCATAATCATAGTGAAATCATAAAACAAAGTAACATCATATAATGAGGTCCATCATATCGTAATATAGTTTACTTAGTCGAGCTGAGTTCAACAGAATATATAAGAAAATAAAGTATGGCGTGTCTAACTGATAAATATGCCTAATCAAAATATGGGCGTTACAATTCAGCCATGAACAATACCAGACAGCCAGAATCTTTTGCAGCTACCGGGTTCTCTTCTTCCAGCACTTTTCGTGGGCCGAAGCTTGATTTTCCTCACTTCAATGGTACTGATTCGACTGGATGGATATATCGAGCAGAACAATATTTTAGTCTGAATAATACTTCTGATGCCCAGAAAGTTCCACTTGCATCCTTTCATTTGGAACAGGAAGCCCTTCAATGGTACCATTGGTACATCAAAGCTCATCCCGAGCCAAACTGGACAGATTTTTGCAAACTCATTTTGCCACGATTTGGTCCTAGTGCTTTTTATGATTTCACAAGAGCACTCACTAAACTTCACCAAATTGGCACAGTGAGAGAGTATCAGACAGAATTTGAGAAATTGGCCAATCACACAGAAGGATTGTCTGATGAATTCTACAGGAGTTGTTTTATCAGTGGTCTCAAGGATGAAATCCTCTTAGAGGTCAAAATGTTTTGTCCCAACACAATGATGGAAGTGCTAGGGTTGGCTAAGCTTGCCGAGGACATGATCGTAGCTCAACAACGCTCGAAACCCACCTTTGTTCCCTTCATAAATATGTGTTCCCAATGACCTCCCATCACGCCTGCTCCTCAACCAACTCCTATCAAGCATTTGTCTGAAATAGAAATGCAGGCACGGCGAGAAAAAGGGCTTTGTTATAATTGTGATGAGAAATTCACTCGAGGACATAGATGTGTTCAACAAAAGCTCTATCTCTTGGATGTGGATTCTCCGGCTGCCTTAGAACTTGGTGAAGAAGCTACATATACAGTAGATGATCAGGTCAACATTCAACACCCGCCTGTTGACACCCCATCTCAGGACGACCCACCAGAGATCTCTCTCCAGGCTGTAACCGGCGTCACCACCCCACAAACAATGCGGGTCAGGGGATACTTCAAGAAGCTCCCTCTTACCATACTCATTGATTCCGGTAGCACTCATAACTTCATTGACCCTCAAATTGCCAAACAGGTTGATTGTTTTGTCCATCCTTGCTCCAACTTTGAAGTCATGGTTGCCAATGGGGGCACCTTACCTTGCAAGGGGAAGTGTCACAATGTTCGTATCTCTATGGAAGATTATAACCTACGCTCTGACATGTTTGCCTTGTCCTTAGGCGGATGTGATGTGGTTTTGGGCATTCAATGGTTACGCACACTTGGCCCCATCTTATGGGATTTTGCTGAACTTTGGATGCAGTTTAAAGTCAATGGGGCACAACACAAATTTATGGGCTTACAACCAGGGTCTCTCTGCATAATCAGTTCACATCACCTAGAAAAAATCCTTAAGAAGAATTCACATGGTGTCATCGCTCAGCTCAATTCCATTCATATGCACCCATCAACAGTATCCACTACTTCCTTGGATAGATATGCAGGTATCTTTGCTGAACCAATGCGCTTGCTGCCTTTGAGAGACCTTTCTGGTAAGAATTTATCCACATCTACCTCTCAGCAGGAAATGATGGCTATTTTGCATGCAGTACAGAAGTGGCAGCCATACCTATTAGGGAGTTATTTCTGCATCAAGACTGATCTCCCGAGTCTGGAAAATTTTCTGGAACAATGGGTCTCCTCCCCAACACACCTGAAATGGGTTATCCAACTCATGGGTTATCCCTATGTGATCACTTACAAAAAGGGTAAGGACAATATGGTGGAAGATGCTCCTTCTCGCACAATTGATGACCTAGTTTCTCTTACAGCTCTTTCTCTGCTTGTTCCAAATTGGTTCCAATATGTTCAACGGGGCTATCTCTTCTATGAACTCCATGCTTCTTCATCAATAGGGCACTCTGGGTTCTGCAAAATGTATGACCGGGAGCAATGTAACTTCTTTTGGCAGGGACTAAAAATGACAATTCAACAGATGGTGGCTGATGATGATACTTTCCAAGTCAACAAGGGGGAAACGACACTCCTTTCGGGATTGCTCAAACCCTTTCCCATCCCTACACAACTTTGGCCAACTATTTCTATGGATTTCCTAGCAGCGCTCTGGTGGTATAATACCACATCTCAAAGGACACCATATGAAGCAGTATATGGAAAAACACCGCCATTTCTTCTTCCATACACCCTTAGCAGCTCCCCAGTTCAGGAAATTGACTCGGTTCTTCAAAACCGCGATCAGATTCTTCTCATTCTGCAGGACAATCTTCACATGGCTAGAATTCGCCTGAAACAACAAGCCGATCAACACCGTTCTGAGCGCATTTTCCACGCAGCTGACATGGTTCTTCTTCATCGACAGCCTTCCAAGCAATCCTCCTTGACACTCAAAAGGTGTCAATGGCCCGAAATGCAACCCGAGGATGCTACCGGGGAGCCACTCCTTCATATTCTGCAACAATTTCTCCAACCAAAGCTTTTTCTAAGGGAGAGGGGATGTTAGGAACCTATGTCAACCCTTCTCTTTACTATGTTAGTATATTGTTGTTGGATGCATACGCTTTCTAAGTTGTCCCGTAGTATTTGTTGATCCGTAGTTTATATTAGCCCATAGTATTGACCCATAGTATTGGACGCATATGCTTTGTAGGTCGTCCCGTAGTATTATATGTCCTATGGTTTTGACTCATAGTATTGGGCATAGACTTAGTATATAAGTGTGTGTTGAGGTCATTGAAGGCACCGTGAAGTTAATTGTATTAAGCTTGCTCAAAGGAGGTTGCCCCCTCGAAGTGGCCTGTGATCAATATAAAAGTGATTCTGTTCTATTATTTCTGATATCTCGTGTATTTGCATTAATTAATTATTGCAGGTTCATCATAGAAGACGCCCTTCTTCCAGCTAGGAAACAAAGAAAAACCATGAAAACGTGGTTGGAAAATGCCCAGGTAGCTCCAAACTTGTGAGGGAGCCAAAATGGTTGGTGAGTGATGGATTGGGGAGAAATTCATGGCTCTTTTCTTGCCCAAGAATCCAAACATGATTTTCCATGAAGGGTGGCTTTCCCATACCCGAATTTGGATAGGCATACCTCCCATTCCCCAAGGCATTAACTACTTTAACCAACTCTTTGGAAGAAATGAATGATTGGGTACAAAAGTCAACCTTGGTAGTTTAGGGTTCATGGGTTCTTTTATTGACATTTGGCTTGACTTTATTGGCTCAAGGGTTTGAATATTTCACTCCCAATTCTTTGTAAAATCATGCCCCCATCTCTTGTTGCATTGCATAGCTAGTTGTGGGCATTTATATTAAAATGCATATTTACAATCCCCATGGTTCGCTAGCACATGGGTAACATAATATCCAATACTTGCCTCTTCAAGATCGAGCATTCACTAGTGGGGCCTTGGCCTTGAGCTCCACGCTAGGAGTCATACATAATATGAATACAATATTTACATTGTAGCCCAAAATATTACAAGGGTTAAAAGGGGGACATGACACATCCAAGCAAAGAGATCACCATGTGCCCCATACACACAAGCATCAAGTATCATATAAAATATGCTCCAATAACATAGGTGAGGATCCCATGTCCTATAATGCTGCTCCAAAAGAATGTAAGATGCATCAAAATAATCAACCATGTGTTCTTTCATCCAAGAAGTAAATGAATAAAGTCCACCAAAATATGAACCAAGTAAGGAGCAAAGAAAACAAGGAGACTTCAAGTGGCTCAAAGAAGTCTCATCAATACATCCATGAATGTGAGAGTCATCAAATGTGAGCAATGGATGCTGCTCCAAGGAGGTGTGGGAGGTGTCAATTAATTCTGACATTGTGGTGTTCATATATACTTACATACCTAAACTATATACCTATTATTTTATACCTAAACCTTATCCTTATTATTTTACTTTTACAATATTAGATAACATTGTTATTAGTGAAAATAACAAAATGTTTTTGTTTAATAATCATCTAATAAAATTTTATGTATTTGCAATGTAAATTAATCTTAATTCCAAATTTATGAAAGATCCAAAAATAAAAAAATTCTTTTAGTCTAAAATTTCGAAAAAAACTTACACTTCAAATAATTTAAATAAATCTATATTAATAATAAATATATATATATTATTTAATTTGAATTATAATAAATTTATTTGAATTTAAGTTTTTTTTTTCCAAAGAAAAAATACATATCATATTTCTCGGTAAAAAAACATAATACATTATACATATGTATTTAAGCACTGTTCTAAATCTATATATTTGTTGTATAGTTCAAGTTTGAAATTTTTTGATAAACTGCATTTAAGCATTGTTCTAAATCTGTATACTTACTATATAGTTCAACTTTGAAAATTTTATGAGAACAGAAAATTCAAAATTGTTTACATAGATACAGTACAAGATCAAAATACTTTGACATATGTCAATTCTTTTCAAAATAAAAAAAGGATTTAGAACGGTCAACTTTGTTTCAACAAATCCTGATCTGTTCCTAGAAATCGCAAACCCTTCTTCCATAGTAAGACCCTCTGAAAAGAAGTCAACTTTCTCATTGAGTTCTTTGAAAATATGGAAAATCCTGAAAGAATTGTAAGCTCCAATTAGCCTTATTAGGATGTGATTGATTCCCTACAAATTTATGTTCCTTATCTGGTTTCTTCCTATATGCATGAAGTCAATCCATAAGGTTGAGTCTCCATAGACTTCCAACTCCTCCACTCCTTCCAAAGCAAGATGTAAAGTAATTCCTAAGGCCCATCCTTCTGCCTTGTTGTTGGATCTACAACCTCCATTAGCTTTCCATTCTAATTGATAGCTCTCTGAGAGTTTTACAGTCCCCCACAGTCCACATGAGTCATTTTCATAGGCCCCATCAAAAAATGTTGTGCTCTCCTTGAAATATGAAGAAATTGGCTTAATTACTCTTGTAGTTTTAATTGGATCATTCTCTAGAAAGCTTGAGTATAAAGCCAGGACTTGGGTTGTTATCTAGAAAGAGACCCCCACTTAAAAGATTTAATTGGAGATCTGATCCAGGTAGTAATATTTGATCCCCCCATATACTTCATCTTCATTACAGCCTTCCACTTTGCCTCTTTTGTAAGCAAGTTCTAAACAAACTTTGCAACCAATCTTTCCAACTGATGTTAAGTTTCTTGAAACCCCAACGACCAAACTCTTTAGGTTTAGCTAGCTAGGTCCATGCAGTCCATTGGTATCCAGTCTATGATCTTATTAAACCTTTTATAACTCTCTATGATCTTATTAAACCTTTTATTATATTGAGTTCAAAGTCAAACATGTATTAATAATGCATTCAACTTATAGTAACTAGTTCAAAAACTTGTATTAATTAAATGCTTTTAAGTTAATAAAAGTGTATTAATTTAATTTTTTTAAGTGTAAAAGTTGTATTAATTGAAGGAGTAGTCTATTTATTCTATGTTTTCGACTTTAGCAACATGTCACTTACAAGAATTGAACTTTGGTGGAGAGGGCAACAATCATTCCTCCCAACCACCCAAACTACAACTAATGGACTACATTTTGGACTTTAGACTACAATTAGAATATTTAAACTACAACTTAATTAAATGCTTTTAATTTAATTATAAAAGATTTAGATGGTAAAATATTAATCATTCATTTTTAAAATAAATAAATGATTTTATTTTAAATGTTTTAATATTTATATATTAAACTACTTTAATTATCAATAAGTATAGATTTTTTTTTCCATTTAATTATTAATAAGTATTTTTATGCATTTTAAGAGAGGAGTTGTTCAGTGTATACTTGAAAGATCTCAAGCTCCCCAATTCTGGAGGGGAGAGACCGCGTGTTCTATAGTTTGTGATACGGCGTCTCACCATGAATACCAACTCTCAAAAAAAATCTCGAAGAAAACGAAGATACTCTTCATGAAACATTACAAACACTAAGCGGAGATTTATAAATGTAACTAGTAGCACTAATGTGAATTTAAATATAGATTCAAGTATTCCATTAAAATTCCACATGTCCATTGTTATTAAAAATTACGATTGCGCTTTCACCTCTTCTGGTTGGTCCGTGGAGACTTTTGTTTAACCATTATCTCAATCTGGCCCTAACTTATATAATACACATTAGATGCCCAAGGTTTTACACATACATGTTCTTTGTTTCAAAGGATTTAATGGAGAGTCTAGTGAGCAGAAAAAGTTAACTATTTGCTTTTTAATGACTCTAATTTAGTATTCAACTGGCACAACCACTTCATTTGTGGCACGTGAACAATAATAGGTTATAAGAAAAAAAGGAATTAATGGAGAGTCAGGTGAGCATAAAAGTTAACTATTTTCTTTTTGACGACTCTAATTTAGTATTCAACTAGCACAACCACTTAATTTGTGGCACGTGAACAATGATAGGTCATAAGTTAAGTGTCACTAACGTAGTTGCACAAATTGTCCATTATCTATGCATCAACTATGAGTTATCCATGTACAACTACCATTATTTTTATATTTTTTGATATAATTGTTTATTTCAAATGAATTGTCCATTATCTATGCATCAGCTACCATTTATCCATCCAAAGCTACCATTATGTTTTATTATTTTTTATATAATCGTTTATTTCAATTTGGAACTACTCTCATAAAATCAATATGGACAGTACACTTGTCTCATCCTCTTGCAATCTAGGAAAAACATAAGTGCTAGTCCACCCCAAATTCTTAGATATAAACACCTATCAATGTTATTAGTTCAAGGTTATTATGAAATCAAAATAAAATTCTCATTTGCATACATTGTGCTATGGATACCCTCAAGAATTCATATTTGGTACTTGAGGTATTGTTCATGGATTTAGATGCCTTGGTAGATTCTTTAATTCCTAAGGCATGTTCTTCTTCTCTAGTTCATTTCCAAGGGCTTGAGACATAGATATACTCATCAAAACCATCTAACAACATCGATATCCACAATAATAAGCCAATGATACCCTCAGAAGGCCATGTGTGGTTGTTCTAGGAAAACTTCTTGACCCTGGATGACTAGAAAATTACTTTAGGGCCTAAGGTTCCAGTGTCCTCCCCTAAGCGTGTATAAGGCCACAAGGTCGAAATAGACACAAATAGTTCCATGGACACCCTCAAGAAGTTATGTGCTTCGAGCAATTGTTCATAGCTTTTAATGCCTCAACAATCTCTTTAGGGAATAAGGCATGGTCATATCCCTAAAACATTTTCAATGCCCGAGACACATACATACTTATCAAAACCACCTGATAGCATGCCATCCCTCAATCATAGACCAATAAGTCCCAGAGGAGGCCATGTGTGGTTGTTTGAGGAAACCTTCTTGGCCTCGGATGGCTAGAATATTCCTTAGGGCATACGGTTCAAGTTCGCTTCCCTTACCAATCTTAGACCCCAAGTCCACAAGAACCATACATAATGCTAGGGATACCTACGAGAATTCATGTGTGGGGTTTCGAGTCATTGTTCATGGCTTTGGAGCTCTCAATTATTTATTTAGGTCCCAAGGCATGGTAGTCTTACCCATAACATTTCCAAGGCAATGAGACACACACATACTACTCAAAACCACCTAATGGTAGTGACAACCTCAATCATAGGCCAAAGATACCCTCAAGAGGGCATGTGTGGTCGGTTGAGCAAAATTCACGGTCTTATATGTCTAGAAGATTCTTTTAGGGCCTAATTTTCAAGTTTCCTCTAATGACCATATCCAAGGACCCAAGGGCATAAGACCCATATATAGTTCCAAGGATATCCCCATAAGGCATGCATGGTGCTTCAAGCGATTGTCCATGGCTCTGTATGCTTCAATGCCTCAATGTTTTATTTAATGCCCAAGGAATTATATATCTTCTTAGATAATTTCCAATGCCTTGAGATACATTCATACTTCTCTAAACCACCTAATGGTAGAAATATCCTCAAACATTGGTTAATGATACCCTTAGGAGGCCATTTGTGGTTGGTCGAGGAAACCTTATTTTCCTTGGCTATCTAGAAGATCCCTTTTAGCATTAAGTTGCATGTTTCTTGCCCTAGTCATGTCCAAGGCCCTAAGGCCTCAAGGCCAATACATAGTTCCATGCATACCCTCGAGAAGTCATGTGTGGTGCTTTGAGGCATCGTTCATGGACCTGGATGACTAAATAGTTTTTAGGGATTAAGGCATGCTCTTCTTCCCTATAACATTTCCAAATCCTCGAGCTACATACATACTACTCAGGTCCACCTGATGGCACTAACATCCTCAATCATAGGCCAATGATACTCTAAGGAGGCTATTTCTGGTTATTCGAGGAAACCTTCTTGGACTTAGATTGTTAGAATGTTCCTTTAGTTCCTCCGGTTTAGGTCTCT
This sequence comes from Larix kaempferi, assembly GCA_027924585.1. Lineage (NCBI taxonomy): Eukaryota > Viridiplantae > Streptophyta > Pinopsida > Pinales > Pinaceae > Larix > Larix kaempferi. The sequence continues at coordinate 2,202,267 of BSBM01000766.1, read as the reverse complement.
TCCCCTAATCACATCTAAGGACACAAGGACCCATGACATACACATATTTCAATGATTTCTCCCTAGAAGTTGTGCATGGTGTTTCGAGGATTTTTTCATGGTTTTGGGTGCACCAACCATTTCTTTAGGGCCTAATATATAGTCTTCTTCCTTAAAACATTTAAATGTTCTCGATTCATAGACATACTGCTCAAAACCATCTGATGGCACTTCCATCCTTAATGATAGAACAATGATACCCTTATATGGCCATGTTTGGTTGTTCAAGGAAAAATTTTTGGCCTTAGATGGCTAGAAGATTCCTTTAGGGCCCAAAGTTAAAGTATTTTCCCCTAACCATATCCAACGCCCAAAGACTTGTACATAGTGCCATGGAATCACAAGAAGTCATGTGTTGTACTTTGAGGAATAGTTCATGTATTTGTATTTTGTAATGATTTATTTGGTCCTTAAGGCATGATGTTCCTCCCTCAATCATTTTCAAGGCCCCGAAACACATACATACTACTAAAACCATATAATTTCATTGTCATCCTCAATCATAGGGAAATGATACCCTCAAGAGGCCATGTGTGGTTGTTGAAGGTATCCTTCTTGGTGATAGATTGCTAGAAGTTTCCTTTAGGTCCTCTAGTTCGTGTCTCCTACCCTAGCTCTGTCCATGGGTCCAAGGCATTAAGAACCATGCATTGTGCCAAGGATACCACCATGAATTCATTCATAGTGCTTTGAGGCATTGTTCACGGCTTTGGATGCCTCAATTTTTTTTTTAGTTCCTAAGGATTTTTTTTCTTTTTTGGATCATTTTGAAGGCCCTAAGACACATGCATACTGCTCAAATCAACACAATGACACAGAAATCCAATCATAGGCCAATAATACCCTCATGAGACTATGTGTGGTTGTTTGAGAAAACCATCTTAGACTTGAATGGTTGGAAGATTCCTTAAGGGCCTAAGGCTAATGTTTCCTCCCTTGACCATGTTCAAGGATCAAAGAACAATACATAGTGTTGTAAGGCTCAAAGAACCATACATATGCTCGAGGAGTCATGTGTGGTGCTTCGAGGAATTATTCATGGTTCTAGATACCTCAATGATTTCTTTAGGACCTAAGGCAAGGTGTGCTTCCCTAAAAAAATGTTAAGATTTAATATGCTAAAATAGAAAATAGCAGCATTACATTCCATTTCACAATAATAGCATAAACAGGATCACTGAAGAAACAACAAGCATAGCATAAACACAAGAGACACAGATTTATCCTGGGAAACCCTCATGGGGTAGAAAACCCAGCAAAGCTTCCTCAATATAGATAACCAGCAAATACAAAAGATGTAACCCTGAGCATGAGCTCCTCCTTCTCCATAGCAGACCTCTCTCTCATAAGTGCACCACTCTCAAGTGAGTGAGTGTGTGTTAAATGAGGAATACACCTCCTCTATTTATACACTACTCCGACTTGTCTTTTACACAAATCATGTAGGCTCGTATTTAACCATTGGGTTAAATACCCCATTACAACTGACTTGGCCGACCCCTCTAGGGTGGTCTAATAACCCTTTGACCCACATAACACATACAGGGCTGACCCCCACTAGGGAATTCTAATAACCCAAGTTACCACATTCCGACGGAGGAATAAACATCTCCGGATATACAATAAGATCTTCACGGAGGAATGAATCATATCTGGAATAATAAAGTACAAATATAATATTATTTGAAGTTACAATATCTCAACACTCCCCCTTAACGAGAAGGATATTATAACAGCATCTGCATGAGCAAGGAGTCATCAACGTCATACATGATACATCTATAAATCATTGGAAGCTTTCTCAACATCATCAGTAACTCAAGCAGTTACTGGAACATCTTCAATACTGGAACATCAACATCTTCAGTACCGAGTCTTTATCTTCTGCAGCACTTGAACAACTACAACAACATCAACATCTGGATCCTCACGATCATCAACATCATCATCATACGATCATCAGCATCAGTATCATCTCGATCTACAACATCTGGATCATCACGATCTACAGCATCTGGATCATCTCGATCTACAACATCTGGATCATCACGATCTACAGCATCTGGATCATCTCGATCTACAGCATTTGGATCATCTCGATCTACAGCATCTGGATCATCTCGATCTGCAGCATCTGGATCATCTCGATCTACAGCATTTGGATCATCATGATCTACAGCATCTGGATCATCTCGATCTACAACATCTGGATCATCTAGATCTACAGCATCTGGATCATCACGATCTACAACATCTGGATCATCATGATCTACATCATCTGGATCATCTAGATCTACATCATCTGGATCATCACGATCTACAACATCTGGATCATCACGATCTACAGCATCTGGATCACCACGATCTACAGCATCTGGATCATCTCGATCTACAGCATCTGGATCATCACGATCTACAGCATCTGGATCATCTCGATCTACAGCATCTGGATCATCACGATCTACAACATCTGGATCATCTGTATTAGTATCCACACCAATACAAGTATACACATCATCAATACAAGTATCCTCATCAATACAAGTATACATACAAGTATCCTCATCAATAAAAGTATACATACAAGTATCCTCATCAATCAAGTATGCATAGCAGCATACCCTGCAACACACACGATCATATTACAGGATGATCAATCCCGCTCTCTTTAGGACATAGGTCCATGGATGATACAATCCGGATCAAGTTCCAGGATGATCAATCCTTATCACTTTTAAGACAAGTCTCATGTCTAGGGACGATGTAATCCCATCATGTACATTTTGAACCCAGTTCACGGACGATGCAGTCCTCTCACGTACATTTTGAACCCAGTTCATGGACGATGCAATCCTCACGTACATTTTGAACCCAGTTCACGGACGATGTAGTCCTCTCACGTACATTTTGAACCCAGTTCATGGACGATGCAGTCCTTGCGTACATTTTGAACCCAGTTCAGGGACGATGCAGTCCTCTCACGTACATTTTGAACCCAGTTCATGGACGATGCAGTCCTCATGTACATTTTGAACCCAGTTCACGGACGATGCGGTCCTCTCTCACGTACATTTTGTACCCAGTTCATGGATGATGCAGTCCTCATGTACATTTTGAACCCAGTTCATGGACGATGCAGTCCTCACGTACATTTTGAACCGAGGTCCAGGGACGATGCAGTCCTATCTTCAATTCTCGGAGACATCAGTCCACGGATCAATTCTGGGACCAAAGTCCGGGGAAGATACTATCCCCTACTTGTTCATTCAGGACTTCATTATCGGAGACCCAGTCTACGGCTCAATTCTGGGACCAAAGTCCGGGGTAGATACAATCCCCTACATGTTCATTCAGGACTACATTCTCGGAGACCCAGTCTACGGCTCAATTCTGGGACCGAAGTCCGGGGATGATACAATCCCCCACCTGTTCATTCAGGACTTCATTATTGGAGACCCAGTCTACGACTCAATTCTGGGACCGAAGTCCAAGGACGATACAATCCCCCACCTGTTCATTCAGGACTTTATTCTCGAAGACATATGTCTACGGATCTCTTTAGAACATGTGTTCAAGGATGATACAATCCCTCTTCTTTCTCGGAGACATCTGTCTACGGCTCTCTTTAGAACATGTGTTCAAGGATGATGCAATCACTCTTCTTTCTCGGAGACATCTGTCTACGGCTCACTTTAGAACATGTGTTCAAGGATGATGCAATCCCTCTTCTTTCTCGGAGACATCTGTCTACGGCTCTCTTTAGAACATGTGTTCAAGGATGATGCAATCCCTCTTCTTTCTCGGAGACATCTATCTACGACTCTCTTTAGAACATGTGTTCAAGGATGATGCAATCCCTCTTCTTTCTTGGAAACATCTGTCTACGGCTCACTTTAGAACATGTGTTCAAGGATGATGCAATCCTTCTTCTTTCTCGGAGACATCTGTCTACGGCTCTCTTTAGGACTGAAATCCAAGGATGATTCAATCCTCACATGTCCACGAAGGACTTCATTCTTGAAGACATCTGTCTACGGATCCTTTTAGAACATGTGTTCAAGGATGATGCAATCCCCTTGTCACCTTAGACCTTGTCTAAGGACCATCCACCAACCTCTTTGTCGGCATCACCAATATAGGTATCCACATCATCGACCTCACTGTCGATGCGGGCAATCTCATCATAAGTGATCACATCACTCCCCCTTTTGAGGAGGGTCCTTCTAAACTATATTAAGTTTGTCTCGAAAAGCTTTACTTTAGGTAGAGGTTTGGTTAGTACATCGGATCGGTAGAGGTTTGGTTAGTACATTGGTAACTTGTTACAAATTCGAACTTTAATTCCTTTCTGCACCATATCTTGTATATAGAAATGTCAGATCTCTATATGCTTTGACTTATCATGGAACACTGGATTCTCTACCATTTTGGTACAACTCTGTTTGTCACATAGGATCACAGTTGGGTCTATCTCTAAGTCAAACAATCTTGAAACCATACTTCTTCACAACTAGCAGAGCAAGCAGCCATATATTCCGCTTGTGCTGAGAGACACTGCTTCCTTCTAAACCACAAGATCATGGCTGATCCCAAACAATAACATCTTCTCGATGTGCTCTTTCTGTCTGATACACTTTCTACTCAATCAACATTTGTGTAGCCATCTGAAGTCATGATCTCCAAGATAACATAGATCAAAGTCTATTGTATCCTATAGATACCTCATCACATGCTTTGCAACTTAACAGGTGAACACATCTAGTTTCCACTAAATACTAACTCAAGGTGTTCACAACAAAGCATATATATGACCTAGTATTCATTAGATACATCAATGACTCAATAATTTGTCTGTACAGAGTTATATCTACTAACTCTGATGAGTCATCCGCTAACAGCTTCGAGTTGGAATCCATGAGAGTGGCCATTCTAACACATCAAGTCCTTTTAATATTTATCAGCATATTTTCCCTAGTTGAGAAAGATTCCTTCTGAGCCTTGCCATGCTTCCAGACCTAGGAAGCAATGCATCAATCTGAGATCTTTCATTTTCATTTCTTGAGCCATCTTCTTCTTTCTTTTCATGATCTGTTTCTCATTCCTTGTCATAACGAGATCATCCTCATACAATAATGATATGATAGGTTCATCATCCACGACCTGAAGGTAAAGGTTAGGATCAACTTTACTTCTATTAAAGCCCAAGCTTTGTCAAGAAGTTGTCAATTCTCCATCATTCACACTCTGCATTGAGTGATCTTATGCATATCTATCTGTGCCATCTCTCGTCAGATGGGTCTACTGATATGAGCCTCAATATCATTTGAACTATGTGGTGATTTCCTTCTTGCATCCATGTCATCTGTGTATAGAAGCCATATTCAACCTTGTAGAAAAGGTTGAGATCCACATCACCCATGATGATCATTAAGCTCATCAATTGACTACCAATCCTGGGTACCCATACAGAACCTGAATCACACTTCTTCTTTAATTACACCATTAAGAGAATGGTCTTATCTATCCACTTGGAGCAAACATCTTGTCATGATTCTCTTCCTCTTTCTAAGAGAATCTTCTAGCCATGAGCCTTCTATATTTTGTTTGATTTGTAAATCTTCTTGTTGAACATCCATCACTTTTTCGGTGTTCATCATTCTTCATGATCTTTCCTACAAATCAAAATTAAGTACATGATTAGTAATACTTCATAATCATGAAATCATGTTGACATGATAACCTTTTATGCATACAGATATCATTTACATAGTTATGCAACTATCTTGACCAATACTTTGGCACAACACTTTTCCATATCCTATATGCATACAGTGGCTATCTAGATGCCCTCCATCTCTACCAGAACATACTATCGAGAGTGTGCACAGCTCTCAATATGTCAGCAAAGAGGTTTCATTCTAGACAAGCAACAATGGAATGTTTGTCCAACTTACCAATCATATGCATATTAGTAGTATATTGTTCAATGCTCTATGAATGTTTACACTCCGCATTATATATTTCTAGGAATACAAATATGCATACAAGCAATATCATTTACTATTTCAAATAACAACTCAAATACTTATCTTTTATGTTTGTGTGGTTGCCTCCCGCTTGTTCTTCTATATGTCTTTTGAACTTCTATTCATTCTGTACCACTGTGCATGCTCAAGTGTGCACTAGTGTCATCCTCATGATCTCAAACAAAAACATACATTCATTAGTATATTATAAATATTATCAAAACATTATAATTCTAAATAATATTTGAATATGTATAGTCATGATCACTAGTATTCATGGTTTCAAGGAAGTCTTCTTTTACTCATGCATATTCTTGTTTGATCATAGTACTCTCCTGGTTAGTTAAATCATCAAGATAAGAGACATGATATGCATAAACCCTTGATTACTAACTTTATGAATAAGCATAGCCAATCATACAAAGTATACTTATATAAGGGATCCTAACACAAGGTAAGATTCTAACATGACATAGGAAAACATACCTGGATTAGTATACCTGCTTAGTTATGTCTAACATACCTAATCGATATATTCTTTGTTCTCTTTAATGATTTAGAGATCCTATGCTGGAACCTGCATATCTCATAAGTTAAGCATAATAGAACAAAGTCATACATACCTCGTAAGTAGAACTTTTATGTGATCAAAGATAATGTTGTCATGGTCATGGAACTTGATTTGTCTTTCGTGATGTACCTGTATCTTGTTAGCAGACAACATCAACCTCATACAACATCATAATGCATTAGTACAATCATATAGCCCTAATCAACGAATGTCTTCGATCATTCACATGCATTCATACTGTTACTAGGGTGATAAGACAATTCTAACATTAATCAAGATTGTACTAATAAATAATATGAAGACAAACACATTATGAACTTAATCAGGAATCAGATTTCAAGACATACCTGAACCTCCTTAAGTCATACCTGTCAAGACTTCTTGTAGTCTTCTTATGTAAGGACTTAGCCTCAACTCCCCCTAAAACTTTATCTGGATCTTGATTAGGGTTTGCTAGAAAAACCCTAAAAATTCAATCTTTGACTTTCACACTTCTGAATGGATGGAAGGATGTGTCTTGCTGAGCTGATCAAACTAGCATACTTCAATTTTGAAATCTCCAAAATTTGACCCCTCAAAATTGCCTTCGAAACTTCTGGATCTTCTGGACAGGATCCCGAACTAGGGTTTGATGAATCCCACCCTTCTGCCCAATCAAAAGGTTTGATCCAAGGCTCTAAACCCTTATTTTTCTGAGGAGCTTCCAGCCATGGTTACAGACTTCAAAAATTCCAACTTTTGCTGAAGCCCTAATTTTCCATCTTTCCGATCAAAATCCCGAACTGGGGTTTGATCAAGCCCGGTCTTCTACCCAACCAAAAAATTCGATCTTGGACTCTAAATTTTGATTTTCCTGAGTAGCATTCAGCCGTGGATTCCAATTCCAAAAATTATAACTTTCTCCGAAACCCTAAATTCCGGAAGCCATGAATGAAGGTGCTCCAAAAATAATTTTGTTTTGATAGAAATATGTACCTGATTGTTTCTACTGTAACTCTGAACTTTTCACTCCACAGGGTCTGAAAACGTTTTTTGTGGTATCCTGACCTGTCATCTTTCCATCCCGACAGGTCTGACCTCAATTGGATTTTCTGAGAGAGAGTTATGCCAAGTGTCACAACGTGACCTGTTTATGGGATAAAACAAGAGAGTGAACTTGTATGGAGTGACACGTGTCACTGGTTCAGCTTAGGCCTCTAAAAAAAGTTTCAATAGATAGTACAGTCTGTGTACTACCTGTCACTTTTTACGAAATTTCATTTGGAGCTTCCTATCGCAAGTTATGACCTTTTTTCCCAGGTCACCTTATTTTGACTGCGATCTGGAAGAGGCAGAAACCCTAACTTGTACTGATCATAACTCACAAAGTACAACGAATCTGAGGGTTCCCTTTCGACACAAGGTACCTGGGGATGTTTTCTATGACCTGTAAACTTTTTAGATCCTGAAACTTTGCATAAATAGATTTATAGCGAAAGTTCCACGATGACTGGTTTTTGCTATGTAAAACCCAAACCTTCAAATTGTCGCAAGTGAAGCAAGTGTCGTAAGTGCCATACATTGCCTTCCTTCAGGTTAGCTCTGATACCATGTTAAAATTTAATATGCTAAGACAGAAAATAGTAGCATTACATTCCATTTCACAATAATAGCATATACAGGATCACTGAAGAAACAACAAGCATAGCATAAACACAAGAGACACAGATTTATCCTGGGAAACCCTCATGGGGTAGAAAACCCAACAAAGCTTCCTCAATATAGATGACCAGCAAATACAAAATATGTAACCCTGAGCATGATCTCCTCCTTCTCCATAGCAGACCTCTCTCTCATAAGTGCGCCACTCTCAAGTGAGTGAGTGTGTGTTAAATGAGGAATACACCTCCTCTATTTATACACTACTCCGACTTGTCTTTTACACAAATCATGTAGGCTCGTATTTAACCATTGGGTTAAATACCCCATTACAACTGACTGGGCCGACCCCTCTAGGGTGGTCTAATAGCCCTTTGACCCACATAACACATACAGGGCCGATCCCCACTAGGGAAGTCTAATAACCCAAGTTACCACATTCCGACGGAGGAATAAACATCTCCGGATATACAATAAGATCTTCACGGAGGAATGAATCATCTCTGGAATAATAAATTACAAATATAATATTCTTTGAAGTTTCAATATCTCAACAAAAAATTCCAAGGCCTTGATACACATACATAGTAGTCAAAACCACCTAATGGAACCAACATCCCTAGTAGAGATCCACAAAGGAAAACGATACCCTTGAGAGGTCAAGTGTGATTCTCTAAGGCATTATTCATATCCCATGATTCATAAAATCTTCTCTTACAACCTAAGGCTCAAATTTTCTACCTTAACCATGTCCAAAGTCATTACATCCACACTTAGTTCTTTAAAAATCCTAATGGAACACATTTCCCATTTAAAAGTAAGTATAAACTAGGGAGTTCATGTGGTAGTAATAATTTTACCTACCACAAAAACTACTTAATGCCATATCCATTCTCACAGGAGCATGTGCACATTCCTACTATTATATATATATAAAAGAAAGAAACAAACAACCTTGATTATTGAACACCAAAACTGATTTGTTTGCTACACAAACATATCTCAAGAAACATTGTGGTTCCAATTCAATTTTATTTTGTTTTTTATCATTGGCTCTTCAATTTTTGTGGAGTTATTGCTGCATTTGACTATTCTTAAGATGGGTAATAGACACAATTGAGCAAAACCATTTCATAGGAAGGAGAAACACCTTAAAAAAGTAAATGAACTAAGAGAAAAGTCAAATTTGGGTGCTACAAAACATAGGAATCCATTAGTGAGAACTCAATTCCTTGCAAAATGGATTCCTTGGTGGTCTCTACTTTGTCATCACAACTAATGCGTAAGCATCCAGTGGAGGGAATCAATATTCCAACATCAAGTCAATATCCAACCAATATTTCATCTACAACTAACGTTTTTAAATGGAGATACTATAGAGATGAACTTTGTTTAGTATTTTGATGAAGAGGCTCCCATGATGTAAGCTCAAAATGAACAACTAGATGTTCATCATACCAACCACCAACATGTGCATTGCACTCCTAATGTTGACGATGAAGTGCTACAATATACTAATGAATTTTCACAATGTCATGGCCATGGGTTTGAGACTCATGATTTTGATTCCTAAACACATATATATAGTGAATGAGTGGACAGAAGTATTCTAGAAACCGTTGAAGGTATGTTACCTAAACGAACTACTAATTGGTAGTGCAACAAAATTATTAAAGACTTTCTTGATCTAAAAGTGATGCATCTAAATGTCGTTTGTCTGCAGCCTAGTTAAAATCATACAATTTAGATATTGTTGGGAAAATTATTGGCATAATCATAGTTAAAAGTTCAAATACCACTAATCATGTTATTATAAATATTTAGGATGCTTTTAATGCAATTGGAAAGAATACGCCTTCAAAATATCTTGTGTAGCCCATCATGTATTGTCTAAATTGATTGTAAATAAGACCACAAAACATTATCCTTTTATTACACACAACTCTAAAGTTTTTAAAGTAAGTGTCAAAACCCTTGAAATTATTCTATTAGAAAATAAATCCTTGACAACCCTAATCAACAAATTATTTGACCTGTTCGTAGGCTTCCTCATTTTGAAATGAAGTTATTGAAGTTGTAAAGGGATTAGTCCAAATAGTTTGGCATGAACATACCAATCCTTCATTTAATAAAAAGGATATTCTAAAGTTTATAAGAGGTTCTAATGACTGTGAACCCCACATTAAACACTTTCTTGACATGTCACAAGTAGAAATCTATGAGAGATTCAAGAATGAGCGCAATGAGTTGAACCTAAGACAAAGATATTTTGATAAATGCAAACTTTGGTATGTTAGAATATGCATAGATCGTAACACATATTGTTGTAGATATCACATACAATTTGCTTATTATTATGAGACGTATATAGACATATATCATGTTTTTCATAATAACCATGTGCAATAATTCTCTACCATTCCACCGCCGGTATCATTAGGAGACGTTATTCATAGCATTGTGTGTCCAAGGTTGGGAGAACAAAAATATTATCCAAAATATTGTTTAGATGGTACATGCTTCAGGTGTAGTAGATATGCATTATTGAGCCAAGGAATTCATGAAATCGAAGACCATGAATTTGGTAAAATGGTGGTTTACATGCAGAGTTTCAAATATGTTACTCAAGAACTAGATGGTGGGAAAGAAAGCAAAACTATAACAAATTGGTGAAATCCCAATTTAGTGTCCTGTACTTAAAAAAGATTACATATGATTTGAAAAGGTTAGATTATAATTACGTATAGAGATTTTAGTGACATGGTTTTAAAATGTTATATTCTAATTATTCCCTTATTTGTATTCCACCAGGTGCTTCTATGTGATTTCATTGAGGAATTTTTGGAAAAAAAAACACGACAATATGTTCTACATGTCCATGTGGTGCAATGGAAGGATGAGAAATTTAAAATATCCCATCGATACTATACTATTGATTATGGATTTTTCTTAGAATTACACCCTCCAACCACATAATGAGATCCAGAGTCAATATTATCATTGGATCAAGTAAGAATAATGGTACATATCACAAATAGGCACGGGATAGATAGTAGCGAAGACAAAAAGGATAATATTGAGGTAGTCTAAGTCTAACTTCTACATAAGTGATGATAGATACCATGACCTACATTTTGTAAAAAATTATTCCAGATTTTGTATAATTACTTGAAGGAGAGAGATATACAAATGGATCAACATTGGATTTATCAGATGGTTGTACGCGCTAGTTCAAAAAGTTCCATGTATTTAAATGGTTGAGTTTATTGCACAAAAAATTCAATTTGTCAAATATTTGGAATTACTTTTAGACCGGGCATGGAAAAGGTGAGCATGATGACGTTGGTGCATGTGTCAAAACTGCACTACGCAAGGAGGATTTGAATTATATGACAAACTTCCCTATTTGAGACGTGAATTATATAATCCAATGTTGCTTTATAGTAATGGAAAAGGAAACAAGAAGGTGAGAGGAATCAACAAAGAGAGGACATGTGCAAATAATGTTTTTGTAGGTGGTCAGTGTAGATTAGTCACATGCATATTGTTGCAAAAAAGTACATGGAACTTGTGGATCAACCCTATTTTTGAAATATTGATGTTCAAGCTTGCATGCTTTTTCGAACCATGTAGTAGTAAAGAATGGTATGATTGTGAATCAAAATATTGGGTTGATGTATGGGATCAAGTATCACTTGCAATAGATCCATGGGTAATTGTTGAAATGGCCTAGTTAGAGGCTAGTTAATCATCTATTTCACAAGATTATAATCATATCTCTTCCCTTTTACAACTAGGCATGTTATTGTTGGAAATATTGCCAAATATTCTGGTAAGAATCCATTACAGTTTGTGATTTAACTATCTTTTCAAACCTCTACACACATGCATTTGACCATGCATTGAATTTTTTTTAGGACACATATATACAGTGGTTTCCTCCAAATGAAATGAATGGGGCATTGATTATTTATGACATGATGTATATTAGTGAGGTGAGGAGTTACACAAAATAAGGAATCTTCCCAAAATACCGAAGGAGGGGTTACACAAGGAGTTATCCAACTTTTGAGGTGTTTAGGCTAAAAATAGTTAGTGAGGGCACACTTGTGCAAATGGGGGTTACAAGACCAAGTAAAGCCACCAAAAAGGAGTTACAAAACCACCAAATGGGGTCAAATGAAAAGTGGGATCCATCCAAGCATCAAGGATGGTGCATTCGCCAAGGAATTCCCACTAAACCATGAATTAGGTTCAATAGTACCAACATAGTCTAAAATAATCAAAAGTTGGGGCCGTTGTACAATGTTTGGGTTACCATCAACTAATAATGTCACCAAAGCATAAATACAAACCAATTTCAAGCAAACAAGTTCTAAACTTCTAGGAATGTCCCCAATCCCCCTCACCTTGTGGATCTATGCCACCCATACTCTTTTACTGGTCCTCGGTGTGCCAATTGTTTTTATTAATTAATTATTTACAATAATAATAATAATAATGTCTCTCATTCCTTAAAGACCCTTGTCTCGTGACTTAGTGCCACAATAATAAACAATTACAATTTACATATGTACGGGGATTAACACACAGGGTATTACATTCCCCTCCCCCTTAAACAATGAATTTTCCTCGATGCATAATACACACTTGCATTTACAAAATGATAATAGACATGCCCATACATTCCTCATAAAGATAACATCCTTCAAACTCTCACAAACATGCCCATACATGCCTTAGAAAGATAACATCTTTATAACCACAATACTTCCCACTACCATCTACTTTCATGTCCATCTCCACTACCCCGTGGTAGAACCGGGACTAGTAGAGTGGACTCAAGGAAGCAAGGGTCAGTCTTCAATCCCCATTACAAGGTCTTCAAACCTAATTAAAAGGTCTTCAACCCTCGTTACGAGGCCTTCAATTCTCAACAAAGATACATCCACCTGAAAATCATATTTCATTCACTCATATGATTAACATCATGTATATAAAAATATATGATATAAGGATATTCTTATACAAATATACGTTATTCACATTGCAACAACCACATGGTTAGCATCAAACACACACACACACATACATTCTTCAACAAGATACATATAATATATCTCCAAAATATAAGATACATGAAATAAGATCTAATTATCACATGAAATATTTCAAGTGTACATCACAACATGAAATAAATTCATTTTTATTCCATTTCACTCTACTTCACCTATGACACGTGAAATGCATCAAAGGTATGTGAAATCAAAACACTTGAAATGTGTCACGTCCCCATTTTGACCCCCTTTGCATTAAATCGTAAATGATGTAAATATTGTAACTTAATCATGGTGAGGAGCTCAAGGCCAAGGCCCCACCATTGATTTAGCATTTTATGTACCGGAAATTAAAGAGATAGATGCCTATGGTTCTTGTGCTAGAAGGGCACGATGTAAATAAGACATCATGTAAATACGAATTTAATGAAAGATACCCACAACCAGCTACGCAATGCAACAAAGAGATGGGGGCATGATCTTTACAAGGAATAGGGAGGGAAAATAACCAAACCCTTGAGCCATGGTGTTAAGCCATCTCATTGAGGAAACCCATGAACTCTCAACTACCCATTTGGTCTCATGCACCCAATCATTTAATTCTTCCAAAAATTGGTTGAGACAATTAATGCCTTGGGATGGGAGAGGTATGGCTGTCAATTTTCGTGTATGGGCAAGACAGCAACCTGGGAAATCGAGTTTTGGTGTGTTGGGAAAGAAAACCCCCATGAAATTGTGCCCAAAGCCATTCTTCACCCATGGCATTCATCCTCTCACGCAGTCTGAGCTTGTTGGGGTTTTATCCTTCACATTTTTCACCATTTCCTGCATTATTCCATGTCTGCAAACTCGTTTTTGGTTAGCTGAGTGGCTGGGAGAAGAGAGCCACGATTTTTGGGGTTATGGAGGCCGTTTCTGCCCACGAAATGCCCATGAGCATTTTTTTGAAAACGATTCTGCTCTCCTGGGGTTGATTTCCCATTTCCTCCTTTTGTTTTTGGTTGCCCACGTTTTTATGGAATTGGTGGAAACCCACTGTTAGGAACTTCACTGTATAAGAGTCTTATCATGCCCAACACTTATGCTTTTGATGTTATATGCATCCATCTCTTAACAGCCTGAGAAACCCAATTGCCGATTGGCTTGGCTGATTCTGGTATACCTTTGGCTATGTGAGAGCCTGTTTTCCCCTTTTCCTTGTGGAGATCATGCCCAGCTCGTGGGTGGCAGTGGTGCAAAGAGATTGCGGAGCACACTGGCCTACGGTTGGGTGGAACGTTGCAGAAGCGTAGCTGGTTGCTCAGGGACTACTTTCTTATAAGATAAGTATTCTCCTGTATATTCTTGCAATTATTTATTTGATGGATATCTGAATGTATGGTGAGGGTGTAAATGATATTACCTCCGCTGTGTTTTAAAAATAATTCTGCATCTACATATATTCATTATATTATGTGAATGCTTATCCAATAAGTTTATGGGGCTGGATGCCTGGTTTAACCTCACGATCCTCTCCATCTAGCTGGTATGATGGGAGGGGACGTGACAAAATGCATTTACTTGAAAAAGTATTTTGATCCATTTTGGACTTAATTTCAACCATGTATTATGTACATACTCTAAGTTACATGAAATGCATTAAGATACTTTTACAAATAAGACACTTTCCAACAAATATGCATGAAATATCACCAAGATACTTTCCAACAAAGATATAGGATAGCCTTT
This sequence comes from Larix kaempferi, assembly GCA_027924585.1. Lineage (NCBI taxonomy): Eukaryota > Viridiplantae > Streptophyta > Pinopsida > Pinales > Pinaceae > Larix > Larix kaempferi. The sequence goes on along the minus strand of BSBM01000766.1, from coordinate 2,187,208 downwards.
TAGCAAAGATACCTTTCTCACTATTTACTAAACACATGCAACATCATTATACTATATATACATATATCATAACTAACTTTATACATCACATATATTAACATACATCCATATACCCCACCTTTATCAATCGATGTCCACCATAATACTTCATAACCATAATACACCAACCATACCACATGCATCCATTCAACCATAAAATTCTATGCATTTAATTTGAGAATAACTTGTTGAGTACTGAAACCATAATAGAAATTTGTGAAAATATGAACATTCGATTGTGGTTAATTTATTCCACATAATATTTTATTATTATTTTAATAGAACAATTAGTTTCAATAATATGGGGATTCCACATGAATACAACACTATGTAGGGGGATTCTCACATGAATACAACACTATGTAGACACTTATTTGTTGTGTTGGATCTATGGGATCCTTGATATATTTAAAAGTCAATTTCTTATCATTATTGTTAGAGGTTTAAAATTGCCCCTATATTTTTTTCCCTAAGAATCTTGGCAATATTATCAATACTTCCATGAATGTATGGCAAGAAGGCCTTGCATATGCCTTGATGGAGTTTTTTGTAATTTTGTTTACACACATTTTGAAAGGCCTTCAAATATTTATTCTCTTTTTAACCATTATCCTTGAAAAATTTTAGATAATGGAGTTTCTCCTCTTCCAAACGTTCATCTCAAATCCCTTGTTCACAAAGTGGACCCCTAACTGTTTTACTGGATGATGGTGGGAGTTGGCATGAATCCATTGCTTGGTCTGGCTCTTCTTCCTAAGAACCTTATGTTCCAAGTATCCATCTAGATTTTCATGGTTAGGACACTTGAAAAGGGAGGGATTCATATTTTTTCAACCTATGTGGTGAACTTGATGTGTTCTGATTGGTTATTAAGGTAGTGTATAAACTATCCAATTTATCCCAAAAGTTGGGGCCAAATGACAAATACATAATCCACAATTATCACCCATAAGTTTGGTTGAAAAGAAAAGGAACTAACAGCTTTTTCCTCAAGGTGTTCTGGCATAAATAAATTGGCCAAAATGAGAGAGAGTGGAGACCCCATATCCACCCCACATGTTTGCTCATATATATATCCTTGAAAAATAAAATTTGTTGATTTTAAACACATATCTACTAAATTTTCAATCTCATGGTCTAACATTATTTTGTTAATATATTGAACTTCTTCTTTAGTAAAGAGAAAATACCACACTGAATCTTTCCAATGATTTGAGTGTTAGCGTATCGGTACAACTGCATAATTGCCGCACCTATGGGAATTTAAAAATGTGGACTAACCACCACTCATGGTAATAGGACCTTGTAATTCGTTTCAAATATTCATCAACATCTATAGGTTTTGGTGTAATGGAAAACCTTAAATGGTATTAGAGCTCAGTAGAGCTGGTTTATCTTTGCTTTGAGAGTTTTCTGTAGGATTTTGAGAATTTTTCAATGCGGCAGCAGTAGCAATAGTAGTTTTTATTCGCTCCAGTAGATACAAATGGAGAATTTGAATGCTCCTTTGACACCAATAATCCTGACACCCTTCAATTATCTGTATTGGAGGGCATATATGCAGATTGTATTGCACAACAAGAGTCTGTACATGGTCACAATGGGAAAGGAAGTTGAACCTCAGGCAACTGTTGAGAAAGAAAAGTACCTAAAAAAGTTAGATGATAATTTTTGTTTTATGTGTATTCACATCTCTAGAGACTTTCTCTTCCATCTTGATGGATTGAAAACCCCAAGGGAGGCTTGACAGAAGATTGAAACTCTCTTTGGTAAGAAATAGGAGTCGAGAGGCCATATTTTGGAGACTGAATTAATTGCTATTGAACCCAAATTTTTTGAAACCATACAACATTCTTTTTAAATTTCAAGTCCTCAATTATGCAGTGAAAATAATGTGGAATTGACAAGAAGGGTGAGAAACTAGTGCTATCCATCCTATGTAATCTTGGCCCTGAATTTTCAATATTTATGTCTACCTTTCACTTTGGGAGATTGTCAATCCCCAATTGGAAAATGTCTTCTTTAGATGCATTCACAGAATCTATGATCCAAGAACAAGACAAACTGATCCAAATGGGAGCCCTGAAGGCCTCTAAGAATCAAGCTCTTATGGATGGTGAGTCTAAGAATTCAAATTCTAAAGGGAAGCAGAAGGGAAATTACAAGAAGCAATTTGAATCCAAACCAAAGGAGAATCTCAATCCATCAGAAGGAACCTCTATATCCAAGAAGGATAAGCAAAAGAGCTTTGAGAATAGAAAGTGTACCTACTACAAGAAATGAAACCATCCAGAGATTTCCTACATGAAGAAGAAGATAGATCAATTGACCAAACTTCTTGAACAACACAACATTTCCCTCCCAGAAGGTGCGAGGGAGTCTGATTTTGGAAATGAGACCGATGATCATGAGAGATGCCATGTACTGAAGGCTGGATTCTCACATTCACAAGCCTTCCTCATAGATTATGGATCCTCCAACCACATGGTTTCCTCCAGAGGGTCTTTTTCCTCTCTAGATATCACTGGTGGTCCCAGTATTCACATGGTAAATGATTCATAGATCTCTACTAAAGGGAAGGGTACAATATAACTAGAGCATGGAAAGTTAAAAAATGTTCTCTATGTGCCTTATTTGACAACAAACTTGTTATTTGTTTTTCATATGACACACAAAATTTCACCGAAGAAAGTTTTTTTTGGACTTGACACAGTTGATATTGTGGATATATCTTCTGGGAAGATAATAGCAAAAGGTGTTGCAAACCATGCCTCGAAGGAATATGAACTCTCTCACTTTTTTTTCCATATTCTCTGCCTACTTCATTTTCACCTGATGAAGATCATAATGATGTATCTTCTGATGATCCAAATTCAGATTCTAAATATGAGGACCAAGTTGAATTAGATATTGATGTTGAGTATGAATTTCAAGTAGATCCAAATGCAGATCCAACACCTGCTTCCAATCTAAGGCCAAAATGAGATTAGAAATTCCTTGGAGTTGCTGGGAACACATGTGGGGATCCATCTAACCATAGAAGAACCAGATCTCAGTTTTGAGTTGCAAACCTTGCACTATGTCATGAATATCCACTTCTCCTAAAGAGTTGCTACATGATGGTGGGGTATGATCTAAAATCCTTCAAAGAGGCTTGCCATGATCCAAGATGGCAGGCTGCCATGGATGAAGAATATGAGTCACTGCAGAACAATGAGACATGGGATATTGTCTATGTTACCCCAGGGAGAAATTTATTCCAGTGCAAGTGGATCTACAAAACAAAATTTGCTTCTGATGGATCTACAACCAAGTACAAATCTCGGTTGGTTTCCAAGGGGTACTCACAGGTTCATGGCTTGGACTACAATGAGATATTCACCCTAGTAGCAATAATGTATTATGTCAGACTTGTGTTGGTAACTGCAACTTCGAAATAGTGGGAGGTACATCAGTGGAGAAGATCCATATCCAGATCCAACACATACATTACTATCCTAGAAAGGAGTAGATTGCAGATATTTTTACAAAGTCTTTCACTCAAAAGAGATTTTCGTATCTCAGATCTCTACTTGGTGTGAAGGTTGTTTGAGTTTCATGCTATTCATTTTTTAGGGGGGGGGTTTCCCATGAGGTTTTCCCCATTTCCTTAGCTTCATGAACAATTATTTTTTATTATTGATTGTATGGGTGAACTTTGGTCTCAGTTACAAGGGCCCCAATTTTCTAAGTTTGGATTAAGGGGGGGTGTTAGGATAATTAGTAATCCAACCTTTTTCCACCTTAGTACTTTTTGATTTTTCCCAGTATTGGATGATGTTGTTGACCCCCTAGTGGTGTGAATATGTCATCTAGGACTCATTATCCACTTAGTGCACCCTCCATGCATGAATTTAGGACATGCTTATTCAGTTCCCTAGATTTTAGGAGCTAACTCAGTGATCTGGTTCAGTCCACCTGAGTTCATGACTATAGTGGGGGATTTGATCTTCGATTTCCATTGAGTGTCAACTAATGTTCCCTCTATATCTTATTTTGCATCAGAAACTCACTGATGTGCCCTTCATGATCAGTTAACTTATAATATCTTCATTGAATTGGAATTCAATTGAGTTTGTAACTATCAGAGTACTATAGTGGGAATAATTCCTATGCTAGACTGGGATGGATTCGAATTCCTCTTGGGTAATAAAATTTTCTCTATTGTACTATATTATTTTATTATACATATTATTGTAATATCACACTAGTTTCGATGTAGATCTGAGTTTCTTTGCATGTTTGATTTTATTGCTCAATTCTTGTTCAATTTCACTGTAATTCTTCTACCTTGCTAATTCTATCACTGTAAGGTATTCCCAAGCTTAATGATCTGTTGTGTTTCAGAATATATGAGATGAGGTCCCGGGTTCAATTCCCCTGAGCTATGCAGGAGGAGGGGTGTTGTAGTATCAGTACAATTGCATTGTATAACCACTGCACCTCTGGGAATATAAAAATGTGGACTAACTACCACTCATTGTAATAGGACCTTGTACTTGGTTTCAAATGTTCATCAACATCTGCAGGTTTTGGTGTAATGGAAAACCTTACGTTGAGCATGTGTGTTTCCAAAGGTAATTCAATGTGTAATAACCAATATGGTGTCCAATGTCATTAAATATTGCTCTTCAATCCCTGTGATCAAGAAACGAATTGTACCTCACAATCCCCTACCCCCCAAAATCTATGACCAACAAAAAATTATTAAAAGAAAATCCATTTGTGTCCCTTTTTCAAAGCCATATGATATCCTACCCATATCTTATCGAGATTTTTAGCTGACAAGCTTCAACCATTCACTAGTTAAACCCCATCTTTGATTAAAGAAACAACTAATTTCATCCACAAAATTCAGGATTTTCACCTTAATGAAGAGGACCTTTTGGTAATTTTTGGCATTATTTCCCTCTTCAACAAAACACTTGTTCCTAAATCCCTATATAATTTCCAATCTTGTTGATGATGAAACGTTACATATTATTCAAATTTGCCTCACTTGCATCTTCTTTTGTTTCAAAGATACTTTTTTATGAACAAATAGAAGGAACAACCATGGGATCATGCTTATCCCTTGTTGTTGCCAATATTTTTATGGAACAATTTGAAACACATTCCCTTAATACCTTGTCCCTAAATCCAAAATGTTGGTTTTTGTTGTTGTTGATGACACCTTCATTGTATGGCCTCATGGCCACTCATCTCTTCATAGTTTTCTCAATCACCGTGATAGTATCTCCCCTCATATTCAATTCACCATGGAAATCTAACAAGAAAAATCTATTCCTTTTATTAGTGTCTTGGTCACTCGCTAACTTGATGGATCCTTATCTCATCAAATTTATCACAAAAAATACACACACTAATAAATACCTTCACGCATTGGAATTGAATAGATAAACGTATTAGAAAAAACAACACTATTTAGATGGTACTTGGATTAGATGTGATGGGATGAAATTATCGAGAGAGTGCATCATGCTAGTGAAGAGAATGGAATTTGGGAAGAGGATGATTAACAATACATTACTTTTCACCACAGTATGGGAAATAATAGGGATAAGGTTTAGCTATAAAGTAATAGGTATATAGTTTAGGTATGTAAGTATATAGAAAGGAAAGGTGCAAATGTTTTTTGGTGTGTTTATATGATTTTTATAAACATGTTATTGAGAAAATTATGAAGAGATGAGTGGCCATGAGGCCATACAATGAAGATGTCATCAACAAAACAAAACCAACATTTTGGATTTAGGGACAAGGTATTAAGGGAATGTGTTTCAAATTGTTCCATAAAAATATTGGCAACAACAAGGGATAAGCATGATCCCATGGTTGTGCCTTCTATTTGTTCATAAAAAGTATCTTTGAAACAAAAGAAGATGCAAGTGAAGCAAATTCGAATAATATGTAAAGTTTCATCATCAACAAGATTGTAAATTATATAGGGATTTAGGAACAAGTGTTTTGTTGAAGAGGGAAACAATGCCAAAACTTACCAAAAGGTCCTCTTTATTAAGGTGAAAATCCTGAATTTTGTGGATGAAATTAGTTGATTCTTTAATCAAAGATGGGGTTTAACTAGTGAATGGTTGAAGCTTGTCAGCTAAAAATATCAATAAGATATGGGTAGGGTATCATTGGCATTGAAAAAGGGACACAAAGGGATGTTCTTTTAATAAAAGACACACACTAATAAATACCTTCATGCATTTGAAAAGGGCGTTTGGAATTTGCGTTCCAAATTTGTGGAAATCAGATATTGACACTCAGTTTATTCTAGATGCATATTTGACTGCAACATATGTAAGTTCTTACATAACGAAATTGGGTAGGCCAATGACAATGGCTTTGAAAAAATCAAGGAGGAATCTCTTTCTAGTAACTGTGTCCAGCTTGAGACAATTCGAAGACTTGGAAATACGCTTTTAAACATGCAACAGATGTCCATAATACAAGGATTCCATATTTTTATTTCCTTTCCCCTACACTCATCTTAGAGAAGAATAATTTTCATCAACACTACACCAGATGATCAAAGAACTATTATTTTAAAGAATCCAACCCTACTAGAAAAAGAGCATGATGACTCTAAAGACATCATCTCTCCATCTATTATAGACAAATACATGGAACGAACTCATGAACTTGAAAATGTTACCTTGGATGAATACGCATCTTCCTATTGCTTGATCCGTCAAAAGACAATAAAAATAAATAGACCTTGTGTAATTCGATATATTCGTTACAACCGAGAAAACGATTTTGAAAAATTCGCTAGATAAAAAGTATTGATATTTGTCCCCCACAGAACCCTTTTCAACTTGTTAGAATATCCTCTCCAAACATGGATAGAAGCATACGATAAATACATAAAAAACATTTCCATTGTCAAAGAAAAATTCATGCCTCCAACTACAACAAAATGGGGTGATATTGACATTGCAAAAGATGTAATCGAATTTAAACTTGAAACTACAACTGAACCCATTCTAGCAACAGAGGATTAGGCACAATCTACTCGAGAAATATGATATTCATAGTGATCTTCTTCAAAACACAAGAGGACATTTGTCAAAAGACTTGAAAAAAATCTAATTCAACAGAAAAACCATTTGTCCCTAACATAGATGACTATTTTGAAATTAGAAGAAATATGAATGTTGAGCAACAGTCTATTGTGAAAGAAATAATTTCTAAAAATAAAAACAACCCGACAAAGCCTATACACTTTTTTCTCACATGAAGAGTTGGCACAGGGAAAACCCATACTGCTAAAGCTCTTTACGATGCTCTTGTCTTTTTCTATGACAGAGAACTTGCCAACGATCCATTGAAATGAAAATGGATTGTTGCAACATTCGCTAGAAAATTTGCATACCATGCAAATGGAATTACAGTTCACTCTGCCTTTAAAATTCCTTTAAGTTCAACAAAATTGATCCCACTGAGATCAAATACACTAGACATTTTAAGCAAAGACTATGAAAAACTTCGAGTTCTTCTGATTGATGAAATTTCTTTAATAGGAGCTATAATGTTGTATAACATTGACAAATGACTACGTGAAATAATGCATACTCCAACAAAACCTTTTGGAAATCTAGATGTCATTTTTTGTGGCGATTTATTCCAGGCGGAATCTGTACACAGTTCCTAGATCTTTGAAGTCTCAAGTTTCCAACAACAAAAAATTCCTTATACTTTTTGGACTGATTCCATAGAATACTATGAACTAAAAACTGTTATAAGACAGACATATGAAACATTACTTTCGATTTTTAATAGAATAAGAGAAGGAAAACAATCATTCGATGATATTCAAGATTTAAATCAACATTGTCACAGAGAACACCCTCTTGATGCATCGTTCCCCTTTCTTTATTATCGGAAAAACGATGTTGAACATCATAACTCCGAAATGTTGGCTCTTATAAAAACCGAAGCATTCACTTTTGTTCCACAAGATACCAATATTGATCAAATTGAAAACATTGTTGATAGACAAAAGATAATTCAACTTCCTTCCAAAATCACCGTTAAAAAGGACATGCTTGTGGAAATAGTGGGTGGAAACTATTCAATTGAAGATGGCCTTGTCAATGGTGTTGAAGGTGTTTTCAATCACTTTAGCCATTCTTCATCGGACATTGTATGGATCAAATTTGCAGATCCAAAAGTCAATGAAATTGCAAGATCCAGCATGCAACATCTTTACATTAATTCCATTGATGGAAACTGGACACCCATAAAAAAGTGGCAACACAAATTTCCCTTGGCAATAATTATTTTTTGTTCGGCTACAATTCCCATTAAACTAGCATGTGCTCAAACAATTCATAGAGATAAGGGTTTAACACTCAAGAAATTGGCATTCGACCCAAAAGGGGTCATAAAACATGCTCTTGTGTATACAACATTGTCTCATGTAAAGAGCATTGATTGCCTCTATCTTGTAAATAAATTGCAACAGAAAAGCTTCTCGGTTTCAACAAAAGTAGTTGTTGAATTAAAAAGATTACAACAAAATGCAACCCTCAAATTTGAATATGGCCTTCAATCAATTCCATATATCGAGCATATGTTGATATCTTCTTTGAATACCTGAAGCTTGGTTTTGCACATTGTCGATGTTACAAATGACATTGAATTAATGAAATCAAACATTTTATGCCTTCAAGAAACCCATATGTTCATGTCACCCGAGAATCAAATTTTTAGAAACATTTACAATTGCATTGGAACATATGCAGTACATGAATTGCTTACAAGTATCAATAAAGAGATACATATCCTACAAACAACCACGTATAACGAGAGTTTAGTAGAGGAAATTGTCATTGATCTTGAACTTCCTAACAACATTCTAAAAATTATGAATATTTATAACAATCCCAATAACGCTCTTGATAAGATTCTTCATGTATTGGAATGTATTGTGTCTGAAAGCAACAACAAAATACCCATCCTTCTTGCTGGTGACTTCAAAATCAACATGTTGAAAGAATCGTTGCCCAAAAAAACTTTGCAAATGTTCATGAACATTAACCATCTAAAATTTAAAAAAAAAAGTAAAGCCACAACAAATTATGGTTCTATGATTGACCACTTTTGGAAAAACATATACCTTAACAAGATGTCATTTACAATCTATGATGCTTATTGCTCTTACCATTTTACTATTCTCTTGTCAATTCCTTTTGCTTGCCTTTAATATTTATTCTTGCCATATATCAACAACATCTGCTCATGTCTTTGCCCCTGCTTCAGCTCCTTGCATTTTTCCCCAATGCCATTGACAAGTATGCATTATTGCATTTCTATAGCTATCATCAAATTGAAAAGACAAGTTTGTACCCTTTAAAAGGCATATGCATCTATGCAAATCCCTTTTGAAGAAATTGCAAATCAAAGAGACTTAAACATATTTCCATCTTTGATAGTGTAACTTCGCATTTTTGCTTCCCTAATAGACACATCCTCTCTGGTTGTTGCTATAGTTGTTGAGAAAACAAAAAAATGTTGCATACCGAATCACTTCATCATACAAAAATATTGAAAAAAAAAAGAAACAAAAAAACAAAACAACATCAACCAGTGCATTGAACTAGACATCAAATAACATACTTTTTTTCCCCAATTTTCCTTGCTTTGGGCCATTTCATTGATATTTGTCAGGTATGTTGTCTATAGTATTGCAATGAAAATTACCTTTCACTTGATATTTCCCACATACATCTGCATTTTCTTTCCATGCACTGTTGATGTAGAGGCATCGGGGCCTAGGAGAAATAGTCGAAGATGATTGACATAAGAAGGCCGACCAGGGGAGTTGGAGACGACCATTGGTGCAGGAAGAATGGCAATCGAAGCCACGGAGTCGAGCAGTAAGCTGTCGAAGTATGGTTGACAGAAGAGGAAGTTGACGGAGTCGAAATTCGATGAAAGGTAAAATGGAGACATTGACGGAAAGCGGCAAGAGCTAAGCATGGACGATAGGGAGGATGACAACCATGGAGACTAAGTGAATTCAATAAGTTAAGTCGAGGACCGACGAAGTAAAGAATGGTCTACGTGTCAAATTGCATACCAGGCGACAATATATAGCGATAAGATCGACAATTGTAGGAAAGTCGAGAGGTGCAGAGACCCAGACATGCATAAGTCGAGGCAACATACCTACATTCATTGTCAGTATTTGAGGACGTTAATGAAAATTAAGAAGGTCGTTGGGATCAGGCTAGATGTCACCACAGGAGAAGGTTGTGCAAGCACGTTCAAGGGGGCGCTGACTACAGCAGGATCTGTAGGATCAGTGATGGTGCAGAGGACAGAGTAAGGACTCCTAGGGAAATCCCGACAAGGGGACCTCAGAAAGGAAAACAGAGCAGAGTAGAAGGCCGGTGTGAAGGCTCAGAAATGAGGGAGGATCGATCGCAGAGAGGGAAATCACACAGACAGAGCAGGGATAACTTTTGTGCATTGTAATAGGATGAGGCAACTTGATTATTAGTTGCATGTAATTTTGTAAATGATACAACAATAGAATCCAACTTATTGGAATTTCAAGTTCACATCTTGTGTTTGTGACTATGTGGGTGTGTAAGCTTTGTGATTTAGTTAAGCAAGAGGGTCCAACCGACCTACCTTGCGTCAAGTGGTATCAGAGAAAAATAATCCTGATAGCGGGAAGAGCCTACGTGTGCGTGAACAACTCCAACTGCGGTTGGGTAGAGTTGTGCGCGTGTGGTGAAAGTTTGGTTGTGATTGTACGAGTGGAGATTTTCAGCTGTGGTTGAAAGAGTAAGCACAAGATCTATAATGGAACAAAGAGACGTAAATGTCTGTGGTGTAGGACTAAGAGCATGAGGAGGCATGAAAGGAGTCACAGTAGATCATGAAATGTTCGACGAGTGCATGCGAACAATGAGAAGTTTGACCAATGAGGTCACAACAATCAAAGAAGGACAAAGACGTGAATGCATTCCCAACGCACTTGACCATAGTGACGAATAAGTCGAGGAAGTGGATGCTCGAGAAGCAGTAGAAGAAGAAACATAAGATAGATTTAAGCTATTGACGAAAATGAGGGGTAAGGAAAAAATGGATGTACCTACCTACTCATGAATTTTGGATCTAGAATACTTGACAGACTGGATCAAATAAATGGAGAAATACTTCGACATAGAGCAGCTGGAGGATCCCAAGAGGGTTAAAATTGCTAGTCTGAAGTTGAAGGGTCATGCCTCATTGCGGTGGGACAATGTATAGGATGACAGAGTCAATAAAGGAAAGGAGAAGATTAAGTCTTGGGACATAATGGTTTCCAAGCTAAAGGGGAAGTTCTTTCCTAATGACTATGTGATTTCCTTGTTCATGAAGTTGCAAGACCTGCAACAGAAAGAGATGACCATGAAAGAATACACATAAGAGTTATACAAACTCTCGATTAGATCTAGTAGAACTGATGAAGGTGAAGAAGCCGTCGCAAGATATGTAAATGGTTTGAAGTATGTCATACAGAATGAGTTGAACCTGTCAAAGTTCAAGACAGTTGGTGAATCCTACTAGCTAACCATGAAGGTGGAGGAAAAGCTGTCGAGAAGAACATCATCGACCAAAGGAAATATGACTAGTCGATGTGCGAAGACTACTCCTACAAAAAGAAAAAGTAGTTGGACTAGGAGAGAAGCTGTCGAAGATAAACGATGTGCAGAAGGGAAAACGACTAGAGAAAAGGCACAAGAAAATCGACGGGATGGTCGAGAGACCTGCGGACGGGGTGCGTTTGGTCGAAATGGTCCAATGGAGAGACGACACGCTGACATACCAACTATAGTCTGTTATAAGTGTCGAGAAGTGGGACAAAAATCTTATGAATGCCCGAAGAACTTACATGTGGTGGAGGAAGCAAAACCCCAACGTCAACAAGATGGCAAGGGAGATGAGAAGATGGGTTCAACGTCCAATAATGGTGAAGATGACATAGAGAAGATTTGAAACTTGATGACCAGGAGGATGTTCGTCCAGAACGACCAGTGATTAGAGAAGGATTCAACACAACGAAATGCCATTTTTTGAACCAAAGTATTGATCATCGCAGATACTACAAGACCATTGTCGATGGCGGAAGTACATAAAACCTAGCATCGATGGAGGTCATCAAAAAATTGGGTTAGAAGTGTCAAAAACATCCAAATCCATAGAAGATATCCTGGTTACAGAAAGGGCATCATGTGAAGGTAACCATACAATGCATGATCAAGTTCAAGGTTGGGAAACTTGAATACAGTTTATTGTGCGACGTAATCCCAATGGATGCTTGCCACTTGTTGTTAGGAATACCAAGGAAATATGATCAGAAGATGATCTATGATAATCGATCCAACACAGACACAGTGTAGAAAAATGGAACACAAAGAATGCTGAAGCCAAATCATGAGGATGGTACAGACTACAAGGAGGGAAAGAGCAACTATTGGGAGAAGAGAGTGCTGATGTGCTGAGTGAAGGATTTCATGGCAGAGGAGGAGAAATAGTCGGGATGTTTCGCCACCATTCTGAAGGGACCAAGTGTCGAATGATCGAAGACGTAGAAAATTCTGGTTGAATTTGAAAGGATGTTGGACAAGTTTGAAAGCATCATGGTCGAAGAGGCATCGATGGGATTACCACCAAGGAGAATCATATCCCATCAGATCGACTTTATTCCAGGGTCAAGTTTTCCAAATAAGGGACCACATAGAATGAATCCGACAGAGAGTGAATAACTCAATCGACAAGTCCAGGAGTTGGTGGACAAAGGATTAATTAGAGAAAGTCTGAGCCCGTGCGTAGTGCCAGTTGTACTAGCACCAAATAAAGGAGGATAATGGAGGATGTGTATAAAATCTAGAGCTATCAACGAGATCACAATCAAGTACAAATTTCCATTTCCAAGGATGGACAACTTGATTGACTATCTGAGTGGATCTAGATATTTCACCAAGATCCACCTCAAGAGTGGATACCACCAGATCAAGGTCAGAGAGGGCGAAGAATGGAAGACAACCTTCAAGACAAAGGAAGGATTGCATGAGTGGCTAGTCATTCCCTTTGGATTGAATAGTGCACCTAGTACATTCATGAGGCTGATGAATGAGGTACTGAAGCCATTCTCGGGAAAGTTCATCATAGTGTACCTCGACGACATCTTGATATTCAGTCAAACCAAGACAGAACATTTGGAACACATTCGACAAGTGTTGCGGAAGCTTCAGGAAGAGAAGTTGATGGTGAACTTGCATAAATGCTTCTTCATGAAGGAAGAACTGGGGTACTTGGGATTGGTAATTTTGTGTAAAGAGTTGGTGATGGACCTAGAAAAGGTAAAGGCTATATTGGAGTGGCTAGAACTGACAAGCACGACGGAAGTGCGTATTTTTCATGGACTTTCCAACTTATACAAGAAGTTCATAAGGGGATTTAGTTGGATATCTGCACCATTGATCGAGTGTTGTTATACCTCAAAGTTACACTTCGAGCCTCTATGTTTCATCTTCGTGACATACAACCTAGCAACACTTCCTCCTATTATGTGTTGTACCTTGTTGGTCCCTATTATAGGTCAAATCTGCTCTTCTTCGTCCAAGATCACATTGCCCTGTTGTTCACACAAAAGGACACTATGGATGGAAGATCTGGATTGACCTTGGATGAGTTATTGCCGAGTTTACACCTCTTTCAGTTAAAAATATATTTGATGATGTGTGCGCTACTTCTCCTACAGACATCCACCGTTCTAAACGCTAGTCTACATTAAGACAACCATCGCATTCCCTTAAAATGTTGTGTGCACTTGATGTTGAGAAGAAAATCCGCACACTAAACGCTGGTTCACTTACATGATACTAGCGCACATCTTAAAATGAAATGGAAAAAATAACTAAGATTACAAATTGAGATTAGTTGGGGTTGGTTCTGCAACTTCCCCAACCTCCCAATTCAACCACCTATCGAATCTAACTTCCTGCCTTGTCCCATAAATACAAGGGGAAGCCATGAGGTAGGGGACTAGAGAAGGAGATGCTAATGTCATGCTGGAGGAATTTCTAAGTCACTGTGAGGAGGAGGAATCCAGGTCTCAGTTACGAAAGTGCCTCAGATAGAAGTCACGTATTGCTGTACTTGCTTCATTTGTTGATCAATAAAGTGGATATCTTTCCTTCCCAACATCACTTGTGTTATGTATGTGGTGCATTTTTATTATTAATTGATGGTTTATGCAATCTTAAATGTCAATTTATTTTATATAATCAAATAGGCTTGAGGAAGGTGTAAAGTTTGTTTTGCAGATTGACACATCAAGGAGCGAAAGAGGAGAAATCTAGGATCAGACTTTGATAACCAGGTACGCCACTTTCTCAACTTTAATATCTCATTTGCTTACAAATATGTGCCTGCAGAACTATATCTATCCACCCTGTATATTTGTATGTTGACAGTCTCTAATCCCCACCTGTAGGGTATTATTCTTGCCAACAGAACTGGCGACTCCGTTGGGGAGTCCTTTTTTAGTTTTCTGCTCTGGGGACCTTTGCTAGTCTTTCTTTCAACTTTTACAGTTTGGTTATTTTCTGGGAGGTTTTGTAGTTCATTTTGTCTTTCGTACCACTTAGATTCATTTCAGCCTGCCTGAGCAAAGCTTTTTGATTGCTTTAAGTCACTGAGCGCTAGTATACTGTACTTACAGTAGCGCATTTCTGTCTTGTGCATTGGTTTCTCTGAAACACAGTAGCGCATTTCTTGTGACAGGTGCTGGTTTTCATACCACACAGTAGCACACATCTCCTGTAGGTTCAAGCCTTCTACTAGGGTTTGGTTTCCAAGTTTGGGAGTCTACTTTTAGCTTTTTTCCTTCCTTCTTTGGCTGATTACTAAGACATGTTTGTCTTTCTTGAGTCTTGTTTACCTCTCTAAAGTCCTTTTAGTTTTCTTCAAGTACTTTTTAGGTGTCTTTCCACTTGTTTAATCCTTTCTGAACCTGTGTGCTACTCCCTGCTAGTTACAACAGCACACTTTGTGCCCTAGACGCGTATTGCACGTCTGCAGAGCTACGCACAAAACATATGTTGTCTGTTGCGATACCCGTGCACATTTACTATGTTTGGATTTTCACTAGGGTTTGACCCCAGTTTGAAGTCTCTTGGGTGTTGTTTGGAAAGTTTTGATGCCTTCTAAACTTATATTTAGGTCAGTGTGATTTGCTTGAAGCCTTCTTAGCTTTTCTTTTCAGTCGGTGTAGTGGTAAGTGATTTTTGGTTTGCTTGCCTACTCTTTTATTTGGCCGATGTTTTTGCTAGGGTTTTGATGCTTAGCAACATCCTTGTCGGTTTGTCTTTCCTTTACACACATCTTTTTCCCTTTTTTCTTTTACATTTAGTTCCAAGTCTAGAGTTTTTTTCGTTATGAAACAACTCGGTAGGTCGAGTCTTTCTCAGTTTCCACTTTTATTGTTTAAGCCTTTAGTCTCTTATCTTTACCTGCACCAGTGATTAGATCTTACTTGTTCCATTTTCTGATTCAGTTTCTTTAAAAAAAAGAAAAGATAAGAGATTGAAATTGGTAGCATCATTGTAAGATTTATCATTTTCTTTTCAAGGTAGCATAAATTTTGTTTTGCTTTGAAAAATTTAAAAGAAAAATCAAAAACATTTTAGGTTTGCTTATCTTTAGTTTTGGAAAACAATGAATGAGAAATTTTTGTGAAATTTAGGTTATTTTTATGCACTTTTCTTTGTAGTCACAACCACGCCACACACTTCACTACAACCTTTGAGTAAAAAAACCTTTAAAAAGAATACTTAATAAAATTGATTAGAAACCTTTTCTTTTTAGGGTTGTCACTACACCAACTAGCTTAGGCTAGGGTTTCAAATCAGAACACACTTAAAACATCCAGAATAAGTTTCATTACTCAAAAATCGTAGCAAGACATTCTACAGGTAAATCCATTTGTATCAAAATTTCTTGGGAAAATCCACTGAAACCGGAGCTAAGCACGAGGTCGTGTGAGACTAGAATTGACGACGATAACCCCTCACTTTCTTTTCGAGCATAAACCAGAGTTGTCTCGCATACGGGGGTCCTTTTGGACTTCGGGTTTTGTTACCCTGCCCACGCGTTACGGCCATACCAACAACTGTTCCCCCAAGGATTTTCGTACTTATGGTTGTTCTAGTATCTTGACATCTAGGATTCTTCACAGGTAGAGTGGAAGGCTATTTCCACTTCACCTCGAACAGACGCGGAAGGTAACCCTTTGGTAGTAATCCCGGGAGGGCGGTTTGGTGATTCAAACGCTTGCACCCAGAGGACCTCCATTGGACATCACGTAATTGACCGTCAGTACTCTATTAGTTTGTCCTGGGCCCTCATCATCCTAGACTGACTTCTGAGAGCATTTATCTTGTTTGATTGGTATTGATCACCTTAGGAATTTTTGTAGTGGTATGTTGTTTGCTCCATAGTCGAGTAGTGCCCACTAGGTTTTACACTCAGTTTCATTTGTATATATCATTGTGGAGAACCAACACTTGCACAGATCACGAAGGTTACAAAACCTTCCACCACACATAGTGGAGCCTCCACCACCACCAAGACGCTGGAGGACTAATTCCCGTGGTTCTTACTAACTTGTGGGTGATAGGGAAGCACCTAGAGAGTTGCACCTGATAACTCAGGGCCAACAATATTTTGATATAGTAGAGGTTGCGGACTTAACTTCACAAGAGTTTAGCACTCCTTTTAACCCTCCCTTAACCCATCTAAGCGACCTTGTGGTCGTACATGTAGCTCCTTTAGACCAACCCAAGTTTAGTGCATATAGGTTTGCCCCTGTTCATTCTATGGCTGATACCAGAGATCAAACAGGAGTTCCCCAAAATCCCACTGCAACAATGGTTTTGAGAGTCCTCTCTCCTTCCTTTGCTAACACTGCAACACCTAGCTCTTCGCAGAATACTTCTTCCTTGAGCTCATCTTTTTCCTTTAATGTTGGTACTTTAGGCATGCCTAGGTTCCAAGCTTCGACATCATCCACTGTTGTAAACCCTAATGCTAGGCCAACTTTGACAGGGATACCTGTTGTGACCTTTAATGTTCCTCTGTTCACCCAACAAGTATAAGGCATTCCACAAATTGTCCCTTCCATGACCTCAGCAGGATCGATCCCTGCCGCATCTATGCCTGTCATGGGCACCATGACTGCACTGTCTGTCACAACTACACATGGTTTCAACCCCTATGCAGGTTATAATGTGAATCCAACCAATATAATTGCAGGGAGTATCCCATTCTCTTTGTTTGATGGAGGATGGGGTAACATGTTTAACCAGCAATACGGCGGGGCTAACGTCCAGCCATAATGGACGAATACGCAAGGAGTTAATCCTCTTTCATTTGGATGGGGCAATTTTAATAACACTTTCACATCAAAGAAGATGGCTGGGGGAAACCCTATCCGGCATTTTATGATCCAGGATATGGGAGGTTCCCTCTACATGGCTCAAGCTTATCAGATGCCATTTGCCCGACCTCGTTTACCATTTCTGGCAACTTTAAATTTGCCAGACCTTTCCAAACTAACTAATGATCCGGTGTGTCATAACCCTACATGGCCACCAGTCCCAACCAAGCTGCCTTCAGACATCCCAAAGTTTGAAGGTAAGACTGGTGAAGATCCTGGTGATCATGTTACCACTTTCCATCTCTGGTGCTCTTCGAATTCGTTGAATGATGATTCCATCAGGTTGAGACTCTTTCAGAGAACCTTGACCGGCGTTGCAGCTAAATGGTACATTGAACTACCTGCAGCCACTTTTTATAATTTTTGGGATCTCGCTATAGTTTTTCTGAACCACTTCCAACTTGTTGTTCGGTATGATGTCAGTACATGCCTTCTGTCAACTTTTAGACAGAATAAAGCCACTCATTTATCTGATCATATACAGTAGTGGCGAAGACGGAAGAGGCTCATTAAATCCAACATCCCTCCAGAATTTCTATTAGAGTAGTATCTGAAATCACTCCTTCCTTACATTTCTAAGGAAGTAGCTACTTATGGGGTGTCTTCGGAGGAAGAATCTATCCTCAGCACCCAACAAATTGACTTGGTTTATGCTCAATCTGGGATCTTGTACGAGATCATTCCTGATGCACCGCGCTCCAATACGGATCTAGGTAAACTTAAACCTAGACCACATGTTGATGGCATAGTGGGTTCAGTTGATTCTGCAACTTTTGAAGCATTGAACAAACAGGTTCATGCCTTCTCAGTCAAACAATCTGCTGCGGAAGTGACTTCGGTCATGAACTCTCCTTCTACAACAGAGTCTGTACAACAAGTTCAGACCAACCAAAAGGGCCCTCGGCAGCCCAACAATAAAAAGAAGGGCAAGAAAGGAGAGGGGAACCACCAAAATCCCAAAAACACGAAAAATGCCGAGGAGGGTAAAAGAGAGAAAATGAAAGTTAAGTTCCCTTGTAAGCTTTGCAAGGAGGACCATATTACTCATCAATTCCCTCTATTAGAAGAAGCCCATAAGCTACTTTGAGATAAGAAACCGACCGTCCTAAAGGATCCATTTCCCCAAGGACAAACCTCAGCTTCTGGCACCTCCAATGCTGGGGGCACCCCACGTGCCTCAGTTGATCAATCTTTTATTAATATGGTTAATTCGGATGCACTTTTACAAACGCGTGCAAAAAATATACTCCAGATTCGCAGCACAAGGATAAATATGTTCCCAAGGCTTCCACCCCTCTCCACATCGAGAGACCAGTGGATCCGTTGCCGAAGATCCCAAAAGGTGTCTTCAAATGGGTTGTGCACAACCCTAATGCACGGGCTGCTTCTAACTACAATGTTGTTGAAAATTTATCCCAAACCCCCTGTGCCATGTCCACTTTTGAAGTCTTGCAAAGTTGTCCATTACAATGCAATGCACTTCTCTCAACGATTGGGAGCATGGAATCATCCAACATGACTGCTTGATTTGATATGGCTGATATCAAATACCGGTTTCCGTATCACGTCGCTCTCCAGATAGAGGTAGTTCATGGTTCGAAGACCATCGGATGAGCTGTCATAGATGAGGGCGTGTCTACATGCTTAATTTCCATTTCTTGTTGGAAAGATTTGGGATCACCCGAGTTAGACACCTCAAACACACTGCTTACTGCTTTTGATGGTAGAACCTTCCATCCACACGGAGTTTTACCATCATTTGATGTCGAACTTGCTGGTAAAACAATAACTGTAGAGGTTGAAGTTCTGGATGCTCCTCTTGACTACAACATGTTGTTAGGAAGGAGCTGGATGTATGCAATGTGAGCCATTCCATCGGCCATTTTCTGAGTTGTAATGTTCCCTCACAAAGGCAAGATCATCACAGTCGATTAATTCGTTCTCTTGTAGAAACAACCAGACTTCTTCAGATTCAACAATTCCATTGGTTTATCAGTCTCACCCAGCTTGTGAGAGTTTAGGAGTAGGAATTTATGGGTCATTAATGGGAACTTTTGACCTACTTGTCCATGTTCATTCTATGATTTCTGAAGAGGGTTCATCTACCAAGACTTTCACGGTCGTTCTAACGATGGATCCGTGGATTCTCCCTACTGAATAAGAACCAACAATGCTCTTATCTGTTGCATAAGTACCATACTTGGAATCACAACATGCTACAACAGAACATATCATGACTCTGTCGGTCTCTGCTGAGTCAGATATGGACTATGCACCTGCATGGTCGCTAGACTCCACCCACTCTTTTGACTGTCTAGACATTGTTTTTCCTTCTAAAGAAGCCATTGTGGAAGCAATGATGGGCCTGGATCATCCTTGGGAACATATGCACCACAGGTTTTATTTTCTTCTCAATCTAGACATGATAGAGAGAGGCTAGTTTTCCATGAGATCCGGTGGGAATGTTGATTTGTCCGCTACCCCTTCTACTTCAAAAGCTGTTTATGCCGAAGGGAATATGGAAAATATATCGAGAACTATTCCGATCAACATTTCCACTAAACCCGGGGTCGTGGAAAATATTTTTATTGGAGGAGACTGTTCTCCCGAGCAGATCATTTTGTATACCAATCTCCTTAAAGAATTCCGCGATTTTTTTTCCTTGTCTTACGAGGAAATGCCAGGCATCGACCCTACTATCGTTGAGCATGTCATCACAACATAACCCAATGCTAAACCTGTGAGACAAAAGCTCCGTCCAATTAACCCTCGAAAAGAAGCTGCCATTAAGGCGAAAGTAGAGAAATTGCTCAAAGTCGGATTCATTTATCCTATTGCTATGATGGAATGGGTTTCGAATCCTGTTCCAGTTGAAAAAAATAAAGGAACCATTAGAGTCTGTGCTGACTTATGGGACCTAAATAAATCTTGTCGTAAAGATAACTACCCCACGCCATTTATTGATCAGATCATAGATGCGTGCACGGGCCATGAAATGTTTTCTTTCATGGATGGATTTTTGGGATACAATCAGATACAAATCAAACCCGAAGGCCAGCACAAGACAACTTTCATTTGTCCTCGGGGAACCTTTTCCTATCGGAAGATGTCGTTTGGCTTGAAGAATACTGGAGCTACCTTTCAGTGAGCAATGAAATTTTCTTTTCATGACATCAAGCACGTGGTTGAACCCTATCTGGACGATCTCTTGGCGCGATCTCACAAGAGATGGGACCATCCAGATCATTTGAGACTAGTGTTTGAGAGGTGCTGATACTACAAGATTCGATTTAATCCTAACAAATGTGTATTCTCCGTTGAATCTGGACGTTTACTGGGTTTCATAGTATCTAGTCATGGCATAAGGGCTGACCCATTGAAAGTTGAGGCAATTGTAAATCTGCCTCCTCCTCTCACCCTGAGACAAGTTCAAAGTATGCAGGGCATGTCTAACTTCTTACGATGCTTCATCATCAACTATGCCAAAATTACCAAAGGTTTCATGAGATTGCTTAAACAAGACACCTACTTTTTGTGGGATGAGGCTACTCAAGCATCATTTGAGGCCTTGAAAAATGCATTATTATCAGCCCCCTTGTTAAGCCCGCCAACTATACGAAGTATTTCCTCCTATATCTGGCTGCATCAATATACACAATTGGCATAGTACTTGTTCAGGAGGATGACACGCTCCAAGAGCATGTCATTTATTATCTCTCGCGCGCATTGATAGCTCGTGAGATTAAGTATTCCCACATGGAGAAGTTGGCACTAGCTGCGGTCTATGCGGTTCAGAGGCTACATCACTACATCCTATTAAGAACTACTACTGTGATTACGGAAGTCAATCCTTTTCAATATTATCTCACTTGACATATCATCGGTGGGAAATTCAATAAGTGGATTGTAATCCTGCAGGAATTTGACTTGGTTTTTCAATCCGCTAAGTCGAAGAAGTCACTGGTGTTCGCCGAACTGATTTCAGAATCCCTGAGTGACATAGTACATGTGGAGGAAGAGTCATCATTCCCGGATGAACATATCTTCCTCATCGCATCCTTTGACCCATGGTACGGGGATATCTTGGTATATCTCCAGACCTTGAGGTGTCCCACCACTTTCTCTAGGGACTAATGACGCAAATTTAAGAGTCATATGAAAAACTATCTCATCATTTCTGACACTTTGTATAGACATGGGATAGATTCCATCTTACGACATTGTTTGACTTTGGAGGAAGGAGAGTTAGTATTGAATGATGGTCACAGTGGAGCTTGTGGGGGTAATCTTTCTGGGTTGGCAACAACCCAGAAAATACTGCGTGCCGGTTATTTTTGGCCCACAATATTTAAAGATTGTGTGGAAGCTATAAAATGTTGTCGTCCATGTCAGTTTTTCACCAGGAAAATGAGAGCACACCCAACTCCTTTTCATCCTGTAATCACAACAGGTCCCTTAACCAAGTGGGGGATTGATTATATAAATTGCAATCCAATTTCGGCTAGAGGCCATCATCATATCATTGTTGTCATCGACTACTTCACCAAGTGGGCCGAGGCAATTCCTATTGTTAACGAAGATGGAGAAACGACTGCTTATTTCCTATTCAACCAGATCATTGAAGATTTGGTATACCTAAAGAGACTGTGACTGATCACGGTCATCATTTTCAAAACAACATGATGACCGACCTATACACCATGTTAGATTTTCGTCAGGAACATTCGTCTTCATTCTATCCACACGCGAATGGTCAGGTCGAAGTGGTTAATAAAACTTTGTAATTTTTTTTACAAAGGACCGTTAATGCCAGTCGAACTAACTAGCACACCATGCTGTACCCTACTCTTTGGGCATATTGAGCTAATGTAAATACTGCTACCCGGGTTATCTCCCTTCCAATTGGTTCATGGGATAGAGGTAGTTGTTTCGGTTGAGTGTGAGATTCCTTCATTGAATTTGGTTGTCCAACTGCTACCTGACACTTCAGTCTTGGAAGAACGTTTGCTGCATTTAGAAAATTTGGATGAGCAGCATCGCGACGCACTCACAGCAAACGAAGTTCATAAGAATCGAGTCAAGGACCAATACAATAAGGCTGTTAAACCTAGGGTTTTTCTTGAAGGAGACCTTGTAACATGCCCTTTTTGCTGAAGAACATTTTATGTTGGAAACATTATGTTAACTTTTATTGTAAAGTTTTTATGTTGGACAAGTGTCCAAGGATGACTGTAATTTACACAATATTTTATTATTTAATAAGTAAAATAGGAGACAAACACCTAAGGGGACTATTGAAAGAGTGGCTACCGACCCATTAGGTGGAATGGAATCTGGGGTAGAAGGAAATGGACAAGTGGCAACATCATGATGCAACTAACTAGCTGTTGGTATGGGACAACTCCCTTCAAATGTGGTCATAGTGCCCTGGAAGGTGGGACTAGAGCTTCAGGCTCATTTATTCAAAAACTGACCACTAAAGACCTAGGCAGTCTATATAATAGCCATCAAATTATGAACTGAGGTTCATCACTTTTCCTGATGACGAAATTTACCTTGGGGTTTTGTTGTGCTTGCACCCAAGAGATTTGATGAGGGGATATGCTAATTTTTTGATCATGTTGTGAGTCTGCTCAATACTCCTGAGTGCAGACGTTATATTCCTAAGTGCATAAGGCATATTTGAGTGCAGAAGTTATACTAATGAGTGCAAAAGTTTTATTATTTAGTGCCTTGCTTCTACATAGATTCCATCTACTTAGTGGTTCAGTAAGCAGGCTTGGGGGTTCATAGGAAGCCAGTAGTTTGGCTGCTTCTTCTGAAAAAGGTTGGGAGGAACAGGTCTCCTTGGGTGTTTGTCGGCTCTACCTTCATTTATAGGTTCTACTTGTCTTTTCTAATTTTATGTAGTTTAAAATTTCTATCTGCTATAATTGATTTACTGTTTTCAAAGATATTATTGAACAAATGCATTTATTTTAGTTTCTGAGTCAATTAGGATTCTATATAGTACTGATTTTGAATGATGAATTGAATAAAATGTTCTCTGCATTTTCCCCCATGCTAATGGATCTGCATCATACTCTAGTACAAAGAATAAATTAATGTAGATAGATTGATAAGCAGATTGCCAGGTGAACGAGAAGATCAACCCTATTATATTTCGTTAGTTTTCCTACCATTAATATTCTGTATCAAAAAAAATAATCGTATGTCTTTCTCTTATCATTCTTTTCATTAGTTAAATGTTTCAGGTTCACTGTATTTCTTTCATCATGATGTATTGAATTTTACAGTTGCAAAAACATTTACTTCCTAATTATACAGTACTGTTATCCCTTACTGTTAGTAAGTATTTTATCATGAAAATAAACAGTATTCATATTCAATTATTGAATTGATTTTTGTTACACAAGAATTTATAACAGCTGCAAAATTAAATAGTATCAATAAGTTTCCATTTATAACAGTACTATACATTTCTATTCCGATAGTCATAGATTAAATTAGGGTTTTATGTTTCCATGTTTTCTTCTCAAATCTTACAATAGTTTCTACTCTATTCCTGTACAATAATTATTTCATTTTTAATTATAATTACTAACATTCAGAACATAGTCTATAACAGTTCGTCAAAAGCTTTAAAGACTCGACAGAAACCGTAAACCTTTAACATTCATTTCACAAACTTTCGTTTTGACAGAGCTAGCAAATATTTCTTTAAACACCATCAAAGATTGGAATCACATTCGTTTTCTGGTCAAATGACCAAGGGTTAATACCCTCTTGTCGAAATCTCTTCATGCGTATTCTAAGAAAATAGATACAGACATTGTTCCTTTTTCTTAGAACTAGAACTATTTATTTAAAAACTCAAACATAACGTCAAATAACTGTCAAGCCAAGGGCTATTTCTTATTCATACATTTTACATTTCTATACATTGATTTTTAGGGTAAAACTTATAGTTCATAGTTCTGTGGAAAAAACGAAAACAAATAAAGCATCAAGCCTTAGCTCACGATCGTAAACCATTTACATCAAACATAGACACAAAGCTTTTCTAACATAAGTTTTATTTCTACACTTTAAACATTTAAGTTACAGTTACTTTCCAAGGTCAAAACCCCAAAAGACCAAAATGAGAAAATTTATAAGTCTAAAATTATCAAAACATTTTTTTGAAACTCGACTGAGGAAAGAACTCTCGTCGAAAGAGATTACATTGTCAAATTTGGCACAATAGCTAAGACTTTGTTAAATATTAACTAGGTAAGCCGAAAGGCACACTATCCTACAGACACTTAGCACAACACAGCATCGCGTTGGACTCATCTCCAAAACCACAAGTATGGCTTGAAAACATCAACGATGGACATTCTACTAGGATCTAGTAACAAGTATTGATTGAGTTGTGTCATCAACATACTATGCCAAGAGAACCTACGAAGGGTTATGACACCGAGGCTTACCGATTGGAGCGAGCTATTGACTCCCATTGAGCTTTCAACACTATAACCTCCAAGACGAAGGCAATACCTGCCATAGAAATCACTACGAGGTTAAATACAATTCTAAAACAAGAAGTTTCACGAAGTCAAACTGTAAATATTGCAAACAATCACGATAAAGTCAAAACGTTACCTCTGTATGCAGGAACGAGAAGCTGGAACACCGACATCATCTAGATTCAAATCCACCTAACAGCCGCAACAGAGAAAGCATGCAGACTCTACGACTTCAACATTCATCCTCAGACAAGACTTCTGAATCTAAAACCCTGGAAAACCTCTATCAAAATGCATAGCGAAAGCCACATGGCTATCAACACTCAAACTCCATTAAAACCCTGAAACTATCATTATTATAACTAGA
The DNA here is from genome assembly GCA_027924585.1 of Larix kaempferi. Taxonomy (NCBI): domain Eukaryota; kingdom Viridiplantae; phylum Streptophyta; class Pinopsida; order Pinales; family Pinaceae; genus Larix; species Larix kaempferi. The sequence continues at coordinate 2,161,749 of BSBM01000766.1, read as the reverse complement.
GATCCCACCATCAAACTTGAGCATGAATTTTGCAAGCGACCAGAGATCAAACCCTACAACTATGTGGCCTGTCAGCCTCTCCCCAAGTCTAACCTCTCCAAATGAATGCAAAGGAGTAATACCAGAAGAGAATTAGCACAAGTACTTAGGTCAAAAACCCAAACCCGAGGATAGAACCAGATCAACGGAGCAGATCAAGCCAGCTGGGGCTCACGAAGTTCAAAGTCCAGTACTTACAAGCTTCATTAATATCTCTATTAATGCCAAGTCCAGCTTGGAGGAAGTTCACCCCGTTAAACATCATCCAGCTTGGAAAAACCATCAACGTTCACACAAAACTTCACGTGGCATCTACCACCTGGACATCCAACAAGGTAATCCACTGACGGAGTAGGCGAGAGCATTAAAAGAATCAACTCAGTAAGATAACAACAATTACCAAGGAACTGCAGAGTATTAAAAGATCTGTCAACATTCATTAATGGTGCGATTTGCATGGTATCACATTTCATACTTCCAGGTTTGCATAGTTTTCGTAGCTAGGTTTTGTATAATATCAATGATCAATTATACCACCACCATTGCATAGTTTATAACCATATATATTGTTACATATAATGCATAGATCACAATTCATGCTTATCACATGGTAGTTGCACTATAGGTAACGTATGATAATACCATTAGAAATAGAATGTATTACTTTGAGCATCGCATCATTTTAATAATTCTAACCTTACCATATTAACATGCTATTTGATGACTAGAATAGATATCAAATATAAAAATCATTGTAGTCCATAAAGGTATAGTTAACACCTTATATTGCATATGGCTTCCATTTAAACAAAAGGTCATATAGGATATAGCATGGGACTTGATATAAAGGTAGAGGATCATTACAATACACATAGGAATGATATGTTAGTCCATTAAAATCTTCAAATAGCATATCAATGGATCAGCCTAGAATTCTGTAATTGCATCATTCGCTTTAGTAATATCATTCAATACTGGAAGCGTTATGTCAAATTTGTTTTACAATAATATTGGTACTTTGAAATGTAGAAGTCATCTAACCCTTGTAGGTATTAGAATGAAAAAAGTAACCTATGTTTCTTGACGCAAAACAATTAAATGTAGAAATGTCCATATATCAGAATAGGTAGTGATAACAGTGACATCTGCAGATGGTATAAATAGCTAGGATAACACTTGTTAAATTGAAGGAACAAAACTGAAGATCCATACCTTTAACATCTTTCTTGTACAGAAAATACTTTTGCTATCTTATTGCATTGATGGCTAACATAAACAAATATTAAATTACTTGAAGATCTTGAATTGACTTAATACCTTACCTACGAATTGCTAAGAAACAGGTACAATGCTTTAGCTATCAAGCTAAGTAAAACGTAGGGTACCCCGTAGGAACCCTTTCATCAACATTCAAACATAGCTGTCAGTATTCATCACAAGAATTGTATCTCATGAGAATTTGAGTATTGTTTATAGAATTATATTCTATTTCAAATGAACTGTTGTCTTTTTATGTTTAAGAATTATAATTTGTCAATTGTGATAAGCTGCTATTAGTTAAGTAGTTAACAAACATTTATTTCCGCAATTAGCATTCTTAGTAATTAATGCTACTTCAAAATTTTTTAATTTTAGTGAAATTTTCGGGATGTTACATGTGGTATCAGAGCACGAGTTCAAACTCTAGGCCTCAAATAGGCTCACGCGCGCAAACAAAAAAAAGAAAAAAACAAATCAGAAAGTTTATGTTACTAACTTTTATTTTAATTTTATTTTTGTACAGAACAAATTGACTTTTAAATTGCAGGTATGGAAATACCAGAAGAATCGGCAGAGGACAGATCACCTCATAATGAACGTATTAATAATAATGATCCTGAAGGAATTTATGTTGAATTAAATAACCAGTCTTCCAAATTTTTACGTACTGTACGAGATTTAAAATCTGAGTTAAGAGCTGTTAAAGAAGAGAATGAAAGGATACTGAAGGTATAGGAGGAGTTAAAATAGGATTTGAGGGAGAACTGTCATAATGATGAAAGAGGTAGAAAATCAGAAATGAAGTCTGATTCTGAAACAATGTCCCACAAACATAAACATAAGAAAGCAAGAAATGATAAAAGGAATAGTTACTCATCATCTGAATATGATCAAAGTAATAATGACTCTGATCATGACAGCAGTAACAATGATTACCACTCTAAGAAGAGAAAACATAAACATCATGAACATATTACTGGATAATTTAAAAATATTAAGCCACCAACCTTTAATGGCAAAAGTGAGAAGGGTGAGACAACTGAAGCATGGCTGTCTGGAATGAAGAAGTAGTTTAATATTTACGACTACTCTTCTCAATTGAAATCCAAGATGGCTATTTACAATCTGACTGGGAAGGCATATATTTGTTGGCAGGATCTTAAAAGAATTAAGAGTATAAAAGAAAGAGAAGTAACCTAGAATATGTTTAAAAAGTTGTTTAAGAAAAAGTTTTTGTCGGAACAGTATTTTGAAGATAAGTCAAAAGAGTTTTATGATTTAAAGTTGGGTACAATGAACATGAAAGAGTTGTGCAGCAAGCTCCTTAGCTTGCTGAGGTATGTACCTTATATGGTTGAAGAAAAGCTTAAAGTGCAAAGGTTTCTCGATTGTTTACCTTTCAATATAAAAGATCGGATCGAGTATGATAACCCTTCCACCTTAGAAGAGGCCATGAGAAAAGCTAATTTCTGTTTTGATCAAAACAGAAAAAGAGAAGGAACAACTAGCTGGAAGAGTAATAAGTTTAATCATTTTGATCACAAAAAGAAGAGTTTTAATCAAAATTCTGGAAGTTTTAAGAAAAATTTTGATAACAAAATTTTTTCAAGTAATAATAATTACAGGGGTAATGCACCACATAATTTTAATGTTGCCAAGAATGTACTTAATAATAATAATAACAACATGTATGCTGAACAAAAAGGACCTTTGAAGTGTTTCGACTGCGGTGGACCCCACAAGAAAGCTGATTTCCTACGCAACAAAATGACAGTCAACAATATTCACACTATGCAAGCAGAACCTACAGTTGGAGATATCGCGAGAGAAATGCCCAGAATAAATGCAGCGCTGGAAAATCGTCAAGCTGACCATCAAACATCTATGGTCGAAATTGAAGGTATGATACCAAACAAATCTATTTCCATTCTGATAGATCCAGGTGCGAATATGAGTTATATTTCACCTACTTTAGTGAACAGTTGCAAATTAAAAGTAGAGAAATTTGATCATGCATGGTTAGTACAGCTTGCAACTGGCACTAGAAGAAAGGTTACAGATATTGTCAAATATTGTGAAGTGTTTATAAGTCAACTGAAAACGCAAGTTAATTTGGATGTTTTACCATTAGGTTCATATTACTTGTTGATTGGCATGGACTGGCTTGAACAGCATAAGGTAATACTTAATTGTTATGAAAAATATTTTACCTGCTTAAATAATGAAGGTAACATTGAAACAGTAAAAGGAATTCATAGAAAGATTTCAGTAAGAGAGATTTCTGCTTTACAAGTCAAAAGAGCTACCAGAAAGGGCTGTAAAATGTTTGCTGTTAATGTTATTAATGATGAGTGTTCATCTAAAGAAGACAAGTTAAAATTAGAGGATATTCCCATCCTTAGGGACTTTTCTGACATATTCCTGGAAGAAATTCCAGGATTACCTCCGAAAAGGGAACTTGATTTCACCATTGAGTTAGTACCCGGTGCGGTACCAAACTCGAAAGCTCCCTATAGGATGAATATTTTGGAGTTAAATGAGTTAAAATCTCAGCTAAAAGAATTAATAGATAAAAACTACATAAGGCAAAGTGTTTCTCCTTGGGGAGCACCTTTAATTTTTGTTAAAAAGAAAGATGGTACCATGCGATTGTGCATCGATTACCGTCAGCTTAATAAAATGACAATTAAGAACCGATATCCCTTACCCCGCATAGATGATCTATTTGATCACGTATGCGAAGCAGAGATATTCACTAAAATTGATTTAAGGTTTGGGTATCACTAGGTTAGAATAAAAGACGAAGACATATTCGAAACTGCATTCAGAACGCGTTATGGACACTACGAGTTCGTAGTTATGCCTTTTGGGCTAACCAACGCACCGATAGTGTTCATGTGTTTAATGAACAATGTTCTGCATAAATATTTGGATAAGTTTGTAGTAGTATTCATTGATGATATTCTGATTTACTCAAAAACTAAAGAAGAGCATGACGAACATTTAAAAATAATTCTACAAGTTTTAAGAGAACATTAGCTTTATGCTAAGTTCAGTAAATGTGACTTTTATAAAGATAAAATACAATATTTAGGTCCCATAATTTCTAAAGACAGAATTTCTGTCGACCCTGATAAGATAAAAGCAATTAATGAATAGCCTGTCCCCAAAGACGTAACTGATGTACAATCATTCATGGGGATAACAGGTTATTACAAAAAGTTTATTGAAGGGTTCTCTAGAATTGCTAACACCATCACTTCTTTGCATAAGAAAGGGAAGAAATTCGTATGGAATCAAAAGTGTCAAGAAAGCTTTAATAAGTTAAAAGAATTATTAACTACGGCACCAATCTTAAAACATTTTGATCCCAATAAGTGTTAGGATATTTAGACACTTAGGAGTTAGTTAAGATCAACTTGTGTAATATATCCGTTAGGGAAAGTGTGTTTCTTTAGTATGCATTAGTATGCATTTGTAAATACTTAATCCGACGGTCATGATATGTTCTCGACATAGAGTGATCCGACGGCTCAACTGCTTTTAGATCATACCTAACCTTGATCCATGGCTTAACACCCAATTGGTCCATGATCTCTATTTAAAGAGCATGGAGGGTCATTTTTTAGTTGATCAATTATGAGAAGCTCGTTTGTAACTTTCTTTTTTTGCATAATAAATTGTCCCATAGAAGCTATTTGGCCGGGGCCGTGGAGTGTTTCCCTCAAGAGGGTTTAAACCACGTCAAAACATCGGTGTGTTGATCTGTGATCTATTTGTGTGAAGTGGTTTCTCTTGGTGTTCGGTCCTTTGGTAGTAGCTTATGTACCCGAACATGGTATCAAAGCTTTTATGAAGAACCGCTTCCGGTTATGATCTAGATCTTGAACTGTTGTTGCCGAAACTCGAAAGGGTTTCTAGTTCTAGTATTTCTATACATTTCTGGGCTATGGGAAGTGTTCCATTGCGTCTGGAGCACCGTTTCCATTGGGAAATAGTTTTCGTTTGATCGAAAACGGTTCCCGGTTGCTCCAGAAACGCGTATTTCATCCGATCTAAAGGTATAATGTTACAATGACGCATTTTTTTATTTTCTGTTTTAAAAGAAAAAAATCTCATATTTTATCATTTATTACTGTTAGTTTTTTTTGGTTTTGTATTGTTGCTTTCCCTGTCTGCGTATGCTCTTTGCCGTGCACCTTGAGCGATCTCGGCAAATTAGAAACAGAAAGAGAAAGGGTTTTTCTCAGCTGCATATGCTCTTTGCCGTGCACCTTGCACGATCTCGGCAAATCAGAAACAGAGAGAAAACATAGACTTTCTGGGCAAGCTAACAAGATCTAACCCCATATTGTGGAAACGTTTTTTTTGTTTTTGTTTGTGGTGTGATTTGCAGGAAAAAAGGCAAGCACGGAAACTGAGCAAGAAGAGTAAAAAAAAAAAAAAAAGCCCCCTTTCTCATTCCCATATTTTACATACATTTTAATCTAGCTCACTTGGTTCAAAGTTGCTTTATTCCTTAATAGGTCTTGAGTTCAAGTCTTAGGAAGTTACTTTTAAAAGAAAAAGTGTATGCAATTTCTATTTTCAAGTTACTTTATTGTAAAAGTGCATCTCACTTACATAATAAAATAAATATAAAAAGTGAGTCACTTAAGTTCCTTTTTAGTATTGCACTATTTAAAGTAACATCATTGTAAAAGTGAAATCAGTTATTTTATAAAAGTGATTCACTTAAAGCAACTTTCTTGTAAAATGATTGTAAAAGGTTCATCTTGGGAAGAGGGGGGTCCTTTTTTTAGTTGGTCATTCTCTATGTGCCACGTCACTATTGGGGACATCTTCAATAGTTTCTTTGTTCAAGCATAACTTCATCATCCGAAGTCAGTTTTCAATGCCGTTTTTTTTTAAACCGCATATTTTTTCGAGCTCTTCGCATTCAGACTATTGGTTTCTGCTTTTACAGCCATTAATTTACAAATATGGCCACCCCTTGTGATATTCTACTTAACAGTTCCAACTATTTCTCATGGAAATCTCGTATGGAGGATGTTCTACGAAGTAAGGGACTTTTCAGAATTACCTCAGGAAAAGAAACAAAACCCACTGATGATGATAAGAAAATGAAATGGGAAAATAGATGTGACGAAGCTCGTGGATTGATTGGGATGCCAATCTCTATTGATTTGCGATTCCACATATCTGGAATTGATGAACCTGATGCTGCTTGAAACAAGTTGGAATATGTATTTGGTAAACACAATGAAATTCGAGGTCATCAACTTGAAAATGAGTTGATTTCTTTAAATCCAAGTGATTTTTCATGCATTCAAGATTATTTATCGAAGTACAAAACTCTTAAACTCTTATGTGCAGAATGTAAGATTAAGAGGGAAGACAAACAATGCATTTATCATATTCTTTCCAAACTTGGACCTGCATACTTTGTTTTTGTATCTACATTTTACTCCATGAAAGAATCCTTGAATGCAGCTAGCTATCAAGAGCCTAGTCTTGAATCCTTTTGTGATTCCTTGATTAGAGAGCAAGATAAAATCATCCATCTTGAAATAATCAACAATGCAGATACATCTGGGAAAGCCTTATTGTCCCAACAGAAAGAAAAGTCCAAGCCTCCCAAGAAACAAAATTTTCGCAATAATAAGTCAAACAAAGGTCCCAAACCCTCTCAGTCAGCTCCTTCTTTAAAAAATGACAAAGGATCCAAGCCAAAAGGCAAGAAGACTGAGTGTCATTGCAACTATTGCGGGAAAGATAATCATGATGAATCTAAGTGTTTCAAGAAGATGGCAGCCTTAGAAGCAGCAATGAAGAAGCACCACATCAACCTAGATTCGCCTTCAGGATCTACCTCTCATGGACATGCACTTTGTGCTTATGGTTATTCTTACAATGCATCTTCTTCTTCTACTTCAAATGAATGTCTCATTGATTCAGGAGCATCTTATCATATGGCTAAGGATCAAGCCATCTTTTCTACTATGCATGAATGTAACACCAAACAAATATTTGTTGGTGATGATAGATCTCTAAGTGTTGTAGGAGATGGAACAGTTCCAGTAGATAATGGTCATTTTAGTGATGTACTATGTGTTCCAAGAATTTCCTGCAATTTGTTATCAGTCTATCAGATCACTCATTCTGGTGAAGGTAAAACTGTGATGTTTACACCTCACCAAGTTGTAATCAAGGATTTTAAAAATCCTCAACAGGTTCTAGCTACCAGAATTGTTGATGATGTTACCAGGTTGTATAAATTTAACAACTTTGGGTCATCACTTTTTCCTTCAGTTTTTGTTTCTCATAGTGATAACTTGAGCAAACTTTGGCATGAACGATTTGGTCACTTAAATTATCGCTCATTGCAACAACTATGTAAAGACAATATGGTGACAGGTCTTCCTATGGTATCTTACAGGGATGGTGTTTGTTCTGGTTGTGTACTTGGAAAACATTATCAGGACAGTTTTGACAAACGTGCCTCTTGACATGCCTCGGTTCCCTTGGAGCTTGTGCATAGTGACTTGTGTGGTCCTCTTCCATCTGCTTCCTTTTCTGGTTTCAAATATTTCTTAACTTTTATTGATGATTACACCAGACGCACTTGGGTTTATTTCCTAAAACTTAAGAGCAAAGTATTTAACATGTTCTTGGCCTACAAGGCCCTTGTTGAAAAATAATCTGGTCATCAAATTATTAAGTTAAGATCTGACAATGGAGGAGAATATGTTAACAAAAAGTTTACTACTTTCTGCACTGAACAAGGCATTCAACAACAACACACTGTTCCATATACACCACAAAAAAATGGTGTAGCTGAGCGGAAGAACCACACTTTAAAAGAACTGGCTAATTGTATGATCCAATCTAAGGGACTAAGTCTTCAATTTTGGGTTGAAGCCATAAATTGTGCAAATTACATAGTTAATCGCACCACCACTAAAGCATTACAAGGTATAACACCGAAAGAAACATGGAGTAAAACTAAACCTGATGTAAGTCACTTCCGTGTGTTTGGTAGTGAAGCATAGGCTCACATTTTGGATGAAAAACGGAAAGCATTGTAGCCTAAAAGTGAAAAGTGCATATTTGTTGGATATTCTGAAAATGTAAAAGGTTATAGACTTCTTCAACCACATTCTCATGATACAATCATTAGAAGAGATGTTAAATTTGATGAAAATGTCTTGGCCTACGAGCATAACTCGACGATTGTGCCATATTTGGCCTGCGAGATTGATTCGGCGTTTGTGCCTTCTTCTTCTTCTTCCAACTTCCTTGATAGTTTTACAACTCCAGTTTCTGATGATGAAAGTGAGGATGAAAATCCACCTCCGCCTGCTCATGTTCCTCCAGTTGCACTAGCACAAGTGCTTCCTCGATGGGTCCGTTCAACATGTGAAGCAATTGGTGATCTTGCCGGTGATCTTAGAGATCAACGTCAAACATGTTCTCAGTTTTAGCGAGCCTCTTCTCTTTTGGCTCAAGTTTCCGAGAATCATGATCCAGAAACCTTTACAGAAGCTTCAGGAAATCCAGATTGGGATACAGCTATGGATGAAGAATATCGTTCCTTAATGGCGAACGATACTTGGAATCTTGTACCTCTTCCAAAGGGAAGAGAACTTGTCAGATGTAAATGGGTCTACAGAACTAAGTATGCATCAGATGGAAGTGTTGAAAGACTTAAGGCAAGGTTAGTTGCCAAAGGTTTTTCCCAAGTTGAAGGGATTGCCTACAATGAAACCTTTGCTCTTGTCACAAAAATGAACTCCATCTGCCTTGTTCTTTCCCTTGCATCCTTACATAATTGGGAAGTCCATCAAATGGATGTCAAGTCCGCCTTCTTACATGGTGATTTACAGGAGGATATTTACATGGAACAACATCCTGGATATGTTCATAATAACTCTAGCCTTGTTTGTCGCCTTAAGAAATCCTTATATGGCCTTAAGCAAACTCCTAGAGCTTGGTATGCCAAAATGGATAACTTTCTCCTTGACACTGGTTTTTCTAGATGTCATTCTGACCCCAATGTCTATACCAAGAAAGTAGGAAACCATCTCATCATACTTGTTCTATATGTTGATGACCTTATTCTTACTGGTAGTGACCCTAAGCTTATAACCCATGTGAAATCCAGTCTTAAACAAAATTTTGAAATGTCAGACTTAGGACATTTGCATTATTTTCTTAGTCTCCAAGTCCTGTAAACCAAAGAAGGAATCTTTCTTTCTCAGTCTAAGTATGCTTGTGACCTTCTTCGTCGCTTTCACATAGAAGATTGTACACCAGCCCCTTCTCCCTTCTAGTCTGGAGTCAAACTTTCTGCCACTTGTACTTCACCTAAAGTCGATGCCACCTTGTATTGTCAACTTGTTGGTAGTCTCTTATACTTAACTCATTTCCGTCTTGACCTTTCCTTTGCCGTTGGTCGTGTTGTCCATTATATGCAGACACCTCATGAAAGTCACTGGAAAGCAGCTAAAATAATACTTCGATATATTTGAAGAACAGTTCCATTTGGGATTCATTACAGTACAGGGGGGAAACCTTTGTTGGTTGGTTTCACTGATTCAGATTGGGCCAGCGATTCTGATGATCGAAAGTATACTGCAGGTTATGTTTTTAGTCTGGGATCTGGACCTATCACTTGGGCTTATAAGAAACAACAAGCTCTTGCTCTTTCTTCAGCAGAAGCAGAATATCGAGCCGCAGTTAATGCCAATCAGGAAGCTTTATGGCTTTGACAGATCCTTTCAGAGTTCGGATTCGAGCAGCTGTAGCCTACTCCACTTTGGTGCGACAATCAAAGTGCCATCAAGTTTGCCAAAGATCCAGTTCTACATCAATGCATCAAATACATTGAGCTACATATGCACTTCATCAGAAATCTTGTTCATGATCGTGTTCTTGAAGTGCTCTTTTGCTCTACAGATGATCAAGTTGCAGACATCTTCACCAAGTCTCTTACAGAAGCGAAGTTTTCTAAACTTGGATCTATGTTAGGAGTTCAGGAACTTGTCATTAAGGGGGGATAGGCTCTAATGCCTCCTTCCTTCTCCTAATAGTGTCACTTTTGTAAATCCTTCAATCCTATCCCAAGTTGTTCTTAAGGGGGGATGTTAGGATATTTAGACACTTAGGAGTTAGTTAAGATCAACTTGTGTAATATATCCGTTAGGGAAAGTGTGTTTCTTTAGTATGCATTAGTATGCATTTGTAAATACTTAATCCGACAGTCACTATATGTTCCCGACATAGAGTGATCCGACAGCTCAACTTCTCTTAGATCATTCCTAACCTTGATCCGTGGCTTAACACCCGATTGGTCCATGATCTCTATTTAAAGAACATGGAGGGTCATTGTTTAGTTGATCGATTATGAGAAGCTCATTTGTAACTTTATTTCTTTCCATAATAAATTGTCCCGTAGAAGCTATTTGGGCGGGGCCGTGGAGTGCTTCCCTCAAGAGGGTTTAAAGCACGTCAAAACATCGGTGTGTTGATCTGTGATCTGTTTGTGTGAAGTGGTTGCTCTTGGTGTTCGGTCCTTTGGTAGTACCCTGTGTACCTGAACAATAAGGATTTTGTCGTATGCACTGATGCATGTAATGATGGACTTGGAGGGGTATTAAGTCAAGAAGGTCATGCCATTGCTTTTGAGTCAAGGAAGTTAAAAATTCATGAAAAAAATTATACAACTTATGATCTTGAGTTGGCAGCCGTGATACATGCACTAAAAATGTGGCGCCATCACTTGATTGGAAGAAAATTTATACTAATGATTGATAATAAAGGCCTAAAGTACTTGTTGGATTAAAAAAATATTAACGTAAGGCAAGCTAGATGGCTAGCTTTCCTTAGCGAGTATGATTTCGAGATTCAACACATTAAGGGGAAAGAAAACAAATTTGCTGATGCCTTGAGCAAAAATGCCAAATTAAACTTTGTGGCAACAATCAGTATGTTTAAGACAGATCTGGAAAATCAGATCGAAGAAGGAACTAAGCAAGATGAAAATTACCGAAAATTACATACTAAAGTGGCTGAAAATTTATCTAAAAATTTAATAACAGATTCAAGCATTAATGAAAAAGGCTTCTTGATTTATAAAAACAGAATTTATGTGCCTAATATGTCGAAAGTTAAGTTGTTGATTTTGGATGAATTTCATAAGAGTCCTTATTCGGGACATCCTGGTTATCAGAAAATGATAACTATGTTAAGAAAAGATTATTTTTGGCCCAATATGAAGAACGAAGTGGTTGAGTATATAGCTAGGTGTTTCCAATGTCAGACCATAAAGGATGAACACCAACACCCAACTGGATTATTGCAGCCATTGCCAATTCCAGAATGGAAATGGGAGAATATAAGTATTGATTTTATTACACGTTTACCTAAAAGCCAGAAACAAAATGACTCCATAATGGTGGTTGTGGACAAGTTAAGTAAGGCTGCTCATTTTATTCCTGTTAAAACCACTTTTAAAGCTTTTAACATTGCAATTGTATTCATGAAGCAAATATTTCGCTTGCACATAATTCCAAAGGTAATTATTTCTGATCAGGACTCTAAGTTCACTAAAATTTTTTGGACAACACTGTTTAAAGGTTTAAACACTAAAGTAAATTTCAACACTTCTTTCCACCCACAAAATGATGCTCAAATAGAAAGGGTAAACTAGATTTTAGAAAACATGCTAAGAATGTATGTCAAAGATCAGCCATCTAGGTGGGAAGATTATCTACATTTAGCAGAATTTACATACAATAATCATTATCAAGCATCTGCTAAGTTAAGTCCATTTGAGATTTTGTATGGAAGAAAATGTTGTACTCCTATTTCTTTGGATAACCCTGTAGATAGATTAATGCTAGGACCAGATTTATTGAAAGAGATGGAGCTAACCGTGAAACATATTCAAGGTAACTTAAAAGTTTCCCAAGATCGATAGAAAAGTTATGCAGATTTGAAACGCACTGAAAAAGAATTTCAGGTGGGAGACCATGTTTTTATAAAGGTAAAACCCAAGAAAAATTATTTGAAGCTTGGGAGCTATGCTAAACTAGCACCAAGGTATTGTGGACCATTCAGAATCCTATCAAGGATTGGAGCTGTTGCATATCAATTGGCATTACCATATAATTTAAAAATCCACAATGTTTTTCACATTTTTGTTTTAAAGAAGTATGTGCACGATGCTACTCATGTGCTGAATTGGAATGACATACAGGTGGAACCCGAAGGAGATTTTCAGGTGGAACCAGACTATATTCTCCACTGGAGGGAAATTATGCTTTGGAATCGCACCATAGGGCAGGTAAAGGTGCAATGGAAGCACCTTAGCCCTGATGAAGCTACTTGGGAACTGAAAAGTAATATGCGGGAAGCATATCCAGTTCTATTCCATGAGGAATCTGATGAAGAATAAGCAACATCGAGGACGATGTTGAGCTTAAGTGGGGGTGTTTGTAACATGACCTTTTTGATGAAGAAAATTTTATGTTGGAAACATTATGTTAACTTTTATTGTAAAGTTTTTATGTTGGACAAGTGTCCAAGGATGACTGTAATTTGCACAATATTTTATTATTTAATAAATAAAATAGGAGACAAACACCTAAGGGGACTGTTGAAAGAGTGGTTACTGACCCACTAGGTGGAATGGAATCCGGGGTAGAAGGAAATGGACAAGTGGCAGCATCATGATGCAACTAACTAGCTGTTGGTATGGGACAACTCCCTTGAAATGTGGTCATAGTGCTCTAGAAGGTGGGATTGGAGCTTGAGGCTCATTTATTCAAAAAATTACCACTATATACCTAGGCAGTCTATAGAATAGCCATCAAATTATGAACTAAGGTTCATCACTTTTTTCAACGAGGAAATTTACCATGGGGTTTTGCTGTGCTTGCACCTAAGAGATTTGATGAGGGGATATGCTAAGTTTTTTATCATGTTGTGAGTTTTCCCAATACTGTTGAGTGCAAAAGTTATATTGTTGAGTGCAGAAGGCATATTTGAGTGTAGAAGTTATACTACTGAGTGCATAAATTTTATTATTTAGTGCCTTGCTTCTACACAGATTCCATCTACTTAGTGGTTCAGTAAGAAGGCTCGGGGTTCATAGGAAGCTAACAGTTTGGTTGCTTCTTCTGAAAAAGGTTGGGAGGAACAAGCCTCCTTGGGTGTTTGTCGGCCCTACCTTCATTTACAGGTTCTACTTGTCTTTTCTAATTTTATGTAGTTTAAAATTTCTATCTTCTATAATTGGTTTACTGTTTTCAAAGATATTATTGAACAAATGCATTTATTTTAGTTTCAGAGTCAATTAGGATTTTGTATAGTACTGATTTTGAATGATGAATTGAATAAAATGTTCTCTGCATTTTTCCCCATGCTAATGGATCTGCATCGTACTCTAGTACAGAGAATAAATTAATGTAGATAGATTGATAGGCAGATTGCCAGGTGAATGAGAAGATCAACCCTGTTATATTTCGTTAGTTTTCCTACCATTAATATTATGTATCAAATAACATAATCCTATGTCTTTCTCTTATTATTATTTTCATTAGTGAAATGTTTTAGGTTCACTGTATTTCTTTCATCAGGATGTATTGAATTTAACAGCTACAAAAACATTTACTTCCTAAGTATACAATACTATTATCCCTTATTGCTAGTAAGTATATTTATCGTGAAAATAAACAGTATTCATATTCAATTATTGAATTTATTTATGTTACACAAGAATTTATAACAGCTACAAAATTAAATAGTATCAATAAGTTTCCATTTATAACAGTACTGTACATTTCTATTCTGACAGTCATAGATTAAACTAGGGTTTTGTGTTTCCATGTTTTCTTCTCAAATCTTACAATAGTTTCTACTCTATTCCTGTACAATAATTATTTCATTTTTAATTATAATTACTAACATTCGGAACATAGTCTATAACAGTTCGTCAAAAGCTTTCAAGACTCGACAGAAACCCAAAACCTTTAACTTTCATTTCACAAACTTTCATTTTGACAGAGCTAGCAAATATTTCTTTAAACAGTATCAAAGATTGGAATCACATTCGTTTTCTGGTCAAATGACCAAGGGTTAATACCCTCTCATCGAAATATCTTCACGAGTATTCAAAGAAAATAGATACAGACATTATTCCTTTTTCTTAGAATTGGAACTATTTATTTAAAAACTCAAACATAACATCAAATAACTGTCAAGCCAAGGGCTATTTCTTATTCATACATTTTATAGTTCTATACATCGATTTTTAGGGTAAAACTTATAGTTCGTAGTTCTGTGAAGAAAACGAAAAAAATAAAGCATTAAGCCTTAGCTCACGACCGTAAACCATTTACATCAAACATAGACGTAGATCTTTTCTAACACAAGTTTTATTTCTACACTTTAAACATTTAAGTTACAGTTACGTTCCAAGGTCGAAACCCCAAAAGACCAAAACGAGAAAATTTATAAGTTTGAAATTATCAAAACATTTTCTTAAAACTCGACTAAGGCAAGAACTCTCGTCGAAAGAGATTACATTGTCAACTTTGGCACAATAGCTAAAACTTTGTTAAATATTAACCAGGTAAGCCGAAAGGCACACTATCCTACAGACACTTAGCACAACACAACACCGTGTTGGACTCATATCCAAAACCACAAGTATGGATTAAAAACATCAACGATGGCCATTCTGCCAGGATCTAGTAACAAGTATTAATCGAGCTGCTTCATCAACATACTATGCCGAGAGAACCTACGAAGGGTTATGCCACCGAGGCTTACCGATTGGAGCGAGCTATCGACTCCGATTGAGCTTTCAACACTATAACCTCAAAGACGAAGGCAATACCTGCCATAGATATCACTACGAGGTTAAATACAATTCTAAAACAAGAAGTTGCATGGAGTCAAGCTGTAAATATTGCAAACAATCACCATAAAGTCAAAACTTTACCTCTGTATGCAGGAGCGAGAAGCTAGAATGCCGATAGCATCTAGATTCAAATCCACCTAACAATCGCAATAGAGAAAGCATGCAGACTCTACGACTTCAACATTCATCCTCAGACAAGACTTCTTAATCTAAAACCTTGGAAAAGCTCTATCAAAATGCATAGCGAAAGCCACAGGGCTATCTACACTCAAACTCCATTAAAACCCTGAAACTATCATTAATATAACCATAGATTCCACCATCGAACCCGAGCATGAAGTTTGCAAGTGACCAGAGATCAAACCCTACAACTATGCGGCCTGGCAGCCTCTCCCCAAGTCTAACCTCTCCGAATGAATGCGAAGGAGTAATACCAAAAGAGAATTAGCACAAGTAGTTAGGTCAAAAACCCAAAACCGAGGATAGAACCAGATCAACGGAGCAGATCAAGCCAACTGGGGCTCACGAAGTTCAAAGTCCAGTACTTACAAGCATCATTAATATCTCTATTAATGCCAGGTCCAGCATGGAGGAATTTCACCCCGTTAAACATCATCCAGCTCAGAAAAACCATCAACATTCACACAAAACTTCACGTGGCATCTACCACCTGGACAACCAACAAGGTAATCCACTGACACAGTAGGCCAGAGCATTAAAAGGCTCAACTCAATAAGATTACAACAATCACCGAGGAACTGCAGAGCATTAAAAGATCTGTCAACATTCATTAATGGTGCGATTTGCATGGTATCACATTTCATACTTCCAGTTTTCGATAGTTTTCGTGGCTAGGTTTTGTATAATATCAATGATCAATTATACCGCCACCATTGCATAGTTTATAACCATATATATTGTTACATATAATGCATAGATCACAATTCACGCTCATCACATGGTAGTTGCACTATAGGTAACCTATGATAATACCATTAGAAATAGAATGTATTACTTTGAGCATCGCATCATTTTAATAATTCTAACCTTCCATATTAACATGCTATTTGATGACTAGAATAGATATCAAATATAAAAATCATTGTAGTCCATAAAGGTATAGTTAACACCTTATATTGCATATGGCTTCCATTTAAACAAAAGGTCATATAGTATATAGCATGGGACTTGATATAAAGGTAGAGGATCATTACAATACACATAGGAATGATATGTTAGTCCATTAAAATCTTAAAATAGCATATCAATGGATCAGCCTAGAATTCTATAATTGCATCATTCGCTTTAGTAATGTCATTCAATACTGGAAGCATTTTGTCAAATTTTTTTTTACAATAATATTGGTACTTTGAATGTAGAACTCATCTAACCCTTGCAAGTATCAAAATGAAAAAAGTAACCTATGTTTCTTGACACAAAACAATTAAATGTAGAAACGTCCATATATCAGAATAGGTAGTGATAACAGTGACATCTACAGATGGTATAAATAGCTGGGATAACACTTGTTAAATTGAAGGAACAAAACTGAAGATCCATACCTTTAACATCTTTCTTGTATAGAAAATACTTTCGCTATCTTATTGCATTGACGGCTAACAGAAACAAATATTAAATTACTTGAAGATCTTGAATTGACTTAATACCTTACCTGCGAATCTGTGAAGAAACAGGTACAATGCTTTAGCTATCAAGCTAAGTAAACCTCAGGGCACCCCGTAGGAACCCCTTCATCAACATTCAAACATAGCTCTCAGTATTCATCACCAAAATTGTATCTCATGAGAATTTGAGTATTGTTTATAGAATTTTATTCCATTTCAAATGAACTGCTGTCTTTTTATGTTTAAGAATTACAATTTGTCAATTGTGATAAACTGCTATTAGTTAAGTAGTTAACAAACATTTATTTACGCAATTAGCGTTCTTAGTAATTAATGCTACTTCAAAATTTTTTAATTTTAGTGAAATTTTTGGGATGTTACAGACCTTGTTTTGATTTATGACCAAGACAAGGAACCTTTAGGGGCAGGAAAGTTTAAGTCCATGTGGCTCAGTCCTTACATAGTTTCTAAAGTCCTCAAGAAGGGTGCATACGAGTTAACAGATTATGAAGGTAATAAGCTGTTGGAGCCTAGAAATGGGTTCTACTTGAAGAAGTACTATGCTTAGGCTTCTGTGCTTTTTCATGTATCATAGCTGTACATTTTTGTAGAGTTAGCTTTGCTTGTGATTGTCAATAGGTCTTATGTGTCTTTTTGCTTTGTGTTTCATATGTAGACTGAACACTTTTTAGGATTTGCTGATGGCGCCAGTCGCCATACCTGTCAGTTGGCTGTAGCAGCTTGGGTTATTTACTCACTGACTAGCCAACTAGTTTCTTCGGGAGGGGTTTGTTTGGGTCCCACAACAAATAATGTGGCTGAATACAGTGCAGTCATAGAGCTACTCCGAGATGCTCTTTACCATGGCATTTCATAATTGGTGGTAAGGCTTGATTCGCAACTAGTTGTGTTTCAGTTAATGGGTGTTTATCTAGTCAGAGATCCTGTTTTGCTACGACAGTTTTTGCGAGTTAAGTTACTTGAGAGACAGTTTGATTACATCACGTATCAATATATTCCAAGAAATTTAAATGCACTAGCTGATTCATATGCAAATTACATTCTAGATTGGCATTTACATCATACACATTCATAATAAGCATTTCACACATAAAGATAAGCACACACATGTAAATATAACCGATACTGTATATATATCCGTATCAAAAAATAATATGAGTTTGATTCATAAGTCTATCATAGGTGTCATGTCATAATACAAAAAGGGCTTGACGAACTCAAAAAATATACATAGGTATGGCCTCCTCTCTATGGAGAAGGAGGAGCCTCTTCCTCCTTTGCATCCTCTGCCATCTCGGCCACAAACTCCCTATAGCAGATAACTACCCTAGATACTTTTCTAAGTAGTCGAATCCAAGCTGGAGGCACACCCACCACATCCTCCTGCATTGCGATCGACATCCACTCGATCTTGTATGTGGGTATGTCATGAGTCAAATGACTCATCTTCCCCTCAATGCTTTCCAACATGGCATCTGCTGCACCCACTATGGATGGCCATACAAAGGTACGAGGATGTCCCTCTGAATGCACTAGTCCTACATCTGCAAAAGACAACTTACTTAGTATTTCAAACTCATCATAAAAATCATATATATAAAATGAAAAAAATAAATATTTTTTCAAAAGCATAAACATACCCATCTCTCCCCAGGCTGCTCCTAGTGGAAGGATCAGCTCAGGATCGTGGCGGAATCCTATGCCCGCATATGGAAAATGCTCAAGAGTTGGTACCTGTCGGTCCTGCCATCCCCAAAAATCATCCTCGTGGTAGCAGAAGTTGCTCTTGCCACCTCCTTTGCATAGGAATATCTTACCCCAATGAGACAACATTGGCTCACGAGGGTTGAGTGGGGGAAAGGTCATCCCCAGACTCATAGTAGGCACCCTTTCAAAGAAGAAGGTGCACAATATGCTTCCGTGCCCAAAATTCTTCATCCTTCCAGTCTTACACCTCGAAAGTTGAGCTTCATGTTCGCCAGAAGACTTGAACACTAGTCATATACTTTCCCTTGCAAGCATTCAGTGCCTATATGCATGTAATGTCTCGAAGAAAGATGTTGTGTAGCACTCCCTCCCATCCGGTTAAGAATACTCACGATGACCTTGAGGGGAAGCTAGAAATAGTCAAGATAAGGATCTAACTGCTAGATTTTTCAGTTCCTGGTAGACAATAGGCATTGATGTAGTCTTGCATGGAGAGGGAACCCACATTGCGAGATGACCCTTTCAAGTTCACCAAATCTCCCCTCTGAGAGAGACGTGATGAAATAAATGTCGTCTATGGTTAATTCCAGTATCTCTCCTTGGATATCCAACACAAATGCATTGGCATTCCAATATTGGACAAGCCTCTCAAGTAAGCGGATTTGTGCCTGCATGTTGACCGTTCTATAAAATTTTCACAAATCGCATCTTCGAAGAGCAAGGAGAGTTAATGGATCATTCAATGCATCCCTATCCATCTCCTTAGGTTCCCTTTCATGCCATACAAGTACCATCCTGCCAAGAAAACAGTCAAACGTTGGTCATTTTGATTTTTTACCCTTCTTCTGGCGGTGTACGCTACTGTTCTTACTACATAGTCACGCTTGAACGCTGCTGTGTTTGAAGTGAACCAACGCACTTTTGTCGAGTGTGCTAGTTTCACTCAAACATAGCAGCGCACACACAGAAATGTGTTT
This sequence comes from Larix kaempferi, assembly GCA_027924585.1. Lineage (NCBI taxonomy): Eukaryota > Viridiplantae > Streptophyta > Pinopsida > Pinales > Pinaceae > Larix > Larix kaempferi. The sequence continues at coordinate 2,142,193 of BSBM01000766.1, read as the reverse complement.
GAAACCTTGCTAAAAAATGAATTTGACCACTAAAAATTAAAAAACTTATATGTAAATGCAAGAGCAAGTGTAGATGAGTTACTTGGTTAGCAGAAGATCAATTGGTGACCCAGTCTAATCACAATGAACAAAGTAAGATCAAGTTTTTTTCTCCACTTTGCCCTAAAAACTTCAAATGTGATATTTGATTTTTAAATTTGAAACTATTTATAAAAAATGACTTTTATTTTTACCCACTTTTCTCAAAAGTGTATAGTTTCATTTTGTGTTATGTTTAATCACTAATATGTAGAAATTTTGGTGAATTAAATTTAATATGTATTTCAAATTTTCACTATAAGTTAAATGCATTAAACCGAATGAGACCTATTTTCTTCATCGGCAGATCAATAGACATACCATATTGTTTCACTATCTTGTCATTAGAAAATTTGTCCATGGTTACCAACTCATTTGTTGAGATTATACTCTCTGACAGGTCATGAACTTACAATCCTAGAAGCTGTGTTTTAAGTTGTTTTAAGCTCTTGTTTTGACCTTTTATAAAACAAACAAGATTGCCGAGCATACTTGTTTCCTTCAAGCTCGTTAAAGTAATTGAAGGAACATCCACTTAAGTATAAGTTTACCCCTTTTCCGGAATTTTGTGGATTAACTACGAAAAAGGTGTACTCTAGTCACCTGTGGCTAGAAGAGTTCTTCTTCCATTGTTTTACACATTTTTGGGGGAGGAGACTAAATAGACGAAAAAGGAATTTTGGAGCCTTGTTTAGGGTTTTTAGGCTCTCGAAACATGAAAACACCAACAAGCATTCACCTACTCGGGCTCGATGTGAAATCCACGAGAGGGTATATAGAGGATGGTTTAAGTTTTTTTGACTCTTTAAACAAGAAAACATCGGCGAGCACATGCTAACTCGGGCTCGATACTAAAATCCATGAGTAAGTGTATGGAGGATTATTTAAGTTTTTTTGACTCCTTAAAGAAGAAACATCGACGAGCATAAACGGATCCATGCTTGATATTAAAATCCATGGATCAGTATTATAGAGTATTCGTCTATCTCTTCTTTGACCTCTGTAAAAAATGAAGAAGGTTTTGAGTCTTCCTCCCATGGGCTCGTTAAACTTTTTACATGGTTGGACCTATTGAGTTTTCTTTCTTGGACTCATTAAAACAACAAGGACATTCTTTTACGAAAAAGAATAAGGGAATGGAAGGATATCTACATCTTTGTCAGTTTCAAAGGCATCTAAGTCAATCATATCCTTGAACACAACACCTATTTGAGTCTATCATTCAGTTAGGGATTTAGTTTTTTAACTTTGGGTGAGCCTGATCTTGGAGTTTGTTACTCCTCCGATTGGTTATTCTTCTAGTCATATGGAGAATCTGCTAATGTGTCCTACATTGTAGGTTTATATCACATCTCCCTTATGTTGAAATCTACCTAAGTCACTTTTGTGTCATTCTCACTGTTCACGGATACAACCTGTGTCAGTCGTTCTGCAGTTACCTTGACCTCATGTGTCGACCATCCTAGTGTCAGCTTGTTTCATCTTGTGATCGTCCTACTCCAAATCACCTCAAACTTTTGAGTGTTCCTCGTGTTGGATGATGGAGGATGCCTTAAGGCCTCCCTTCCAGCGGACTTCTTCCCATCGACTTCAACTCATTATGCTATGGGAATGAAGTTTAGAGTTTCGGTTAGTACCTTGGGGATTGCAGTCATCAGTGGAAGTTTCCCTCGTCGTCGAATAATGAGAATACATCAATGTCTCTTATTTGAAGGGTTCCTGAGGTGTTCGACTTCAGGTCCACTTATTCACACTTGTTGGAACGTACTAGGTACCTTGGGCCCCATTATCATTATCGGTGGAAGCCCTCATGTTTGTTGATAGTATACATCAATGACTAGTAATCAAATAGTACCCCCCATGTTCGACTCTCAGCTCATTTTATTCACATGAATTAGGTTCGTACCTTGGGACGCTTTGGATGAACACCTTGGGATTGTGATAGAACTTCCAGATTTGTGTTATTACCCAAGTTGCGCAAGACTGAGCCATACTCATTTTGGCTCTTTATGAGACATAGATCCAACTTGTTGTTATGGCTATGATCTCTCATCTTTGACATGGATCCACGGTTGTATTTCAGTGGCCATGCTATATATACATCTCTCAGTTATGTATCAGAGATCATATCATATCACACTACACATCTATATGATGTCAAGATTTTAATTGTTTGCTGACATTGACTGATGTTTCAAGTATTTTTGTGACTCTGTCCTATGGTTTCTCACTCCTCCTTTGACTTGGAATTATAATGTATTTTTGCCATCATTTCCCTCTAACCTCACACAATAGGGGGCATCTGTTATAGGTCAAATATGCACCTCTCTGTCCATGATCACATTTCCCTGTTGATCACACAAAAGGACACTATGGATGGTAGAGTTGGATTGACCTTGGATGAGTTATTGATGAGTTTACACCTCTTTCAGCTAAAAATATATTTCATGATGTGTGTGTTACTTCTCCTATAGACATCTAGCGTTCTAAATGTTGGTCTACATTAAGACAACCAGTGCAGTCCCTTAAAATGTTGTATGCGCTTGACGTTGAGAAGAAAAGTTGCGCACTAAACGCTAGTTCACTTACATGATACTAGCGCACATCTTAAAATGAAATGGAAAAAATAATTAAGATTACAAATTGATATTAGTTGGGGTTGCTTCTGCAACTTCCCAACCTCCCAATTCAACCACCTATCGAATCTAACTTCCTGCCTTGTCCCATAAATACAAGGGGAAGCCATGAGGTAGGGGATTAGAGAAGGACATGCTAATGTCATGCTGGAGGAATTTTTAAGTCACTGTGACGAGCAAGAATCCAGGTCTCAGTTATGAAAGTGCCTCAGACAGAAGTCAGGTATTGTTGTACTTGCTTCATTTGTTGATCAATAAAGTGGATATCTTTCCTTTCCAACATCACTTGTGTTATGTATGTTGTGCATTTTTATTATTAATTGATGGTTTATGCAATCTTAAATGTCAATTTATTTTATATAATCAAATAAGCTTGAGGAAGGTGTAAAGTTTGTTTTGCAGATTGACACATCAAGGAGCGAAAGAGGAGAAAGCTAGGATCAGACTTCGATAACCAGGTACGCCACTTTCTCAACTTTATCTCATTTGCTTACAAATATTGCCTGCAGAACTATATCTATCCACCCTGTATATTTGTATGTTGACAGTCTCTACTCCCTGCCTGTAGGGTATTATTCTTGCCAATAATCCCCTCCTTGGACTCATATGGAAGCTTTGGAGACAAATCCAATTAACCTTGGTCAAATGACAACTCAATGGGCCAAGTGTCACCTTGATTGACCTTTCCTTGCCCTAATTTTCACGTCCTGCCTATAGCCCAGACCGCAAAAATTTCATAATTTTGCATTCTGCATACTTGCCAGGGCGCGAAAATCTCGACATTTTCCCATTATGCTCAATACATGGGGCACATAAATCTTAGTAACATCCCTTTGCCTTGGATTTTGGATCTTACCTTCCAAGATATTTCCTTGGGATTGCAACCTCTGATTCGATCCTAACCTATCCTTCTTGTTTAGCTTGGCTGATCCACTAAATACTCATCTAGATCCATCTTCCTCTCCATATGGTTTGCTTCCCCAGTCCTATAAGAGAGAGGCCATCCATGAGACAAAGGGAGGACATATGGAGGAACCAAACCTATGATCTTAGGAGGTCTGCAGAGATAGCTCAAGGAAGGAATATTTGGAGCTGGAAGATTGTTTGGACATCAAGGTATCATTTTGTAAGTCTCTCATAGTTTCCATTTAATAATAACTTGTCTTATTTCTCCATTTCGTGTATTGTGTTCGAGTCATGAACATGAAATGTATCTGATTTGATTTAGATCTAACCTAGTATACAAGATATTTAGATAGTTGTTTCGTTTGTTGCTTGTTCAATCCAAATAGGTTCTGCTTGTGGAATTAAAGACAGGAGTTGGAAGCTAAACAAACGCCTAGTTTAAAAGTGAGTAATACGATCTCCTCCTCTTCAAACCCATTCGAAATCGTATGCATTGATTAGATTTAGAGATTTAAGGTACAATTTGTTACATATTGTCTTAGATTAGGCATACTTATTCCTAGTAGATCCTCTCAGGCTCGTATTTCATTTCATCCTTTCATTTTTTCATTTCATACCATTTTTTTCTGATTTGAGAGAGGCTCTAGGGCATCAATTTTCACCCCTAATATTTTCACGCCCTCTCTATGTCGAGAGGCGCAAAATTCTTGGAAATTTCGTGTTATGGCCTTAAAGGGGGGCATGAAAATACTCAGTTTTCACATACCTGGAACATGTCTAGGCATGAAAATACGTAGAGCAAGAAAAACAAAAGCTTGTTTATGTTTTTTGGCATGAAATCAAGATTTCATCTTCTCACAAATGTTTCCTTTGATGATTTTCAGGTGATTGCAACTTACAAAGGTGAAAATGGTAGATTGGAAAGAGAGAGAGCATGAAGGAGGTGAGAGGAAAGACCTAAATGATGATGCCACACTTGCGGCATTACGCGAATGCGGTTTACTCAAGTTCTTCAAGACAAGGGGTATTCACAAACAAGGGAAGTTATTGAACTACATCATCCAGATGTGGGACACAGATATCCAATCCTTCTATTTTGGAGAATGTGCCCTCAAGATAGAGCTCAAGGACATTCATTTCTTAACTAGGCTCTCCAAGAGGGGGGCATAGGTCCATTTGGTTGGGCACCAAACTACACAGGATACCGCAGATACATACATTGCCTTCTATTGTAGACAGGGATCCCACAAGAAGAGCAGGAAGGTACTCATCACGGATGTGATAGATATCCATCTGAGAACTATTTTTTTTACTATATTGCGTGTGGAAGGGAGCGTGGGGGCCCACCATGCTACCAAGGGGAAAATGACTTATGTAGTGGAATGTATGGATCCAAATCTATTCAATTGGTGTGAGGGGGTCCTAGTGAACCTCAAGGATCAAGTCACCGAATGGAAGAACGAGGATATTCACCAGTTCGGGTATGGAAGTATCCTAGTCATGTTCTTCTTGGAGAGGGTGCCACTTTTGTGTTTTCAAATAGATAGGCCAAAATGTCCTGCATCCGAGCCTCGGATGTGGAGGTGGAGCGACTATGCTGGTCGGCTCGGTGGGCCACAGGTCCTAGCTTTTGGAGAGGATTTTTTCTCATGGCTCGAGGAGCAGATCATTATGATCGAGGACTATCCCTACCAGGGGGTGTAATTTCAAGGAGATATCAATTGGGTGCTTCCTGAGGATGATGACTGGACAACTCAGGTATGTGACCTTCAAAAATATGTGGTTTTGGTATTTTTGATTATATATATATATTTATTTATTAGTTTTTAATGCATGAAAGAGATCTAACATATGTATGTGTACTGCCACAGTTCGTAGACCACGGAGACTAGTGGGGTATTCACCACTACGTTGAGGAGGGATCCAGCAACATGCTGAAGATGAGGAGGAGGAGGAGGTAGGGGGACTTCATGATGTTGAGCGGAACCTCCATGGTTTGATGATGGGTGTCCCTCCTATGAGGATTCCTGTTATACCTCTCCACCTTCAAAGGCACATTGTAGTGGTGTCAGAGCATACTGGTAGATTGCTCTGCCATGTGGCGAGAGCAGTCGTATGTTACCATGAGAACTGTGAGCCTGATGATTAGTCTTTAGGTAGTAGTGTTTTTATAGGAATGTACACGATATGTAGGCCAGGGAACCAATTTTGTATGGGACATGATCCCAATTTTGTCTTTTTGACACATCACACTATTGTATTTTCGAAAAAGCACTTTTTACATGATATTTACATAGATGGACCTATCTCTATAGTTTGTTTATTTATTATGAGTTGTTTATTTACATTTTTGTATGCATTTGTTTATGAATTTTTGTTCATATGTGGGCCAGATGCCAATCCAATATAAAGTTAGCTAATGAATAAGCCACCTGTAGCTAGGGTTTTCACCCTAGCTTGTGCAAATGAGCACCTACTAAGGATAATGGACTCCTTAGTAGTAGTCCAAAAAAATTAAAATAAACCTATTGTAAATGACAGAAGTAAGAAACTAAATCTAAACATGTGCATGGGAGTTTGTAAAATAAATTTGCAGTAAAAGACAATAAAAAATAGTAAACATTCATAGATTTTTCATGCAAAACAAATATAAGAGAGAGTTATATCTTTTCATTAGATGAAAATGGAATTTTTACATGAATTTTTACCTCAATGGTGACGTTGATGGAGCTTTTGCATCCATCGAGATGAGATGCTCCAGTGCTCCAAGGTCTCCTTCTCTTCTCCAAATGCTAAAATGGTTGGCCAAAGAGGAATTCAAGTGGTGAAAGCTAGCTCAAATGGATGGCTAGGGTTTCAGGAGTGATTTTGGTGCATAAGGATAGATTAGATTATGGATGAATAATAGGGGGCCTCCATCACCTTTTTATAGATATTTTGGGTGATGGAGTATTGACCCATGGTTTTAGGAAACCAATGGTATTGGTAATTGGTAAATGGTTTAGGGTTTCTTTCCTTCTTTTTCCCTCTTTCTTCCTTTTTAAAATTAATTTTTGAATTTTATTCCCTTTTATTTGATTTTTTGGGAATTTTGGGCCCTTTTGGAGGGTTTTTGGTATTTTTGGAGGAAATTTAATTATTTTGAGGAGAAAAATATTGATTTTGGTCTTTTTGGTGACCATTTGAAGGTTTTTTGAGGTTTTGGAGGCTAAATGGTGGAAAAAGTGGACAAATGGGTCATGTGGCTAGGGAGATGAGCTAGTGAGCATTTTTTGGGTGTTAACAGATTGCCCCCTGATGTGTGAGGGAAGGAGATCATAGTATTTTCGATAGAAATCATAGTTTCTTTGCCTTTTTCTTAGGGTGTGGAGGAGAGAAGAGACTGATTGGAGACCAAAACAATGACCCCATACAAGCTGCAAAAACTGAAAATACATGGCCCCAATAATGAATGAGGAATAATCTCAATATATGGATTAGGCAGGCATACCCATGGTCATATCAAGATATACAAATAATAATGAGGGCCAAAAGGGGACCTGAACAATACAGGGAAAACTGTTTTGTACATCATAATGGTCCAAACGAGACACAAATCTGGGACATACTCATGGTCTGACCATGACTGATCTGAAGAATTGATGTATGGAAATAATGGCATCCATACTGAATGTGGTACCATAACAACTGATGCTCTGTTGGATCTGAGGGTGTCCAACAAATGGATGGAATCAATGGATGGGAGTCAGAATCTCAAGGGTACACTGAACTACATCTGAACTAGGTACTCGAGGAAGCATATAACTCGGGTACTTCCGAATACTATCACCAAGTGCAACCCATATATCTGCGGGAACATACAATGAGGGGGTTCCAAAGAGACTCACCAGTGTGCAAGAGTCAAGGGACATCTGGGGTCTTCGACTAATAACTGAAGGGACCAATATCCTACACGAATCTCAATGGTGCGATCAAGGTGTTGAAGTCGAGCACGTGAGAAACAACCATTCGGAGAGGCACTAAGGACTCATCTCAAAATGGTCCATAGGCACTCACCACTGATGGTGATGAGTCTAAGGCACGGGGACCTCTAGGTCTATTCTCTGGAATAGGTGGGATGGCGTCGACTGAGGGAGACCTGCAATTACCAAGGCAATGATGTTTCCTTGATAGGAGCGCGAGGTGTATAACCAGAAGGTGATGGATTGAAGCTGGGACTGACAGACTGGGGGGTGAATAGGGGTTGCAGAGTGGGAGGACTCAAACTTCCTTTGTTAAGAGTTATGATGGAAAGGATGCCTGGAAGCATATGAAACTGACTTTAGGGGAAGGGATCACAGCTGTAATGGACCAAGGGTGATGATGACAATGGGGGAGGCTCATGGCGACAAACTAATGAATTATATCTAGAGACTCTAAGGGTGGCATATTGCAGAATACTCTGAACAAAGGAGACCATACTGGGGAGCTTCCATACTGTGGGGACTAGATATGATTTGTCATGGCACTGAGAGGCACCATTGGGTCCTTCTTCGTGGTTTAAAGATATCAAAGAAGTGATAGAAGGGTGCTCGAAATGGTGCTTTCGTGTGGATTTGTATGAGCCCAGGACAATACATGCTCATGGTTGCTTTCAATTTTAAGGAGTCTGAAAGCAATAAGAAGACTTTGAAATGGGGGAGAGGTACCGTCGTTTGGATTTATGTGAGCCCGGGATGGTGAGTGCTTGTGGTTGCTTTCACTTTTAGAGAGTCTGAAAGCAATAAGAAGACTCCAAGGGGGTTCTTTTTCATGTGTTAGTCTCCAAGGCCCAAAAAACAATAAAATGATGCAATGAAGAACTCTTCTAGACGATGTGACTAGAGTATTCTTTTTTTGTAATTAGTCTACAAGGTCTGAAAAAGGGGTAAACTTATACTAGGTAGATTCCCTTTCAAATACTTTTAGCGAGCATGAAAGGAAGAAAGATTGCTTAGTGATCTTTTCATTATTTTAGGAGTCCACAAAGAGCTTAACAGAAACTCCCTAAGTGTCTTTTTTGTAAAGGAGTTGCTCAGCCCAAAAAACGGGTAAAAGGATACCGAACAAAAGTAATGTCCAAGCAAGGAGGAAGTGTTCAATCAAGGGACAAGTATGGGAACCAAGAACAATGGTGGGGGGGGAACACTGATGGGGTTTCCTTGCGGGTTGATGAATGGTGGAAAAATAACACAATAACTGCAATATGGATGGAGCAGAGTGCTCATGGATAGGCCGCGATGCAAAAATTGGTAAAAAATGATGGTGGTCGATGTGGCGCACAAATTGAGGCGGCAAGGTGTATGGACAAAATGTTGAACAAATTTTTTGGTGAGAGCGAGAAATGACCTCAAGCATCATCATGTCTTTGGAAAACTAAATTAGATGGTATAAAAATTGTGAATAAACTGGCAACAATCAATGTGGCACGTAGATCGAGGTGATGGGGGGTGTGTGAAAAATACCCGAAAATATGGTGGTGAGAGAGAGGAATGATCTCAAGCATCATCATGAGCACGAAAAAATGAATCTGGTGATATATAGAATGTCAAAAAATGATAACGGTCAATGTGGCATGTAAATCAAGGCAGTGAAGGGTGCTAAAAAATGCCCGAAAGAGTGTCCTGTGAAATTGAGAAATGGTCTCAACCACCGCAAAGGTCTCATCGCGCTGAATCCAGCGGTATCAACGGTTTGGAAAACGAACCTCGTATGACTCCGAAATGGCTAAAACAAGAAAGGGTCAAATGTCTATAAATAGTAAGTGGACCCATTGTGACATGTGTCATTTGTACGGTTGAGTTTGATAGAAAAATTGAGTGAACCAGAGGAGATTTGGTATTTGGGGAAGAACCGACTTGTGGATTTTCGTTTTGCGAGTTGCATGTAATCCTCTTGGCCCTTATATTTGATATTATTTTGTTTTTTGGGGGGGGATTTGGTCCTTGGGGGAGGTGTAGCGGTCACATTGGGTGACCATGGTGGTAAAGCGTGGCTTTTGAGGTGAGTTGCGCGCTCCGGAGCGCAGTTGTGGCTCTCACAGCTTCGCTTTCATAGCACGATTTTGGCTCTCACAGTTGTACTTTCTGAGCATGACTCTGGCTCTCACAGGTGCGCTTTCCGAGCGCGACTATGGCTCCCACAGGTATGCTTTCTGAGCGCGACCGTGGGCCCCACAAGTTCCCTCCGGAAGCGTGCTTTTCAAGGAAAAAAATGCACTCCAAAGCGCACATGAGGGGTCTAAATGCCCTGAATGCATGTCGAGGTTCCATTGTGTCGGTATACCGATCTGGAGGGGATCGATGGAGTATTTTATGTGGTTTTGATGAGATTTCATTGTGTGGTTGGTAGGATGCCGAAGGTGTCATGGAGAGAGCGAGATATGCTGGAGGACCTTTTGGATGTTCTCCGATGGGATAATCGTGTGTAGGGGACTTTAGAAATCTACAGGCTGCTGAAGTTTTCGCAGGTGCCCCTTATGCGTCCAGCATCTCTGTTGTCGAACAGGATGGTCGGGTTTTGGGACCCGGACATCGAGGCATTCATGATACAGGGTGAGAGACTGGATCTCACCCTATCGGATGTGTATTTTTTGACTGGATTTCCCTGTTTGGGTAGGATGGCCGATACTCGGCCTAGGAGGTCGGCGGACGTGGATATGGAGGATATGTTGGAGAGGCATTGTTATCTGGGGTCTCATGCGCATAAAAATGCACTATTGGTGTGTGATTTGCAAGCTCCAGAGACCCGAGTGGTCGCAACATGTGTGGTGCATGTATTGGGATCTCATTTTCCCCACCGAGTGTCGGGAGGGAAAATGATGTTGATTGAGCGGGTGTTAGCAGGGAGCTACTATGCATGGGGTCAGATGTACCTTGCCATTGTTCAGCGGGAGCTGAGCAAGGTGAGGCGACTTGGAGGGGAGTTTTCCTACTGTTCTTTTTTGTGTTGTTTCTTTTTTGAGTGGGTTCCTACGCTGCGGCCTCATGTGCCAATCCGAGATGGAGGATTGACGGAGCCACAGATGGTGCGATGGGGGGAGATGATGGTCCGTGGTAGTGGTGGGGTCGTTGGCCGATATTTTACTGCAGATTTGTTTAGGAAGTGGCTGCATTTTCTTGTCCTTATCGAGGACTACCCATACCAAGCTATGGACTACCGGGAGGATCCTTAGTTGCCGCGGCCTCCTAGACAAGTCTAGGGGCCAGATGGTACGTATGCATTTTGGTTTGTTCTTAGCATATCATGTTGTATTTTTACTTGACAGTTTATGATGACAACTAGAGATGTATGATGATGCTGACCTTGCTGGTGTTGGTTCTTGCAAATGTGGGACCACAGCCGCTACGGGGGCATCGATACCACAGGGGTCACGTAGTGGGGGTAGTGTTATATTTTAAGCATCAATTCAATATGATCTAGGATCTTATATGAGAGAATAACATGTACATCATATCAATCACAAGAGAAAATAGACACAAAGTTTCCTTGGGGAAAACCATCAAGGTGAAAAACCCCACAACTTCCTCAGAGATAGAAAGAGCAATGATACAAAACCCAAGTATAAGAGATAGTCTCCTAGCAGCTTCTCCTCCTTCACTTGTGCGCCACTCCCAAAATGAGTGTATGAGTGAATGAATGGATGATGAAATAGAGTGCCTCCTGCACTCTATTTATACTTGACTTGACTTGCCTAATAAACTAGAAGGGGTGACTTCTCTACAAGAATCTAACAACCCATGGTAACTCCACTCAGGGCCGACCCCACACTTGGTGATCTAATAACCCATCACATGCAAGTTGCGACACTTGCGACACTTGTAAATACAAATGACGACACTTTCGTATAGAGGAATAATAACATCTCTATAGGAATACAATATACATATATGAAATACATTCTGAAGTTACAAATACATCAAAAATCCCTCTTAACTAGGAAGGTATTTCTCGACACAGGTCTTCTAGCACAAGTCTTCTTCTCTGGAACATCGTCATCGAATCATCGTCATCGTCACTGCTTCTGCTATCTCAATCAATCTCCAATCTACTCGTCATAGGAATTTATATAGATCCATCCCTTTTTCATGCTGGATGTAGGCCTATCCTTCATGTAGGTATTCATCATATCTGCAAGCAAGCCATCAAGTAGGTACACCTCAGGATTGATTACACTGCCTCTATAAAACCTGTAAGATCTCTCAGGACTGATCATATGCCACTGCAAAACCTGCAAGAGCATCTCAGGACTGATCATATGCCTCTGCAAAACTTGTTTACCCTACTGTCACATCATCGTCTTTAGATCACATCATAGTCCACGGAGCACAACCTAGATGCACACACAACACAACACTTACACTCACTAGCATGGAAGGACTTTCCTCTAACCATCCGGGAAAGGATCAACACTTACACTCACCAGCATGGACGGACTTTCCTCTGACCATCCGGAAAAGGCTCAACACTTACATCAACGACCATGGAAGGAATTTCCTCTGACCATGCCGGAAAGGCTACAACAATTACATCACGACCATGGAAGGACTTTCCTCTGACCATGTCTGAAAAGCTCAGAAATTACATCACGACCATGGAGGTAATTTCCTTTTACCATGCCGGAAAAGCCTCGACAATTACATCACGACCATGGAAGGACTTTCCTCTAACCATGTCGGAATAGCCACGCCCAACCTTTACATCTCACCATGGAAGGACTTTCCTCTAACCATGTGAGAATGGCCTAGCCCTTACATCTGCACCATGGGAGGACTTTCCTACCACCATGTGAGAATGGCCCTTGCCCTTGCATTTGCACCATAGGAGGACTTTCCTACCACTATGTGAGAATGGCTTGTGCGCTTTTGTGTCTCCAGACTCATCACTTTTCCTTGGAAGGAATCTCGATCTGAAGTACACCAAGTCTCTCTCTGAAGTACTCAATCTTCACTTTGGCTAGCGTCTTGGTCAACACATCGGCTATCTGCTCATCTGTCACAACATCCGAGAGCTTTAGTGCTCCTCACTGCACCATATCCCTGATATAGTGGATGTTGATCTCAATGTGCTTCGACTTGTTATGGAACACCGGGTTCTCTGACAACTTCACACAACTCTGGTTGTTGCAATATATACAAGTAGCACTTAACTAGAGATCAAACAAATTAGACAGTAGCTTCCTAATCCATACTGCCTCACAACTAGCCGAACAAGCTATGACATACTCTGCTTCGGCTGTACTTAGTGCCACATAGGACTACAAGCTGCTAAACCAAGAGATCATACCGGATCCCATACTGAAGCAACACCCTGAAGTTCTCTTCCGATCAATGAATTGCCTACCCAATCTGAATCAACATAACCCTCCAGGTTAAACTTTTGATTCGCATCATACTTGAGCCCATAGTCAACTGTACCCTTTAGGTATCTCAGAATATGCTTTGCAGCTATCAGGTGAACATGTCTTGGATCTGTCAGATACTGGCTTAAGGTGTTCACCGCAAAGCAGATATCTGGTCTTGTATTCATCAGGTACATCAAGGACCCAATCATCTGACGATACATCGTGGAATCAATCGGCTCAGATGAAGTATCACACAGAAGCTTCAGGTTCGATGCCATAGGTGTGGCCATGGCCTTGTAGTCCATCATCCTGAACCTCTTCAGGATGTCTACTGCATACTTCCCTTGTCCAAGGAAGATTCCATTTGCACTCTTCCACACCTCCAAGCCTAGAAAGTAGTGCATCATCCCCAAGTCCTTCATCTTGAACTCGGCAGCAAGCTTCCTCTTTGTGTCAGCAATCAACTCATCCTCATCTGTCACAAATGGGTCATCCACATACAATAGTAGTATTATTGGATTTCCTTCCTCAACCTTGTAGTAAAGGTTGGAATCCACTTTACTCTTAGTAAAGCCCAAATTGGATAGGAAGATGTCTATCGTGCCGTACCAGGTCCTGGGTGCCTGTTTCAAACCATATAGGGCTTTCTTCAGTTTGCACACATGAGTTCCTCTGTCATGTGTCTCAAACCCGAGTGGATGCTCCACATACACTTCCTATTCAACCACACCATTCAAGAAAGTTGCTTGACATCTATCTTGTGTACCTTCCATTTCATCACTACAGCAATAGCAAGTACTAATCTAATGGAAGTGTATCTAGCCACAGATGCAAAGGTCTCTTCATAATCAATCCCTTCTTTCTGGGAGAAGCCACGAGCTACAAACCTTACTTTATATTTCTCTATGCTGCCATCTGTAGCATGCTTGATCTTATAGATCCACTTGGAAGTCACAATAGAATTCCCATATGGTCTTGGGACCACATCCCAAACATCATTCTTCATGATCGACTGGTATTCCTCGACCATGGCATCCTTCCATTCTTTCTTTTTTGCTGCTTCTTCATAACTATAAGGTTCTGTGTTCATGATGTCATAGAGTAAGGAAACATAGCTGGTGTGTGATCTTGTCCTTTTCCTTTTTCTGTGTTCCTCTTCTGGAATGCCATATCTTTCTGCATCTTGGATGAGCTCTCTAGCCCATGCTAGTTTCCTCTTGTGAGAGTTCTTCTCACGGGGTGGATCTACAGGTTCTTGTGGATCTTCCATTTCACGATCTTCTTTAGGAATTGCTTCATTCATGGTGGTGTCTTGTGTTCAGGATATTCTGGGTTCTTCATTGTCTTCAACAGGTGTCTTCCTTCATTTGATGTATGTTGAGCCTTCATCAAAAGTTACATCCCTGCTGATGTCAATCTTCTTGAATCCTAGAAAGTAGATTCTATAAGCCTTCGAGCTTTCACTGTAACCGAAGAATATGCCCTCCTTTCCTGAAGGATCTAGCTTTGTCCTCTTTTCTTTTGGGATGTGAGTGTATACTAGAAAACCAAATATTCTGAGATGGCCAACTTCTGGTTTCTTACCAGTGAACACTTCTTCTGGTGTTTTGTTGTCAAGTATCTTATGAGGTGTTCTGTTCTACACATATACATATGTCCTTGCTACTTCTTCCCATAAGTGCATAGGTAGATCTTGGTCATGAAGCATTGATGTAACTGCTTCCATGATTGTTCTATTCTTCCTTTCGGAAACCCCATTCTGTTGTGGATTGCAAGGAGTAGTCAACCCCCTCTTAATCCTTGAATCACTGCATAACTTCTTGAAGTCTCATGATGTAAATTCTCTGCCATTGTTGGATCTAAAGATCTTGATCTTCATATTAGTTTGATTTTCTATCAAGGATTAGAATTCCTTGAACTTGTCAAACACTTCATATTTGTTCTTCAAGAAGTAAACCCAAGTCTTCCTAGAGAAATCATCAATGAAGGAAACATGGTATACATAGCCACTCAGAGAACTAGATCACATCGGACCACATACATCGAAGTGGATGATTTCCAAGATTCCTTTTTCCTTGCTTTCACTACTTGGAAATGTCTTCTTTGTGTTCTTTCCCTTTGCACAACCTTTGCAAATTCCTTCATGCTTTGTCTAGATTTCAGGAAGACCTTCAACTGCTTTTCTTGCAATTGGTAGTGCCTTATAGTGCATGTGTGCAAGCCTTCTATGCCAAAGTTCACTTGGCTCTACTGAGTCATGAACCAAGGCTTGTTTTGGTTGGCCCTTCAATTTGTATAATCCTCCCTCTTGCTCTTCGATCACCATTGCATCATCTATAGTCTTACCCTTTGGCCACATAAGAACTTGACCATCTGTAAATGCAACCCTCATGCCTTTTGCATCCAATGCAGATATGGAGATAAGGTTCTTCTTGAGACCTGGAACATATAGTACATCTTTCATCTTCATAGAATTTCAAGAGTCTAGCTTATAGGAGGCTTCACCACTTCCTTTTATGGGATACTGGTAATCATCCCCAAGTTTCACCTTGTGTGGGGATTCATGTTCAGATAGGTTTACAAAGGATTCCTTGCATCCTCTCATATGTTTGAAATCCCCACTATCTATAAGCCAATCATTACTTCCATGGGTAATGGTACCAGTGACGGCATAAATCAGAACATACTCTTCATCACTTGAAGAATCTTCACTTTCTTCCCTAGCCCTCTTCCTGGGAGGTTCATCATCCTCTGCAGTGTGAGCATGATGTCTTCTTTTGATGTTCTTCTTCTTGTGAGAGCCATATTTCTTATTTCTGGGACAATCCCTGGAATAGTGTCCCTTCTCATCACATATATAACAATGGACATAAGACATGTTTCTTCGAGGTTTGGAATCATATTTTTGATTCTGATGGTGATGCCTTTCTTTCTTACCATGGTGGTGAGTCTTCTTGTCACCATACCTCTTGGAGTGTGCTATGAGAGCTTGGTCTTCATTCCTCATCTTCTCTTCTTGAGCTACAATTCGAGCTTCTTCCTGTGAGCATTCTTCCCACAGCCTACTGAATGAGATAAGTTTCTTCCTAGCAAAAATTCCTTGGATGAAGGAATCCCATGACATAGGAAGGCCATTAAGAGTGGTCATAACCACTTCTCCATTTTCTATATCTTCTCCCACAGCTTCAAGTTGTTCTTTTACTTGGGAGACCCTTGAGAAATAAGGCTGCATGGTCTCCGCACTCTGGATCTTGATATTCTTCAATTGATTCCTCAAGGTCATCTTTCGATTTATGTTCTTCGCTTCAAATAGCTTGGTCAAGGAGTCAAACATCTCCTTGGGGGGTGTCTTCAGAGATGACACATGTGGTATGAGATGATCTTTGATAGAATCAACAATGATCCTCTTAGCCTTGACCAGGTTCTTCTTATGTAAGGCCTTAGCCTCTTCTTCCTCTGGGATAGGGACCTCTTCACTTATGTAAGTGTCCAACTCATTCTCTTCTAGGATTAAACCATTTCTATACTTCCATGCTCGGAATTTATCAACCCCTTCAAGCTTATCCTGAAGCTTGGTGTGGTGAGACATGTTTAATGATAAACTCAAATGGAAATAGAAAAGATTTAGGTCCTACCACTTGATTTGCTGAAAACTGGATCTGGAGTTGGATTAGGGTTTGTTAGAGAAACCCTAAAATTTCAAACTTCTGAAAGGATAGAAAGATGCACCTTGATGAGTTGATCAAGCTGGTATACTCAGAATTTGAAAACTTCACCCCTCAAAATTACTTTTGAAACTTCTGGATTCACTAGGCAGGACCTCGAATTAGGGTCTGACTTTCCCAGAGCTTCACCCAACCCAAAAGTTCGATCCAAAGCTCTAAACTTCAATTTTTCAGAGGAGCTTCCAGCTGTGGTCTCAGATTTCAGAAATTCCAATTTTTCCAGAAACCCTAATTTTTAGGTCAAAAACTGAAAGTGCTCAAAATTGAATTCTGTTTCAATAGAAAGATGCGCCTTTCTGAGGAGAGTCAATCTAGCCTCCTTCCTTTCAAGATTTGTGGAGAGAAACCCAAAAAACAAGACCCTAGCTTCCGCAAGTACACAATGTCTTCTTCTCAGGTTAGCTCTGATACCATGTTAGATTTTAAGCATCAATTCAATATGATCTAGGATCTCATATGAGAGAATAACATGTACAACATATCAATCACAAGAGACAATAGACACAAAGTTTCCTTGGGGAAAACCATCAAGGTGAAAAACCCCACAACTTCCTCAGAGATAGAAAGAGAAATGATACAAAACCCAAGTACAAGAGATAGTCTCCTAGTAGCTTCTCCTCCTTCACTTGTGCGCCACTCCCAAAATGAGTGTATGAGTGAATGAATGAATGATGAAATAGATTGCCTCCTGCACTCTATTTATACTTGACTTGACTTGCCTAATAAAATACCAGGGCTGACTTCTCTAGGAGAGTCTAACAACCCATGGTAACTCCACTCAGGGCCGACCCCACACTTGGTGGTCTAATAAACCATCACATGCAAGTTGCGACACTTGCGACACTTGCAAATACAAATGACGACACTTTCGTATAGAGGAATAATAACATCTCTATACGAATACAATATACATATATGAAATACATTCCGAAGTTACAAATACATCAACAAGTAGCCCCACCTGATTGAGGGGAGGTACGACGACGTGATGACGATGTTACATTAGAGTCCTTATGGGTCATCTTGATTGGTGTTGGTAGGGGTAGAGGACGAGGGTTGGTGGGAAATAGAACAGGAGTTGTTGGATACTTGTTACGATGCTCCACGGGAATGGAGATTTGTCTTGAGGTGGGTGGATATATTGGCGGAGGAGAAGAAGGCTTGGAACCGGTTGGGAGATCCTAATTTTGATGATGAGTATCCAGAGGAGCCGGAGGAGGAGCAGGGAGAGGATGAGTCAGCAACAGAGGCAAAGGCTGTGGGTGACGATGAGGACACAGATCGAGGGGAGGACTCAGATTATACAGTTCGTGGGATACCCCCAATGCTGATGAGCATACGTGGATGTTTTTTGTATATACGGCTGATATCATATGGAGAGGATGTTGTTGGGGCTCCTCGATGTATTTTTTGGATAGTTGGGTGCTGAGGGCACTCATGAATTTTTATGACGATATGGTATATATACATGCACATGGATGCATTTTTTGATGATAGAGTCTCGTATGCACGTGGATGCACATTTGGCATTGTTTGTGTTGTGTTGCACATGGATGCAATTGTTATGTTGTTTATATGCACGTGGATGCATTTTTTATGGTGATGATATGCACGTGGATGCAGTATTATGATGGATTTTTTGTTGTTGTTTCTATGGTTTTTAGATTCCTATATGATGTTATGATGATGTATGGCTAATGTCCTACATGATGTGGTTGATGTGCCAGTCTACAATGTTGTTAGCCATTTGATATGCCACACTGTTTTGATCTCTTGGGACATGAGTGAATGTAATGGATTGGAATTGTTTGATCATTTGTTTAGTGCGTGGGAACTTTCTAAAGAGGCAAGGATCACGTACCTGGTAATAATTGTTGAGTTGGGAAACAAGAAGTTGGGAGTCTAGGAACACACGAAGGTGACTTATACCCATCTGGAGGGTAGCAGTTAGGATACTGGTCACAGCATCATACTCAGCTTGGTTATTAGTAGCAGCACCTATTCACACTCCGTCGAGATGAATCAACTCATGTGAGGGGCAATAGAGTACCCAAGCTGTGGAAGCAAGATTTGGAGACCAGCGACTTGCACCGTCGGCGAAGCCAACATAGTAAAGTGGAACAGGATCCATATGTGGTAATGCAGTGAAAACAAAATGTAAGGTCTTGGATGATGAAAACGAAAAAATAAATAAAAATGTACAACATGGACTGTTGTGTCCAAAAAGTGCTAAGCGTAAAAGTGTTTAAGGTACAACCCATTACGATGGTTGTGCAGGGGGTTTCCTTATGAATTGGTCAGAATGTATGCCACATGTCCAAGGAAGGTGTGTACAATGTATGGTCCTTGCCACATGGATTCAAATTTTCCTTTAACTATTTTATCATGGGATTAATCATAAACAAGTACAAGGTCTCCTTCACGGAAGGCGCATGGGTGAACGTGCTTATCATAACTACCTTTGTAGCAGCTCTTCGCGGCCTCAATGGTTTGAAGGGATACGCAGTGGTCTTTGTCAGCTTTCTCTAATAGAATTAAGTGTTGTTCGAGCTGTGAGGTGTCCGGGAGGAGTTCGATAGCGATGTGCAATGTTGGGATCTGAAACTCGATGGGTAGCATAGATTCTAGTCTGCGAACCAAATGAAAAGGGGTAAAACCAGTGGCGGTCTTAGTGGATGTATGGTAAGCCCATAGTGCGGAAAAAAGCATATGATGCCAATTTGACTTATGTCGGTCAACGGTGTGTTGAAGGATTGTCTTCAAGATTTTGTTAATGGCCTCGACTTGGTCGTTCCCTTGGGGGTAGTAGGCGGAGGCATATTGATGTTTGAATTTGAGGAGAGTTGAGAACTCTTGCCAGATCGAGTCTTCAAAATGTGAGCCATGGTCGGAGACGAGTTGGTTAGGGACTCCAAAACGAGTGACGACATGGTTAAAAAAGAAGTGGGCTGCAGTGTCGGCTTTGCAGTTTAAGGTAGGCATGGCTTTGGCCCATTTGGTAAAGTAGTCGACAGCCACAATGATGTATTTATGGCTACTGTCAGAGGGAGGATTACATTCCATGAAGTCAATGGCCCTTTTGCAAAAAGGACCAATGGTGACGACCAAATGAAGGGGGGCAGGGGGTGTTCTTTCCTTGGAGGTGAAGAGCTATTAGTTGCAGAAATGTTTGACCGCTGTGATGTAGTCACTAAATAGTGTGGGCCAAAAATACCCTGCACGGATCAACTTTTGGGTAGTGGCCATTCCAGAGAAATGACTGCTGCAGGCACCGCTATGACAGTCGTTGAGAACTTGTTCTACTTCGTCTCATGTGAGGCAACGTTGTAAGATGGTATTGAAACCGCGTCGATATAGGACATCGCCTAGGAGGATATAACAGGAAGCATGGTGACAGATGCGATGACGTCCATCATGGTTGATATCGGGTTGAAACTTTTGTGCGCGGAGGTAGACCAAGATGTAGTTGTACCAGGGTCGTCTGATGAGATGATAAACAAATGGTCATCAGGTAAACTAGTAGTGAATGAGGGAGATTGCGATAGGGATGGTAAATCCCTCATGAGTTGTGCAAGTGCAAGGGCTTTGGTAATTTTGGGGGTCGTGAATGTGAGGTCGTACTCTTGTAGGATAATGATCCATTTAGCGACGGGACCTTGAAGAAGGCGATGGTTCAAGAGATAGACCATGGGGTTGGAGTCTGCGACAACTGTAGTGTGACTCATAAGGATGTAGTGTCACAACTTTTGCACGGAAAAGACGATGGAGAGGGCCAGTTTCTCCTCATATGGGCAATGTAGCAGTGGGCTTGATAAGGTCTGTCTCACATAATAAATGACATGCTCTTGACGAGAAGAATCTTCTTGAATAAGAACCCCCGAAACGGCATGGTCGGATGCCGAAACGTAAAGGATGAAGTCCTTTGAGAAATCAGGAGGGGAGATCAATGGGGCATGTGTGAGTGCTTTCTTAAGTTCCTCAAAAGAACCTTTCACTTGGTCATCCCATACAAAAGGGATGTGGGTACAGAGCAAATGAAGGAAACCATGAACTGTCGTGGCATAATCGGGGATGAAACAACGGAGGAAATTGGCCTTCCCCTGAAGGCTCTGTAGCTGTCGTAGGGTACGTGGGGATGGGAGGTCTAGGATGGCTTGGAATTTCAATGGATCTACAACAATTCCTTTCCAGGAAATGATAAAACCCAACAACCGGCCTACCAGAATGCAGAATACACACTTGAGTGGGTTCAAGTGAATTTGATACTTGCGACAACGCAGAAAGACTTTCCGGAGGTCGCTTAGATGGTAAGATCATTTCTTGGATCGAGCCGTGAGGTCGTCGAGGTAGACCAAGATGATATTAACCAAGTCATGAAAACAATAGGTCATGGCCCACTGGAAGGTGGAACCAGCATTTTTAAGACCAAAAGGTATAACACGATGGGAAAAGGTGCCCCATGGGTTGGTGAAGGCAATCTTGTACTGATCTTCTTTGCGAATCTGAATTTGATTGTACCCAGAGAAACCATCCATGAAAGATAGTGTCCCCTGCCCCACACATGCATCAATGAGCTAGTCGATAAATGGCGTGGGGAAGTTGTCTTTGGGACATGCTTGGTTTAAGTCGTGAAAATATGTATAGACACAAATGGTTCCTTGCTTCTTGTTGACTAGTATCGGGTTGGAAACCTAGGTGGTATAGGCAATGGGGTAAATGAACCCAGCTGCACAAAGCTTCTCAATTTCAGCTTTGATGCCGGGAAGCTTAGATGGGTGGATGGGGCATTGTTTTTGGCAAACAAGTGGCACATCTGGCCAAGTGTCAATGTGGTGCTCTACAATAGCAGGGTCAAGGCCAGGCATCTTAGTGTAGGACCAGGAAAAGACATCGCAAAAATATTGGAAGAGCTTCTTATATGCTTGAACCTCATCCTCAGTGGATGATGCACCTAATTAAATAAGTTTGAGTACTCTGGGCGTGGTGGAAATATCAACTTGTATGGTGGGTGAAATATTGGCCAAGTTTCCTTCCTCATAGGCATCGGGAGCTGGGATGGGATCTTTAAACTAGTCCACCTTGGGCGGAAGGAAATATTTTGACTCTACAAAGAACTAGGTTTCCGTGGAGGTGGTAGACTCCTCAGGAATGAAATATGATCGATGGTGCATATCATCCCAGAGGTAGTCAAGTGTGGTAAATGCTTCGAGAATTTCTTCATCACTACGGAAGCACTGTGTCGTCAAATTGGTTGACGGGGGTGCACTGGTGGTGGAAATCATATAAATTGTATTGATCTCTCCTTGGGGAGGGGATTTAGGGGGTTGGATATCTTCAATGGTGGTAACAGATGACTCTAGAGACGATTGGTTTAACTCTTAGAGGACCAATTTGTACTTAGGGAGATCTGGGAAGCGATGTGAGTAATGGCCGTAAATACTGCATATCGCGCAAGGGTGATTTGTACGGAATGATTTATCATGGGGCTTAGGGGTAGCATCATGTTTGATGACCAGGATGTTGGGATCGTCCTCTAATGTTTGCATGTGTTCCTGAAGTGTTGGTAGTTGCAGACATTGATGCATAGCATGGCCCAAATCGTCACACAAAGAGCATTTGAGGAGAGCACGAAATGGCAAAGGATTCTTCGCTGGATTTGGTGTAGGTAGAGCAGTGTATGTTTTTGGGCCCCTGCCCCCAGTGTGGCGGCGTGGAGGGGGTGCATTACTTGATGTTGATGCGATTTCCACCCCTGGAGGTGGGCGGTTCGTCACAATAATAGGTTGAAGAGGTTGTAAAATGACGTTTGGTGTCGGGGGAGGAGTTGGAGCAGGTAGGTACCAGACAGGTAGTCCTAACGTTAACCCGGGAAGATTGTAGCCATTACTGGGGTGTTGACTTCTCCTGAAGGGGGGAATAGGAACAGGATAGTGTGGATAGGTGTGGCTCCGACATGATTGCGCACTGTTGGTGGTTGCAACAGTAAAGGGGGTTGACGGTGGGGCATCTGTGTATTGTGTGAGAGGGTGCACAAATCAGATATATCGGTTGACCGCAAAGGGGGTGGAATTGATCGGAATGTGGAAGTCATGGGTGTATTTGAGTATATCTCGGGTCCGATTGTGGAAACCAATGATGTAGGTGCATTGTGAACATGTTGCTCAATCGTGGGGAGAATATTTTCTGGTGTAGTGGGGGCATTAGGATCGTAGTACGTAAGTTGATCGATCTTGACCACATGTCCTTCATGGGGGAACATCATGGTGTGGAGGACGGATGAAGTGATAGCCTTCATGGCATACATGTAACTATGTCCGAGTAAGAGGTTGTAATCAAGCTGGGAATTGATGACCTCTATGTCGATAAGAATCATTTTGCCAGCTAACTGGAATGGAACATTGGCCAAGAGGCCTTGTGGTTAAGTTGAGCGGCCATCGTAAGCTCATAATGCGGTGGTGGATGGATGTAGTGTAGAGGATCTGAGCTTCTTCCAAATGAATGTCGACATACCACATGTGGAGGCACCTTCATCGATGATGCATCGATGGATCACAAGATTCTGAATGGATACAGAAACTTGAAATGCTATTGTGGAAGGAAAACATGGTTTGGATTGGTCCAAATTGAATGCCATCATTCGTGAGTCAGAAGGGTCTATCACACCAATGGCGGATAACAATTTTTTTCGCTGTGCAGAACAGTTTTTCAAAACTTCAACGGTGGACATGGCAGCGGGGAACTGGGCTAAGTCATCCACAATATTATAATTAGAAGTCGCACGAGTGTTAGGATTATTATTGATTCGACGTAGTGGGAAGCGAGGGGCTTTGGGCCCCCCGTCTAATGGTGTAGTAGTTATGCGTAATGGATGATCAGTGGGGAGAGCGTTGGTGGCTTTATTAGCGGGAATGGCTTCAAAGGTGGATCCATATTGGTTTCGGTGTGTTTGGAGGTGGACGTCGGTCGATGACATCATTAACAGGTGGTGAGTACCTAATAACATGGGTTGATGAGCAGTTCCAGCATAAGTGATTTGTTGTTGTGGTGTCGTGATTTATTGAGGGGGATCCAACAGTTGAGTGTTCACCACTCCTTGTGTGGGTAAAGGATTCTGCAACACCATGGGTTGTGTTTGAGGTGGTGGCACTAGCTGTGCCGCGTGCCCTTGGCATTGGGCGTCATCAATCCAAAGTTGGCGTGCTCGCTCCAAATGGGGGAAAGTGTGTGTATAATGGCCGCATACCCCACATATGGAACATGGATGGTTTGTTCGTAAATTGGGGTTCTTACCTTGTTTCGACAGTCGATCAGGGTTTTGGTTGGTGGGGGCAGCGTTGTTATTGTTTGGAGGATTGGGTAGCTGGCTGCCTTGGTACTGAGGTTGGTTGTTTCCGCGGTTGTGTCATCTTCCGTGGTTTTGTTGGCCTTGTTGATTGCGTTGGGTATTCTGGTTTTGCTGCGAGTTTTGTTGTGCGTACACTTGCCCTTGGGGAGCAGGGGGACTTTGAGGTTGCACAGGTGTTGGAGCAGGCTGTGATGGATAATAAGCAGGAGGGGCTTGAGGTGGTCCAGGTGCTAGTGCTGATTGTGGTTGTTGATAAGCCTGAGCGACTGGAGGTTGGGTCGTTGCAGGTGCTTCGTGTGGTGGGTAGTAAGCCAATGGGGCTTGTGAGTGAACAAGAGCATGTATGGCTTGCTGATGGTAATATGTAGTAGGTGAAACTGGATGGGTGTAGGTTGTATGTGCATGACCGTAACACTGTGGTGGACATGAGGGTCTATGGGAGCATACGAATGCATAGCTCCAGAGTGGGATATGTCCCGCGAAAGGTCAGGGCCAATATTATTGCGCATAATGGTAAAGGGTTGGTTGTGTGACGCAACATGTCTAATGATGCCATCGGCGGCGTGGGATGCCCCCGTCCAATGATGCCATCGGTGGCGTGGGATGCCCTTGGGGCATCGTTCCAAGAGGAATCACCGCAGGGAGCGTTGGGTAAAATGGTATACAATTATCCAGACTAGGCATAGATGGGATCAAACTATTGGGATTTCATAATGGATTCTTCTTCAGACTGGGGTCGTTCAGATGCCACATCCTTGGTAATGGCTGTAAGGAGAGATTTCAAAAACCAATCTAGGAAGATATGGTCATCTAACTTAATCTTGCATAACCTTCGGCGTTTACGCCACTCATGAATGTGATCAGTGATGTGGGTGGCCTTGTTTTGTCTACAAGATAGTAGGATCTCTACTCCACGTCGTAACAAACGGGTAACTAGAAGAGCTACAAAAAGGTCAAGGTGAGGGAGGTAAAAGTGGAGTGGGTCCCATGAGGTTGCTCAATGTACCACTTAGCTGCAGAGCTAGTAAGGGTCCATTGTAACAAGCGTAAGTGGGTGATTCGTCCACTATGGAGTTGGAGGAACACGATAAATGGAAAGACATGATGTGATTCTGGGGATCCTCACCTGCCTTTCCCTCAAACTTATGGATGCCCGATGGGAGTTTGGTAGGCATACGAGGGAAAGTGGGGTCATGTCGGATGGGGTCGTTCCCCAATCTGGCCAGGTTAGGAAGGTTGAGGCTAGCCATGAATGGAAAATTGGCAAAAGGATATGACATGATCGATGGGGCATATGTGTTGGTGGTAGCAGTGGTGGAAGGGTCGTTGCCCCCAAAGTGTGGAGCAGGAATATGAGTTGTAACGGGGATGTTGGGACCTCCAAACAAAGGTGTGGGGATCGTTTGGGAGGGGCCTGCGCCTCCCAGTGTACCGTGAGTCACTGATGGGGTGGTATTGGGGCTAGTAGCCATTGGAATTTGAGTGGTGACAGGGATGGTAGGTGTAGGTCCGACTGTGGGCAGACCCAGGATAGGTGTAGTTGTGGTGGCTGTTATGGTGGTTGGGGCGGTGGTGGAGCCTCCACCGACAGTCCCTCCAAAGAACGAGTTGGGATTCACGCTAGCCATGGAGCTAGATGGAGATGTGTATATAGGGTTTTCTGATTTCGACTCAGAATCAGATGTGAAATTGGGGGAGTCGGAGTTTGGTGACGAGGCTCTACGACTTTGATGAGTGGTGTCAAGTGAACCGTGCTGCGGGGGATCTCCCTGGAAGCACTAAGAACGTCTTTGGGACTCAATGGTGATAGATAGATAATAAAACGAGTCAGTAGTGGTGAGTGAAAAGCTCAAAAACCCTAATGTAGCTAAGTGTGCAAAAGGAGAGCACAAAAATATGGCACTCAGTCCAACAACAAGCTCGAAATGCTCACTATAACAGCTGTTCTACGGTAAGCGGATCGACAAGAAAGGTGGTCAGAATACCAATAAGGAAACGAATCATAATAAAGAAAAAATAGTGTACTCGCTAAACCAGGGTGGGGTAAGGGAGCATGTAAACACCTAACTAAAAGAGGTATGATGGTTCAAACAAATCGTATCCTCTGCAAGGTGATGAAATCCAAGTCAGACAATACGAGGCGCATAACCAAAAGGATAACGATATCCCTCTACCGGGAGGGGCTCCGGGTAAAGAATCCTAGAAGAATGGTCACTAAGATACCTTGTTCATAGCACGTCCAGAAAGGTAAATCTGCAGATCTAGTTCTATTGCCACCATACTCCCGATAGGGTAGCACGACGAGAAAAATGAGTAGGTAGCCTTCGGTTACTGAATGGAGTGCAGTATTCCACTCAGACCTCCGAAACCAGTCTTGCTACTTGCCCTCCTAGGGGAGAGGCCCTCCGACAAATTGGTGTATAACTGTGCCAAAAAATACTAGGGGATTTTGGTACCCTAATGGACAACAACTATGTCTCAAGTGAAAATGATCGAGAGGTGTTATTTGGATGCCTATCCCCCTATCCTACCTAACTACAAGATTATTTTGTGTTCTCCAAGAGGGGTTAGAAGGTTGGTTTAGTTAAGTAAATTTTATGGCTCACTTGTATTAAGGTGGCAGAATGTGTGTAAGTGAAATGATGTACCCAACAAAATGCCATGCTTGGGAAACTATCTAAAAAATATGTAAATGCTGAAATTTAACTGCTATGTGAATGCTGGAAATTTTATTTTCAAAGCAAATGTTGTAAATGTTGAAAATCTATAAAAAAAGGTATAGTGAAGTAAATAGAAGAAAAACTCAAGGAGTAACTAGAGCTGCAGGACAAATAGGGGGTTGTTAAGGCATAGAAAAAGTGTAGCAAAAAACTATGCAAAAATGGGTAAAACTCATAAAACTGATCGCGGTTTTTGTGCCGAAGCATGCGATATAGGGCGTAGCTGTCTGGTCGAAACCAGTGGCCTAGGGTACAGTCTTCGTGCCGGATCATACGTCCTGGGCCACAGCTGTGGGGATGAATGCTACGGTCGGCGTCGTGGGTTCGGCTCTGGGTTCTGCGATCTGGACCGTGGAAACAGGGACTGGTCACGTGGCTAGGGCCATTGTTGGGGGGCGAAGAGCTGTGACTGGTGCCCACCTAGAACCGCGGGTTTGGCTCGGGGATTTGCAGTCTCGGCCGCAAAAAATGGAATTGGTCTTGTGGCTGGGGCTGCGGTTAGGCTATGAAGAGCTGCGGGTGCGAGGGTAGGTGTTGCGACCGGAGTTGTGGGTAGGGGAGCTAGGTCTGTGGCTGGAGCTGCAAGAAGCTGTAAGAAGGGTGTGGCTGGGGGAACGGGCCAGGAATGCAAGACCACGGAAAAAAGAAAGGGCTCTGCGGTGAGGGCCGTGAGACAGAGGTCAAGAGACACGGTTGGGGCCGCGGGAAGAACCTGAGAACTTGCGTCGTAGGGCGAGGCTGCGGGATGATGAGCCGAGCTGTAGTCTGTGGGTTAGGGCTTAACAACTGCTCTATGGGACGCGATTGTGGGGTTAAAAACCGCTCTTTACGGTGCGAAAAATGTCTTCTGAAAACAATGGCCGAACAGGAAAAATGGGGACTGCAGGTTTTGCAAGGAGAACAAAGGGCTTGGGCTACAAGTGATAGGCTCAAGGTAAACCAAATATGCAATATTAAATCAAAATAATAACTAAAAAAAAATAAATAAATAAATTTAACCAAAGATTCAAGCTAGCAGAGTCGCCAAAACTGTAGCCACACTATAGCTAGGGTTTTCACTCTAGCTTGTGCAAATGAGCACCTACTAAGGAGAATGGACTCCTTAGTAGCAGTTCAAAAACAATAAAATAAACCTATTGTAAATGATAGAAGTAAGAAACTAAATCTTAACATGTGCATGGGAATTTGTAAAATAAATTTGCAATAAAAGACAGTAAACAGTAAACATTCATAGATGTTTCATGCAAAACAAATTTAAGAGAGAGTTATATCTTTTCATTTGATGAAAATGGAAATTTTACATGAAGTTTTACCTCAATGGTGAGGTTGATGGAGATTTTGTAGCCGTAGGGATGAGATGCTCCAGTGCTCCAAGGTCTCCTTCTCTTGTCCAAATGCTAAAATGATTGGCCAAAGAGGTACTCAAGTGGTGAAAGCTAGCTCAAATGGATGCCTAGGGTTTCAGGAGTGATTTTGGGAGCATAAGGGTAGATTAGATTGTGGATGAATAATAAGGGGCCTCCATCACCTTTTTATAGATATTTTGGGTGATGGAGTATTGGCCCATGGTTTTAGGAAACCAATGGTATTCGTAAATGCTTTAGGGTTTATTTCCTTCTTTTTCCCTCTTTCTTCCTTTTTTGAATTAATTTTTGAATTTTATTCCCTTTTATTTGATTTTTTTGAATTTTTGGCCCTTTTGGAGGGTTTTTGGTATTTTTGGAGGAAATTTAATTATTTTGAGGATAAAAAGATTGATTGTGGTTTTTTTGGTGACCATTTGAAGGATTTTTGAGGTTTTGGAGGCTAAACGGTGGGAAAAGTGGACAAATGGATCATGTGGCTAGGGAGATGAGCTAGTGAGATGAGCTAGTGAGCATTTTTTGGGTGTTAACACCACCATATTGAATTTTCTTGGTACATGTTGATACTGAATATAGTCAAATGAGATTTCCAAGAGGTACACCCTTCTGTAAAAATGAAGTAATGTAGGATCACAAACGGTGTAGATGAGATTTAAATGAGATACTACGAGTTGAGAGTCCAAGTAGACTAATAAGGCGTGGATCCCAAGAGAAGCAACTTCACTTAGGAGTCCAATGACTGCATGGTATTCCGCGATGTTGTTTGTTGCGGGGCCTAGATAGATGCCACCCCAGGATATCAACTCGTCGGCAGGGGAATATAGTACCCATGCTGCGGAAGAAAGGTTCCGGGTATGTCGACTTGCACCATTCGTGAATACATAGTATGTCGACATCTGCGTATACAAGAACAAGTCGAGATAAATAATGGTCTATGAGATAGAATCTTCACACACAAAAAGCAAACTAAAAACATGCTAAATACATTATGTACAAGATGTTATATGCAAGATAATCCTACGCGTAGAATCTCTTTAGGTAGAGCCTGTTATGGGACTAACCCAAAGGTATACCATCGGCATCGACAAGCTCTGAAGCTCCTTTCGGCTTCCTTGATGCTATCTTTGTGACCTAACTTATTTTTAAAGTCTTTCAGCCATCAATTTCTTCTGACCTCACACTTTAGGGGGCATCTGTTATACCTCAAAGTTACACTTCGAGCCTTTGTGTCACATCTTCCTGACATGCGACCTAGTGACACTTCCTCCTAATATGTGTTGTACCTTGTTGGTCCCCTCCTTCGCCTCATCTGGAAGCTTTGGAGACAAATCCAATCAACCCTGGTCGAATGACAACTCAATGGGCCAAGTGTCACCTTGATTGACATTGCCTTGCCCTAATTTTTGCGTCCTGCCTATATCCTAGACCGCGAAAATTCCATAATTTTGCGTTCTGCATACTTGCTGGGGCATGAAAATCTCAACATTTTTGCGTTACACTTAGTACATGGGGCACGAAAATCTCAGTAACAGCCCTTTTCCTTGGATTTTGGATCTTACCTTCTGGGATATTTCCTTGGGATTGCAACCTGTGATTCGATCCTAACATATCCTCCTTGTTTAGCTTGGATGATCCACTAAGCACTCATCTAGATCCATCTTCCTCTCCATATGGTTTGCTTCCCAAGACCTATAGCAGAGAGGCCATCCATGTGAAAAAGGGAGGACATATGGAGGCACCAAACCTATGATCTTAGAAGGTCTGCAGAGATAGCTCAAGGAAGGAATCTTTGGAGTTGAAAGATTGTTTGGACATCAAGGTATCATTTTGTAAGTCTCTCATAGTTTCCATTTAATAGGAACTTGTCTTATTTCTCCATTTCTTGTATTGTGTTCCATTCATGAACGTGAAATGTATCTGATTTCATTTAGATCTAACCTAGTATATGAGATATTTGGATAGTTGTTTCGTTTATTGCTTGTTCAATCCAAACAAGTTCTACTTGTGGAATTCAAGACAGGAGCTGGAAGCTAAACAAACGCCTGATTAAAAGTGAGTCATATGATCTCCTCCTCTTCAAACCCATTCGAAATCGTATGCATTGGTTAGATTTTGGAGATTTAATGTAAAATTTGTTACATACTGTCGTAGATTAGGCATACTTAATCCTAGTTTAATCTAAGAGAACCTCTTCTTATCCCTAGGAATAAATTTCTACTAGAGTGCACGAAGAAAGGGGAGTTCAAGTGGACAAAAGTTGCCCAGAAATCCTTCGACAAATTGAAGTAGAAGGTGACATAGAGCCCAATAATAGCTCTCCTGGATTTCGACAAAGTTTTGCAACTTGACTGCGATGCGAGCAGAATGGAAATTGGCGCAGTGTTGAGCCAAGAGGGCCGACCAATTTCATTCTTTAGCAAAAATTTGTATCTCTGTATTCAGACAAAGATACAAAGTTTATGGGTCATTTCTAGAGAACCCTGTGGAGGAAGATAGACAGGAAGTTGTATTTTAGCTTGGCATACCATCCGCAAAGTGATAGACAAACCGAGGTAGTAAAAAAAAGTTTCGAAAGCCTTTTGAGATGTTTGACGACCGATATACCAAAGCAGTGGGAGAACGTGTTGGCGCAAGCAGAATTCGCATACAACAATTCTTTGAATTGGTCGACAGGTATGATTCCATTCCATATTATTCAGGGTCGAATCCCACATGGTGTGGTGGATTTGGTCGAAGTACCAAGAAAAACTAGAAGAAGTGCAAATGCAGAGACATTTTCCGAACACATGAAGGAAGTACATGAAAAGGTGTGTAAATGGATCGAAAAGAGTAATGTAGCATACAAGTTAGGGGATGATAGGAAGCAGAGGCTACAGTCGTTTAGCGAAGGATACTTAGTCTATGCACACTTAAGGAAAGAAAGGTTCCCAGAAGGAACATACAATAAATTGAAGCTGGAAAATATTGGACCATGTAAGATTCTGAAGAAGATTTCAGACAATGCTTATGTGTTGGAGATATAACTGAAACAGTTGAACATTTATCCTAAATTCAACTTATTAGATCTGTACAAGTACAAAGAAGGTTCGATGAGTAGGAGCATAGAAGTGTCGAACATTAACTAGGCAGGACATATTCCAGATAGATAGAAAGAAGATATCACTGAAGTGATGGATGAGCGCGAAGTCGGATGCAGTACAAGGAATTCAAAGAAGAAATAATAATTGGTCTGATGGAAGAACGACAATTTGGAAGAGGTGACATGAATTTCAGAGGAGGAATACAGAAGACTGACGGAGCAGTCGAGTTATTTTTCACCTGGGGAGACTGATGCAGGGGCATCGGTGTCTAGGATAAATAGTCGAAGATGATCAATAGAAGAAGGCCGATGATGGGGATTGCTGACGACCACTAGTGCGGGAAGACTGGCATTCAAAGCTAGGTAGTCGAGCAACAAGATGTCTAAGTATGGTCGACAGAAGAAGCAGAAGTCAACAGAGTCGAAATTCGATGAAAGGTCGAATAGTGACGTCAACGAAAAGAGACAAAATAAAAGAGTGGAGGATGGAAACTGTGGAGAATAAGTGAAGTCAACAAGTTACGTCGAGGACTACCAAAGTAAAGAATGGTCGATGTGTCAAAGTGTAGACTAGGAGAAAGTGGATAGCGATAAGACAGACAATTGTAGCAAATTTGAGAGGAACAGAGTTCGAGAGGTGCACAAGTTGAGGAAACATACCTACGACTGTTATGGGTAGTTGAGGAGGCTAATGAAAATTAAGAAGCTGGTTGGGATCAGGCCAGATGTCACCATAGGAGAAGGTTGTGCAGACACGTTTAAGGGGGCACTGACAAGTGCAGGATTTGCAGGATTAGTGATGGTGCAAAGCATGGAGTAAGGATGCCTTGGGGAATCCCGACAAGGGGACCTCATAAACAACAAAAAAACAGAGTAGAAGGCTGGTGCGAAGGCTCAAAAATGAGGGAGGATCGATGATAGAGGATTGATCGCAGAGAGGGAAATCACACAGATAGAGAAGGAAGTACTTGTGTGCATTGTAATAGGTTGAGGCTAACTTCATTATTAGTTTGATGTAATTTTCTAAATGATACAAGTAATAGAAGCCAACTTCTTGGAATTTCGAGTTCACATATTGTGTTTGTGCCTGTGTGGGTGTGTAAGCTGTGTGATTCAGTTAAGTAAGAGGGTTTGATCGAACTGCCTTGCGTCAACTGCTTTCACTATAAATTCCTTTGATAAATTTTTTTTTTGCTTTATTCCACTGCCAAACTTGACAATTTGCATTTGATTTCCACATTTCAGCTTCTTAAGACTTGCATATCTCAAACACATTTGAATAAAAAATTTCCAACATGTTTCATGGGTCTATTGACAACTGGCATAACATAAAATGGAAAGAGACGGTTCTCTCTGATGCACATCTAATGTTTTTTTCCACCCTGTCTTTTTTGTCTTCATATGTGTAACGTAGATTGCAAATATATTCTCTTTTTCATGGACCCTTACATTTGTAGATCCAAGAAAAACCATACATCATCCGAAGACAAAATCGGCCATGAAAACAACATTTCCTACAAAAAAAAAACCATAGCCATATCATTGACAACAAACAACCCATCGATTGAAAGAAATATTTCCTCTTCACAAGATGTGCAAAACACTATTTCAATAGGATCAATTTCATAGCCTCTCACAAACAGAGGAACAAACAACTCCAAGAGGTGATGATCCTATTCACTTGCACGAATGGTTTCCATTCTCATTAAAATACATTCTTTTGTATTTGGCTAGCCTATTAGTAGGTTGGCCTAGATTTTTTTCTTTCCCATAAAGATACCTGTATTATAGAACTTCCTCTCTATGCATAAATATTCAATAAATGCTAATGCCTATCATGTTTCATTTCAATGACTTCATCTCTGCATATTAAAGAAAGTTATGATTGAGCCATCATATGTCATACAGCTATGCACTGCATCCCACAACATTGTGTTTGAGGGGGATATCTTGGTTGTATATGGCCATGCATAGAATCGTACTCAAAACTCTCCCGTAAAGACAAAGATTCTACATGCAAATCTTTTCGATAAAGATGGTTTAATGACAATAACATATACAATGAATGATAGCCTCACTAACCGATTTGGTAGGTTACTTTTTCTAGGCAACAGCATCAGAATCTATGGATTTGAGCTGAAAAAGAAAGGACAGTATAACAGGGGTGATGTTATAAACTTGATAGCAATATTTTCAACTACTGTTTTCAAAACAATATACCAAGTATGCAAAATATATATATGACAATCAGTGAGCTTATATCATCTGACGAGACATATGTTGTTGGATCCGTCGTAGTAATAGTCATGGGTTTCCAGTACAACAACATACAATTGGAATTTTACATAAGAGGCGGTGAATCTGCAAATGACTACGCCATTGTATAGTCATTTTTCTTCCCTTAAAAAACATAATAAATAGCTTTTTCATTTTTTACAATTTTTTCCCCTTGAAAAATGTTGTTTTCTCTCATTTTTCTGATGCAATGCAAAACCATGAAAAAAAACTTTCACCATAAAATCCAAATGATCTCTTTTCCTAATTTATTGTTGGTTGTTATGGGATGGTTTCAAGTGAATGAAAACTATAAAAGCTTCTTCCTGCGAGTGCAACGGCAACTTTCACATGATGAACCAACACTTTATCTCATGACAAATATTGTGATACCCGCTCCAAAATGCAGCGACCTGATGAAGTCTTCGCAGGAAACATTTATCGACCCTCTAAATCATGAGTTGGCGATCCAATGTCTACTTCCAATCGTCGAAGAAAAAACGTAGGTCAAATATGAGCAATGTATTTTTTGTGTCATTTTGAAATGGTGTTATGTATATTTCATTGTTGACCAGTCTTCTCCTATGTTCTTTGTTCAAATTTAAAGTTCTACGAACATAACACATAATGTAGGGGAAATGCTTTTAATTGCTTTTGGATAGATCTTTTTCCATCCTCGTTGGTACATTTTTTTTTCTATATTACATAAACAATAGGATAGAAATTGTTTTCTTCTATTTGTGAAGCCCCATTCAGTGGAGTTACTCAAGATAGGAAAACATATACATCTTTCCAATACTGGAACCTTTTTAGAACCAGGCTTGCCTCTTTTACAAAAGCCATTGCTCTAGAGCATTGAAAACCCCAAATAGATTTTCTGTTATGATTTTAATGTAGTTGTTTTAAGAAAAGAAAAAAAAAATCTATTTTTCCCCCTTTTTCCCAAATGGGTACTTGAAATCAATTCAGATCCATTTTCTCTAACTTCAAAAGGTGCATATCAGCACCATTTTCATAATTCTTACTCCACAACATTTTCCCTTGATACAATGAACTCACTTTTTTTTTCCTTTTCTGGCCACAAAGAAAAAAACTTGGAAATGACCATGAAACTATTTTATGACTCCTTCGAACAGAAATCAATGTGCCAATGCTTTCTTATGGCACGGGAAAAAAAATAACCGAAATATATTTTGCACCTGCAGTATTTCAATGCCAGCTAACAAATTCTTTTTGGATGAATTGATCTTTGAGTCTGTCTTTTCATCCCTTTTTCCTGCTATAAGATTTCCATATACTCGTATTTAATATTATGTTCTCACTATCTTTTGTCACACAATTTTGTGACAGATATATGGAACATTGAAAATAAAAAATGCATTTGCACTGCTGTTTCAATGCATGTGTATATAATGCAAGCTTCCAATGATTCAAAGCACAAATTTTTGCTCATTATGTAATCATGAAACGCCGACAAGATATGAGCACATTTTGCATTGCAAGCTGGAAATGGAGGAGGGGATGATTGAATGCACATTGTGAGGGACACAATTAAAGGAATATTGCGCACCGATTGCAATTGTGTCCTATGAACAATACTGCAGAAGCGTGTCCTTAACTGATTTCAATCTTAGCAAATTCAATCATCAAGGACTTTTTACACTTGTAATGAACAACAGAATTATCGACTACAAATAAAATTGAACATAAGATATGAATAAATACTCCTTGTCTTGAGGAACTTTCACTTTTTTTCATTTCTTCATTTTCCAACTCAGCCTATAAAATGTTTCCCCAACATGTTTCCTTGCAAAATGCCCACACAAAGATTTAGACATGTGCACTTTCTATTTGACATTGCTAGGTTGCATTTACATTGAACTAAAACAAATGTAGAGATAATAGTCTACAAAAATTGTTTTTAGTTTTCATGTACAGTGATGCTTCCCCGACTCACACAAATTCACCCCCCCCTCATTATGGATACAATTTTCACTCAAATCTACATTTATTATTTAAATTACTATATTATATCTTTTTTAATGATTCAACAAAGATTGTATGCCTCTTCGCCGTGCTAAAGTAACTGCAGGAAGAAATAGGCTCTACTCTCTGCTTGAAATAAGAGGATTCCGTTTAAAAGAAATAAAAATGTAGATAAACAAATTTGTTTCCTGGAATTGTTCTTCTGCAATTCAATTTCATGTCATATGATTCTACCATAGGGCCATAGCCATCTGTATTTTTTTTACAATAGTTCAAATGCAAATTTTGATGTTTATGGCTATTGATGAAGCTATACGACCATTGAACTAAACCTCGAAACATTTATCGAATTCAACCAAAATATTTCAGACATTTTCTCAATCTATCACACTTTCTTCGATGCCCTTTTTATTTAACATCATAAACTGATATCACTAATTTGTTACAAGACTTTCTCATATTTACAAATTTAGCATCTCTTGGTTGTATATGAGTTATATAGCATCTGTCAATCCAGTTAACAGGTTTTTGGCAACTAGGAAATATAATATCATATCTTAGAACCACTTTATTTACTGAACAACATTATTTTTACATTTTTATAAATATTCTTTTTGTTTGTTAACAAATATCGATAGAGAAAAAGAGACTCAACTCAAAATTTCATATGTTAGATTATTTGCATAGAAATTGTGTCTA
This sequence comes from Larix kaempferi, assembly GCA_027924585.1. NCBI lineage: Eukaryota > Viridiplantae > Streptophyta > Pinopsida > Pinales > Pinaceae > Larix > Larix kaempferi. Next base: position 2,106,020 of record BSBM01000766.1, on the reverse strand, counting down.
TAAACCTGCCTTTTTACATAGTAGTACTTTCCACTCTTTTCAATTTTCTTTCCATCTGAACAAACAACAGACATGGAACTTTTCTTTCAAATTCAATGGCATAACAACTATGTCGTCTAGTTGAGCATTTATGCTCACGTGCATGTCTTCTTTTTTCATCAACAAACCGCAATGGCTGTACTCAGGTTAAAACCTCATAGAAGTTTACTTAAAGCTTCAACCAAACATTAGAAAATAGATAATCACTACAACCAACCATGTCTGTAGTGGCCAAAGGAATCACACAATTTATTTTCATCTTCTTCACCTGATCTTATATATTGAAAGAAGCACCTGGAAAAAAGACATCCAACAGACCAAGGGTTACATCGGTTGCCACATTTCCAAACCAATAGTCAAAAGCTTCTGCCATGTGGCTATTTGACTCGAATACTATTTTTCCAAAGAACAAAAGAAAAAAAAAAAACAAGAAAAAAAAGAAAACAACAAAACATCAGGAGAAATAACAACCACTCCAATGTATTTGCTAAGCAGCAAAAAACATGTTTTGTTTCATTGCACATGGTTGCATTGATACCTTCCATTTTCTACCAATCTTTCAACCGCATATTTTCTATTTTTCCAAGACAAAATAGAAGCAAAAAGATGTAGCAAAAAAAAACACAGAAATGATTCATCCTATGTCTTCAATGCTTTTTCTTTTCTATTTTTTCTATCGTGTTCAATAGCCTTGTGCTATTGTTATATGTATTTGTTTTAATTTGTTTAATGAATATGCCACAGACCATTCATTCGATTTGGAATCGTGTTCTATTTAATTTCATGTTTGTCTTTCTACAATACAAAACTTGTAATTTACTTCCTCAATAAATATAAATAACTTAATTCAAACTGAAAAATGTTTCATAATTGTTGGAAATTGTGATCATTTCTCCCGCCACCTAACTCTGTACGTGTACGAGTTTGTAGTTGGGCTGGTTAATGCAGCCATTTATTGCCTAATAGCTTCTCCAAGAAGCTTTTCCATGGATGTTTATAGACATCTGGATATTTCGAGAAAACTCTTCATATGTATAAATCCTTTTTCTTTTGGTTAAGGAAATATAGAGTTTTCTGGGCCTTTTGACCGTTGTGTTCCCTGCTGCGCCCTCCAGCAATAATCTCCTGAAGAACGAGTTCCTTCCCACATATGAATTTGTTGATAATTGTTTCTCGAATATGCCATATACCACTCATTTGATATAAAATCACGTTCTGATCGATTTCATATTTTCCTTTCTATAATACAAATCTTGTAATTTCCTTCCTCAATGTACATAAATACTAACTTAGTGGAAACTGAAAATAGGTTTCGTAATCTCTTGAAGAACCAATGCCTTTGCATATGAATGTATATGTTCTTTCCCTGTATCTGGCAAGGCAATATTGTATATGCACATGTTTATAGTTTTATTTTTTGTTTTTTTCCAACCTGTGGACAAATTCAAAATTGTTTTCTTCTTGTAGCTTTGCATATACATATTCTATTGCCGTTTATATAATCTAGCTGACAATGGCGTGTTTGCAATCTGCAAGAAACAATGTTAACCAAGTGTGCCATAGCACAGGTACAACAACGCTGTGAAAATCTCTTTTGCTTAGACACAGGGTAATTTTCCTTTTACATTTTTACATCTATGAACAAGGAAACACAAAGGGAAAAATGAGATTGCATTCTCCAAGGAGCCTATTGACATTTGTTTTAGAAAAAAACTCGCGCAAATTTTGTGTTCTTTTTGGGGATATAGACCGTATCTATTTACTTTTATTTTGGATTTGTAGAAGAGCATATAAACACTGGTGATTAGCTCTTTGTTCCAAATATTGAATATCTTCTTCGACAATGTCCCAACTTTGTCAATGTTTTCCTGTATAGACTGGTACTTTTGCAGTTGCATTTAAAAGACAGGACTATGGCATTTCATTAGATATATACGAATACATTTTCATCTTTTAGGTACCTGCATTGTTCCACTTTGTTGATTGTTCTTTTCATACACTTTAAATTTGGGATTCAATTTTTAGATTTAAAATCTTGTTTGCTGCATTTCATTTTCTTTATCCTTACAAATAGCTTCAACTCTCACCTCTTTATGGTTGTACTGTCATTGCACAATTATATGGTTTCCAGTTTCTTTATCCTTACAAATAGCTTCAACTCTCACCTCTCAATGGTTGTACTGTCATTACACAATTCTATGGTTTCCAGTACGGTTCCTTATAAAAAAATGCACTTTCTAACAGTTGTTCTTCTCTTCCATTTTGCATTTTTCACTTGCAAAATATAGAAAAAAAAACTTCATTATGTATTCTATTTAATGAATTTCCTTAGTATTGTTTCTTCTAAAAAATTGCACTTTCTAATAGTTGTTCTTCTCTTCCATTTTGCAATTTTCACTTGCAAAATATAGAAAAAAACCTTCATTATGTATTCTATTTAATGAATTTCCTTTTTGCAATGCAGTTTTTGCTTCAACAAAAAACCTTCATTGTGTACTCTATTTAATGAATTTGCTTTATGCAATGTAGTTATTGCTTCAATTTTATACACACAAAATATACCAGTTCTTTAGCTGTTCAATGACCTAACTTTGCTTCTGCCCTTGCAATTGTACACCAAAATTTACTTTAAGGTGTAATGTAGAACACATTGCCACCTAATGACTCTTATTTTGTTAAGATTTATATAGTTAAAATTGTAATCTAAAATATGATCATACTAAAAATTGAAAAATCCATTTTGAATGTAACGAAATTCCAAATTGCCTCCTCTACATCACTAACAATATTTTTAAGCATCAAATTTCATACAAATGTTCACAGCGTCCCAACAAACAGGGCTTTATAAATCAAATATTTAGAGTTTACAAAGGGTTCAAAATTAAATTCAGATCAAATATTTAAAATTTGCAAAGGGTTCAAAATTAAATTCAGATCAAATATTTAGAATTTGCAAAGCCTTTAACATTAATTTCAAGGTTTATTTTAAGAAAGGATTTATACCTAAGCTTTACTTTTTATTGAAAATAATTGAAAATAACTATATTTATTTACAAAGACAGTGCAAATCTTTTATTGAAAATAATTGAAAATGACTTTTTTTTTATTTGCAAAGACAGTGAACTCACCACCAACCTCCTTTTCTTTTCTAAATGACTGTTTTTATTTGCAAAGATAGTGAACTCACCCACCAACCTTTTCTATTAACTGAACTATTTGAAATATTTCATTCAATGTTTATTCATTTTTACATTATTTAACTATTAAGTATTGTTAATTTTAAAATCTGAGAGGTTGATTGTCTCTATTTATAATGGAGAATCAAATATTGACACGCATATGCCACCATTTAAATGGACATTATAGAATCAAATATTGACACGCGTATGCCACCATTTAAATTGAGATTGTAGTCACTATTTTAATGGAAACTGTACTGTACAACATGACTTAGGGAGAGTTTTATGTATCATGAAAGGAAGTTTTTCTTTTAAATTGAATTTTTTTTAAAATACAATAAGTATAGATCTATTTTAAATTAGAATGTATCAAATGCATAGAGGGAACCAAGTTTTTAATTTTTTTTATTTAAATTTTTTACACATAAAAAAATTACACCTAAATAAATTTGGATTTGATTCTTCTTGATACTTAATAGATAATAGCCCTCAGTTATTTGACAACATCTACTCTTCTATATGTAAATACAAATTAATAAAACTTTACTTGGGAAAAACAATAGATTCATAATTCTCTATAAATTACTTGTATTTATAATAACAATTTGCAAATAGATATTTCAACATCATGTTCTAGGTTTTATGTACATTATATTTTCATTTAAAGGTTGGCCTCGCTGCTTAAAATCAAGCAAAGAGAAAGTACAACAGATAGAATCATATATTCTTTTCGGAAATCCAATAGAATAATGAGAAATCAAAGCCATAGAGAGCAGGTCAATCTGATCTAAAGTAGGTATTGAGTAACCATCCCAACCATATATATAATATAAGATCATTTTATAAATGAAGTTTTTTAATGTAATATGTGGTATATATTATAGTAGTATAATTCATAAGTATACTATTTATATTAATTATTTTTAATTAAATAATAATAAATATACCATAAATGTACATATGTACATAGATATCTATATAATAAAATTAAATATAGATTTAAGAAACAAAAATATAAAATCTCTACCACATGGAATATGGGAGTGTGAGAGACATCACAATTAGTTGTTAATAATTATTTTAATAAAAAATCATGAAATTGAATGGTATTTATATTTTATAGTGTTTAAATAATTAAAGTTTGTTTTTCTAAAATGGTTTTCAAAATTTAATTGTCCATTAATAAGAATCTGTATCCATATTACACTTACATCAAATATTCCATGAATTCCAATACATGAAATACCAATATAGCCAAATTATGCTAATATATATATATATATATATATATATATAGTTTTAACAAAAAATTACTAAAACCCAGTTCACCTAAGAAGTCAATAACTTTATTTCTCATATTCTAGAAGGGAGTATGAAGGCAAGTGAAATATTTGAACTACCACATGCATTCTCTTCACGTTTATAGATGCATTCTCTTGATAATTCCATCCCACCACATTTGTTGCAAGTACCATATAAACAATATTTGTATAATATGTCTCCCCTTTCATTAGAGGAAACATTGATTGGATGAAGTGTCTCAATGTAATTGTTGTGGCAATCCACACAAGCATTACCACACATGGTTAGCATGAAAAAAATGATGTTTATATACAAATTTTGATAATAGTATTCAAACTGTAGTGTTATATGTGATGTTGATTCTAACATACCAAAATTTTTATATCTTGAAATATCTCTAACCAAGCCTTAACCCTTTGTGTGTAGTTTTAAACATCTTAAAGTGTAATGTCTAATGTGAGGTTCAAGATCCCTAAAATCCTTTCTACATTTCAATATATCATTGGTGTTGGAAGAAGACTTGATGCTACCATGCTAAAGTATTTTATTAATCCCTTCACTACATCAACTATCTTCATGTAGAGACATGGAAACCTACAACTAAATCCCCATAGTTTATACATTTCACCCCTATGACAATATTGTCTCTTCTAATATATTATTTCCAGAATTTTCATATGAAGTTGATGTGTACCTAAGAAATTGAATTTGTCTTGTGCTTTTTTTTTCAATCCAAAAAAATCCATAACTTGATATTCTTATGGAATCAAAGTTACATCATAAAATACCATAGATAGATGGCATATAAAACTAACCAGGATGCTCTACATAATCCCCATAATTACAAAGTCTCAAAATAAACACTTTCCAGCATATACATATAGTCTGCTAACCTACAGTAAACAAAATAATCCCCTCAAAAATAAGGAAACAAAAAGTTGTGTACATCAACCTGTATCCAAACAGCCAGCATAGAAAAAGATCAAAAAGGAACCTATCTAAATCAGATAATAAGTTCCCACATCAATTGGAACATCATCCAAAAAAAATTCATAATGTAGAAAGCCATCCATATGACCCACAACTGCCTTAGATAGCCAATCAACTTCCTTGTTGAATTCCCCAAAAAATGAGAAAAAGAGATCTGATCAAAGAACTCCTTTAACTCCAAAATTCTGGTCATACACTGACTAAGATGAAGGAATTTTAAAGTTGATTTTCTGACGATCCAATTGATAATAACCTATGAGTCACCTGCCACCTGTAACATATGAAGACCTCTCTTCTTTGCTATCCACATAATACCCCATAAGGCCAACATCTCTACCTGAGTATTGGTTCCCGTGCCTGCGCTCATATTCAGATTGATCAAGTGCCCCACCTTAATATGTAACACCATTCCTTCCCCCCAAAGGCCCTTTCTCTAAGCCCTATCAAAATAACCAACAGAATAAGAAGTGTCAAAGCAAGGAGGGATAAGAGCTCTTTGATTGGATATAACCTTCTTCCTATTGAATTACCTGTACAAAGCAATAGGTTTAAATAGGTAGTGTTTTGCATAAACCTCTCCAGATGGTTGATGCAATCGAGCAAATAGTAGGAGTGTTTCGAATCCAAATGAAGGGTTGCATGGATTTTAAATATTTCTTCTTGATTATATCACTCCACAAGATATCACTAAGGAGGGCACGCCACAAATTTTTCGCTCCCAAGGCATCCATGAATGAATGTATATGTTTTACACCCCAGCCACCAAAGCATTTCGGTAGACCAATATTATTCCAGGCAGTAAGATGCATTTTAGCCTGTGATGAATTACCTACCCATATAAACTGAAACATTCTCTTCCTTATACCTTCCAATATCGTCCGAGGCACCAGAGCCAAGGACATCCAATAAACTGCTATACTCCGTAGGACAGATTTGATTAAAAGATATCTTCCACCTAAAGATAAAAATCGGTAAGACTAGGTATTAATTCTTTTTTCAATATGACAGATAAGCCAGAAGCAGTCATTGACTATATAGCAAAGTAGGCTTAAGAACAAAGCCCAAATACTTAACACCATCCTATAAAAGTTGCCACTGAAAAGGGAAAAGTGATTCCAATTGTTGACGAAAGAGTAAGTCTAGTTCCAAATCCGAGCTGACGAACAATGTAGATTTTTGAGGTCCGACTTTCATACCGGAATCCCGACATAAAACCTTCAGAATATCATAGAAATAACTCCAATCCTGTAAGGAACCCCGACCAAAAATCAAAACATGATCCACGAACAACAGATGAGAAATAAATAGTGTTGGAGAAATCTTGATACCCATAAAATGTTTCTCGTCTTTTGCCAAATTTAAGAGAAGGACGAAACCCTCAATAACCATCAGAAAGAGTAAAGGAGAAAGTGGGCACCCTTTCCACAAAGCCCTATCACCCTTGAAGAAAGCAGAAGGGTGACCGTTGACTAGAACAACATTGTTAGCACTAGAAACACAATCCAAAATCCAATTTTTAGCTTCAACTGGTAAGCCAGGTTGCAATAAAATAAAACCCGGGAAAGTCCAGTCCACCTGATCATAGGCCTTCATAAGGTCCATTTTCAAAACAATGGATTTCATATTCTTTTGTTTGATAGAATGAATACATTCTTGAGCCACTCTGATGGCATCGAGTATCTTCCTGTTCGAGAGGAAGCCAAATTTCTCTTTAGAAAGACCCACATCTAAAAAGGGTTTGATTCGGTTCAAAATAACCTTCGTGATAATCTTATAGACAAGATTATAGAGTGAGATAGGTCTATAATCGTTGAAACAAATGGGATTATCCTTTTTCAGAATAAGAGTAATGAAAGTAGAGTTAAGCTTATTAGGAATGACACCCTTCATCCTCGTTTCTTCCATAGCTCTGTGAAGCTCTACCCCTATTAAGTCAAAAAAATGAAGGAAGAACTCGACTGTCCAGCCATCAGGTCCCAGGCTCTTAGCCTTTTCAAAATGATCAAGGACTGAGCAAATTTCCTCCATAGTAACTGCAACACAGATAGCATTTCCTTCCTCCTGAGGAAAGATGTGAGGATACTTCCCAACAACTTTGAATTGATCAAAGAGATTATCTCGATCATCAAGAATATCGACATCTTTGAAAAAATACACAACACCCTTTTCCAAGGAGGGATGATCCTTCAATGGTCTTCCACTAGATTCATGTAGTTCCCAAATAGTATTGATGTTTCTTCTCATGCTTGCATAATTATGATTTTTTTTTGTATTTTTGTCACCACTTTGAATCCAAATTGCCCTGTTCTTCAGGCGCTATGCTTTTTTCTTGAAACAAAAGGTTCTTCTTTTTAGATTCTAAGAGGATCCTATAGGCCTTTCTATCTTCTGAGAACATATCTTCCCCACTCTGACCCAAAGAATTTAACTGCAGCTCAATAGAAACTAAATCAGCTTGAATCCTGCCATTCATCTCCTTTTGCCATCAAATCACATCAAACTTCAACATTTTAAGCTTATAAATAAGCGATAGAGTGGCAGAGTTAAAAGGATTTTGAGAGTATTCCATCTACTTGGCATGAACCAACACACAAAAACATTCATCCAAGAGCCAACTATGGTTAAACTTGAAAGGATAACTCTTGTTAGGGAACATTCATGTCATATTCTAGGAAAACTGGTTTGTGATCTGAGATTCCAACAGAAATAGACTAGCTCCTGTATTTCCCAAAACAATAACTCAAATATTCAACAATAAGAAACCGGTCAATCCTCTTCGCACAACCACTCTTCCCAGTTCTGCCATTACTCCAAGTAGGAACCATCACAGTAGGTGTGACATCAATGATCTTAGCAGCCTCAAAAGAATCTCTGAAAAAATCGGATAAGGGGTATTCCTTCATACTCGATCCCCAAACCTCCAAAGGTGAAAGAGTGTGATTCAAATCACCTGCAAGGATCAATGAGGGGTCATTTTGACCACCCTTCAAAAAAATATTATCCCAGAACTCATTTTTATGGTTGTAAGGGCCATACAGTTTTAGGACACAGACAGTCCTATCCAGATATCTGAATTTACCTTACAAGAGAATGCCCCCATCGGTGTAGAAGGAGGAGAAGTGAGAAGTAAGGGGGTTCCATGCAAATAAAAGACCCTCCAAAAGTCCTAAAGAATCACAGGCATGGCAATTCCAAGGGGGGGGGAAGTTTAATAAACACCTCATAGGCTTGTTGGGAGGGAACCATAGTTTCCTGGAGGAGAATGAGGTCAGGTTTAGTAGAGTGGATCAATCTCTTTAAGGAAGTTCGTTTGGGGACACTTCCAAACCCTATGAGATTAAGGATTAGCAGGATCATTAATAAACAAAGTCCCAAACATCCCCCAATGAGAATTTTAACAACCTCATGAATGAGAATTTTTAACAATGAATTTGAATGCATCAACAAGATATTTCAATTTATGATTACTTGATTATGTATTTTCATTTATATATTTCCACTATGTTTATGTCTATTTTTCTTCTCATATAGTTTATAAGGATAAAAATACTTCACATTTACTATCATTAGACATAGCTTCAAAAAATATCTAGTAATTCATGAAGAATGGTGATTGACAATCCGTTTAGATATCTTGCCTTCCATGGAAGACAATGCACTATTTCCTTGTCTATATTTAGGAGTATTATTTCATCCATTTTTAATTTTCAGTATGTTTTGAGCAACTTGATTCATGTTCACATCTACTAGAGGGATATAAACTTTCATAATTGTTGAAAAACCTTCACATGATTGTTGAAAACAATTACATGAACATTGGACTAATTTGGGATCTCTGCAAGTTAGGGTTTGAAAGTCATTTTGATAACTCAGTTCCAAGTGGCTAGGGCTCCTTCCCTATCCTCCCTCCTCCATCCCCTTGAGAGGCGACAGGTATAGGATGATTTCCTGATTGCCTTAGCGAGAGGAGTGGTGGAGGCTCATGGTTGTTCTCTCTGGTGCGGTGGTATGGCTCGGAGGTAGCGATCAGTGGCTCGACGGAGGATGTGACCCGTTCTTACATGTAGAGGCTCCCTTGTTCTTGCTACTTCATCCTGGTGGCAGCTAAAACTCGGCTCAGTGGAAGACTTCATTAGAGCTGTGGTGGGTATGACGACGGTGTACATGCCTCAATGTTTTGCAATGGACCTCCTCAGTGATACTTACAACAATAAGCCCAGTAGTAGCTCTAAGTGGTGGCTATCATGGCAGTCATTCCCTTTGTAACAATAAAATAATAATAAAATATAATTAATATTAATAGTCATGCTCTTTTGTGAAAAGGTGCAAGACAAGATTATTTAAGCCCAACTCATTGTATTCATTTATCATCTTCTACATTATTCAATATACTTTTTCTACATTTACGCCTTCTTCTCTCTCCATTGGTATCAGAGCCTCTCGGCTCTCGACACCAAACCACCACCTTCCACTCCAACCTCCACTGCACCCACCTCCTCCTTCCGTTTTTCTTTTCTTCCGTGCTCACACTGCCCTCCACCTCTTCCCTCTCTCTTGCGCACCTCCTCCACCGCACCTTCCCCACACTATTGCCACACCACGCCACCTCCATCACCTTGTTGCTCCATCCACTCCTCCTCCATGTTCACCTGCACACCGCGTCCACTCCTCCCAACGCTTCTCCTCTTCCTTCTCACTCTCCTCTCACCTCCCTCTGCCTGCTCCCCATTGCTGTCGTCCCCCTCCCTTCTTCACGCTGCAACTTTCCCCTTCACGTTGCAGCTTCCCCCAATTCTGTCGTCCGCCCATCACTTCGCCTTCACACCTCCCGCATCCCACCCACATCCCTCACACCTCCCGCATCCCACCCTCCGCCCTCACACCTCCCACAGCCCGCGCCATCCTCCATGCTTCTCTCCCTCCACCACCACCTCGCCCCCCTTTCGCCACCTCTTGCCCGCTCCACGTGAGCCCTACACAAAAATTTTAATAACAAAAAAAAACACAATAAAAACAATATTATATTTTTATTATTATTGTTTTTTATTATTAAAGTTTAAAAAAAAAACTATATAATAATAATAATAATAATTAGTTTAAAAAAAAAAAATTGTGGCGAGTTGGATTCGTACAACAAATAAAAATAAATCCATGTTCAGCGCCGAGAAGATTCCACCAATCACTAGATCAATGAGTGAATTAAACGCTCGGTTCGATTCAATCAATGAGAAGATTAACAAGAACTATAAGGAACTCCAGGCAAAGATCATTCAAACTAGTCATGATTTGGCAATGACTTGGACACAAATCACGTCACGAATAGAGAACACCGTTCGCATTCTACAAGAAGACCAGAAGAAAAATCATGCAGTTTTAAACGCCATCTTGGACCGATTACCATTACCAAAATATCTGCATCCAAACTCTCCTAGAACACTAGGAAGTCAGACCCTTTCAACATGTTGTCACCATTCTCATATACACAAGGGTGCCAAATACGGGTGAAAGTCGAGCTACCCAAATACGACGGGGACGAACGACAATGCATAGCATGGATTAACAAATCCGAGGAATACTTAGACATCCACAATATCCATTACGAAGAGGAGAAAGTTAAATATGCCTTCATGCATCTAGAAGGCAACGCTTACAACTGGTACTTATGGTGGAATAAAACTAAAAGAATTTGTTCTCACAACTGGGTTAGTTTCAAGAACAACCTCATTAAAAGATTCCAAGGCGTTGAAGAAAAAGACTTCTTTTCCAAAATCACAAGGTTACAACAGAAAAGCAGTGTTGATGAGTACACCTGTGAGTGGGAAGCGTTGTCAACTCGAGTTCTAGAGTTAACCGATGACCAACGACTACAGACCTACATACACGGCCTAAAACAACACATCCATAATGAACTAGAGTTACATAACATCGCTACCATGGAGGAAGCACGACATAAAGCCAGGATTATTGAAAGCAAATCCGTTCATACAAATTTCGACCAGGACGACTCCAAAAATAACCCCCTCCAATCAGCATACATAGGAAATCCAAGATATACACTGCTTCAACTTAGAGAAGGATCCAAGCCCAGTTTAGAGGCCCAGAGAATAAAAGAAGGGAAATGTAAGTTCTGTGGAGACAAATGGGATCCTACTTATAGATGCTTACAAAAGAAACTGTATGCCTATGAAGCAGAGTTGGAAGTCAAGGAACCAATTGAAAATGATGCGAAGAGTCAACAGGACTACCACACAGAAATTGAGGACGACACCCCACAAATCTCATTAGCTGCTATTAATGGAATCTCCCAACTGCAAAAATTGAAGCTTAGAGGACATATAAAAAAGAATAGCGTCAGAGTTCTCATCGACTCTGGCAGCACCCATAACTTCATTAATGTCAACCTTGCTAAGGTATTTAACCTATTTGTTTTTCCAGTTCCTAACATGAAGGTTATGGTAGCAGATGGCAAGAAGATTGATAATGTAGGGAAATGTCACCAAGTCAAGTTACAAATACAAGAGTATAACTTAGAATCAGATTTATTTGCAGTGCCATTAGGAGTCGACGTGGTATTAGGAATACAATGGTTACAAACCTTGGGTACATACTCCGCAAATCACCAAGAACATTTTATTGAATTCCATGCGTTCGGTAAAACACACAAATTATATGGGTTCCAACCACCTCTGACATAGATGGTTACATCACATCAGATAGAAAATCTACTTCGGAAGGACGCACCAACGTACATACTTCAATGTCAAGAAATGAAGCTTCTAACAAATAAAGAAGATAGGGACAAACAACCAAAGATACAAAAGCCAATTCAAAACATCACAAGGTGTTTCAAGAGCTACCTATGGATCTCCCACCAAACAGAAAAATTGAACACATATTCGAAATAGAACCAGGGACAAAACCCACCAGTAGCAAACCATACAGGTGTCCACATCAGAGATGATGTGACAGTTCACGTAATCATTGTCATCAAATAAGCTTTGAGGACAAAGCTTCCCTTAAGGGGAAGGCAATGTAACTATAAAATAATAATAAAATATAATTAATATTAATAGTCATTCCCTTTGGTGAAAAGGTGCAAGACATGCTTATTTAAGCCCAACTCATTGTATTCATTTATCATCTTCTACATTATTCAATATACTTTTTCTACATTTACACCTTCTTCTCTCTCCACCCTTCTGTCCACAAATCCCCTCGGGGTGTAGAGATTCCCTTGATGTGGCTCTCCCCCATTTGGTGTTCATGGCTAGGGAGTAATCGTTCAATCTTTCAGCAGTGGATGGGAACAAATATGAGATTGTTGTGTTGGCTGAGGAAACTCCACCATTTTATTTTTTTGGACTTTTCCAAGGAATGTGATCATCACTGAGAGAAATTTTCCACCACTGAATAATTTTGACATCTTCACATCAATTGATAAATGAAAACAAGGTCCTAAGGCCCTAGATAATACTTGTTTGGATTAAGGGGCATGGATGAGCCCTTAAACTACCACACATGACCCTATGTGCTTTACCTAGTTTACATATGAAACCTACCAAGATACCTTTGATAGGAATTTACCATAATATACAAATCTTTGGACCTTAACATTAACATTTTAAAGCAATGGCCTCACCTCCTTCATCTTGAAAATAAAAAATTCTACCTCACTAAATCCCTTTGAGCCAACAACTCTTCACTTAACCAAATCTGTCAATCCTTTCATGTTGTTCTTCTCTTTAAGCCCAAACATCCCCCTACCAATTCTCTACCCCAAGGCTTAATATTTCTCCCTTATATCTTAGGTGTCACCGACTGCTTAACTAGACTTTTAATCAAAATAATTATTAAAACTATGTTCAAACCTCATAAGACGATTAAACAATTACTTTAAAGTGTCAAACACAAATCAAACCATTTTCTCTCTCAACTTGTCTACCAAATTCCCTAATCTTATGGGAAATCCTATATTAGACCAATTTGTAGGATCATTCAATCCCTCAATGAACATATTCTAGATAATATTTCATAGTTGAATACTTCTAAAGACTACTTCTCATTACTTATCTTTCCTTATGAGAGACGCATTGGAAATTAAAAAAAGCCTTAAGGGAGGGCACACAAAGATGGTCCCCATTTTCATTGCAATACGGGCACTAGCGGAAAAAAAAATGACGCGTATGTAAGTTTTTAAACCTTAACAGTGAAATACAGACTTATATTGATTCTTAAGCATTAACAGAGAATACACAATGGCACACACACATTACACAGATATTTTCACCTGGAAACCCTTAACCGGGAAAAAACCAGCAAAACTTAGAGCCGCACTGCTCCTTTTTCATTATATGTTTATTTTAACCATGTACAATACAATAAATGGTATTTTGCAGCATCTAAAACCCTAATTCGTTTACCCGAAATTAGGTTACAACCCTAATCCCTTTTACAGGGATTAGATAGAGTACAATGGGTCAAAAATCGCGAAAAAGCAAAAAGCAATGCAAAAAGCAACCCAAGGGATCGTGTTGTACACGCAGCGACCATGTGAAGAGATATAACATACCCAACATTCTCCCACTTGTTTTTCTCTTCACATACAGGAGAAATTTATGACTTCAACAATTCAGGGTAACAATGCCCATGTTCTCTTTACACCAAGAGAACTTTTGAGTACTCATAGACTTTGTCAAAGAGTCTGCAACATTTACCAAAGTGTCAACCTTCTCTAGCAACACTTTGTTTTGTTCAACCATGTCTCTGACGAAATGGTACTACACATCAATGTGCTTTGTCCTTGAGTGATAAGTAGGGTTCTTTGCCAGAAATATTGCACTTGAGCTATCACAGCCAATCTTTACTGCATTCTGAACAAAACCAATACCTGAACACAATCTTTGCAACCATACAGCTTCCTTACTTGCATGGGTAGCTGCCATGTATTCAGCTTCTGTAGTTGAGAGTGCAACTATAGCTTGTCTTCTACTCATCCAACTGATTGCTCCTCCAAATAGGTTAAAAATGTAGCCACTTGTAGATCTTCTGTGATCAAGATATCCAGCCCAGTCAGCATCAACAAATCCTTGTATATCTATCTCTCTGTTTAGACCGGGTCTTCCTTGGTAGCGGATTGCAGAATCTGTAGTGCCACACAAATACCTGAAGACCCTCTTTACTGCAGTCCAATGTACCTTTCCTGGTTTTGACATGTATCTACTCAAAATTCCCACTGCATGGGCTATATCTGGTCTAGTACAGACCATGGAATACATCAGACTGCCAACTGCACTAGCATAGGGAACATGAGACATGTCCTCTACCTCTTCTTGTGTCGTGGGACATTGTTCTGCAGATAACCTTACACCTACAGGAATGGGAACCTTCACTGGTTTGCTTTCCTTCATATTAAATCTCTTCAATATCGTTTCAACATATTTCCTCTGATTTAACCAGAGTTTCCTGTTTTCACGATCTCTTTTTATTTCCATACCCAAAATGAAATTTGCAGCACCAAGATCTTTCATGTCAAATTTAGATGATAGCTGATTCTTGACATCCTTGATGATTTCCTTGTTGTTTCCAATTAGGAACATATCATCAACATACAATATTACATAAATAAAATGATCAGCAGTTAGCTTAAAATAAACACAGTGATCAGCTTTGCTTCTTGAGAAAACAAGTCCCAGTATATAAGTATCAAATTTTTGATACCACATTCTTGGAGATTGTTTCAATCCATAAAGAGATTTTTTCAGCTTACAAACCAGCTCCTTTCTTCCTTTCACCACAAACCGTTCTGGTTTCTTCATATAGATCTCTTCATTAAGATTTCCATGTAGGAAAGCCGTCTTTACATCCATCTGTTCTACTTCAAGATCAAAAGCAACAGAAATAGATAGAAGAAATCTAATAGAAGTCAATTTTGCAACAGGTGAAAAAATCTCACCAAAATCGATGCCCTCAATTTGGGAATAACCTTTCGCTACTAGTCGAGCCTTGTACTTCTCCACTTTACCTGCTGCATTTAACTTCTTCTTGAATACCCATTTGCTTCCAATAGGATTTCTTCCTTCTGGAAACTCAACCAGATCCCATGCCTCATTTTTGTCCAAGGCATCCATTTCTTCTATCATGGCCTTCTTCCATAGTTTACTATCTTCTGAATCCATTGCCTCTTTAGCAGTTCTAGGATCATCATCAGTAATAGATAACACAAAATTAGAACGAAAATCACGGGGACTGTACCTTTCAACTTTCCTTCTTACTCGGTCAGATCTCCTCAATACCGGAGTCTGTGGATCTGCCTCTTCATCTGATTCAGACGATTCAGACTCCTCATCTGATTCAGACGAATCTGGTTCCTCAAAAGAATCACCTCTTTCATCCTTGATATCAAAGTGTAGCTTCTTTGAATCCTTTTCCTTTGGTACATCCTCAATCTTGGAAGTGCTTTCAACTTCTCTGAAGATCACATCTCGACTGTAAACTGTTTGCCTTTTTACTGGGTTCCACAGCTTGTAACCTTTCACTCCATCCTTGTAACCAATGAAGATACATTTTTCCGCTTTATTATCCAACTTGCTCCTTTTCTCCTTTGGAACATGTACAAAAGCATCACACCCAAACACTCTGAGATGAGAGAGAGAGGGTTTCTTACCAGTCCAAACCTCATGAGGTGTCTTGTCAACCAACGCTGATGTGGGTGTCCTATTCACTAGGTAACACGCAGTGTTAACAGCTTCTGCCCAGAATTGTTGTGTTAGCCCTGCACCACTGAGCATACTCCTTTCCTTTTCCATCAATGTCCTGTTCATCCTTTCCGCAACCCCATTCTGTTGAGGTATGTATGGAGTAGTCTTTTTCCTTGCTATTCCACACGTTTACAGAACTCCTCAAATTCACTTTCACAGAATTCTCCACCGTTATCTGTTCTGAGTACTTTTATTTTCTTCTCAGTTTGATTCTCTACAAGAGCCTTAAATTCTTTGAATCTTTTAAAAACCTCAGATTTCTTACGCAGGAAATAAATCCAAGTTTTTCTTGAGAAATCATCTATAAATGAAACATAATACACAGATTTACCTAGTGATGGAACAGGCACAGGTCCAAAAACATCACTGTGTATTAATTCTAAGATTCCTTTAGCTCTTACAACACCAGATGAGAATCGTACCCGATTCTGTTTACCATATAAGCAATGTTCACAGAAATCGAAATCTAATGTGAAATCAGACATGCCTTCTGCCATACTTTTACCTTGTAATAGTCGAAGACCCTTCTCTCCAATATGTCCAAGCCTTCGATGCCATAGCGATGTCTTCTCACTAGAGACAGTAAGGACTCTGTCTCCTTCATTTTTACGCTCAGGAACAATAGTATTGTTACATCCATTTTTGAAGGTGCTTCCCAACAACTTGTATAGAGTTCCAATCCGAACTCCCCTCATCAACACCAGTGATTCTCGAACCATCTTGCATGTGTTCTTTTCAAATAAATTTTTCACACCTGCATCATCCATTTTACTTACAGATATAAGGTTTCTAGCCAGCTTCGGGATGTGCAGAACCCCGGGAAGAGTTTTAACCCTTCCATCTTTGAGTAGTAGCTTGATCTTTCCTCGACCTATGATTTTCGCCACCGAGTTGTCTCCCAGAAATACATCTCCTCCATCATACTTTTCGTATTCAGAAAACCACTCCCTGTGAGGAGTCATATGATAAGACGCACCTGAGTCAATCAACCACGAATAATGCTCTGCATGTGTACTTGAAGATGCCAGACACACATCTCCTCCTTCCTCTGTAGATTCTTTCCCATCTGCGGATGGAGCATCATTAGGTCCTCTGCTTTTATCACTATTTTTGGATTTACAATCCTTCTTGTAATGCCCAGCTTTACCGCACTTCCAGCATTTTCTTACAGAAGGTCCTGGAGATTTAGATCTCCCTCTAGATTTAGATCTACCACCTGAAGACTTATTTTTAGATCTGTCTCCAGGGAGACGTCTTACAAATAAGACATCCTTGGTTGCACTATCTATGGATCTCCGCCTCATTTCCTCTGATAGTAGGGATGCAACCAAATCATCGAAGTTTAGCGTGGTTGCATTACTCCCAATAGCTATAACCAGATTATCCCATGAATCTGGCAAAGAGCACAACAGACTAATACATTTTTCATCATCAGCAATTGTAATACCAATAGATGTCAACTGACTTACTAGAGTATTGAAGGCGTTTAGATGCTCTGACACAGAGTCTCCATCAGTCATCCTCAGAAGGTACAATTTCTTTCACAGAAATAACTTGTTTACCAGGGACTTTGATTGATACAGATTTCCCAGTTTATCCCATAGCTTCTTTGCACTGTCTTCTCCAGATACGTTCACCAATACCGAATCTGCGAGGCAAAGACGAATGGTGCTCCTTGCTTTTCTTTCCAGCTTTTACCATTCTTCTTTTACTGCACCAGTGGGCATGGTACCTGGATCTACAGTGATCCATTGTTTTCTATCTACCAGAATATCTTCCATTTTGAGCTTCCATAGCTCAAAGCTCTGGCCATTAAATTTCTCAATCTCGAATCTAGAACTGCTCGCCATTCTTTAAAGAAAAATAAATCACCGCTGCAAAGCTCCCACTGAAACCAGGTTTATCACAAATCCAAGATCGAGCCAAACCCTTGGAAACAAAGGCGTCCCTCTGAACCCAAAAAATGCTCTGATACCAAATGTAAGTTTTTAAACCTTAACAGTGAAATACAGAATTATATTGATTCTTAAGCATTAACAGAGAACACACAATGGCACACACACATTACACAGAGATTTTCACCTGGAAACCCTTAACCGGGAAAAAACCAGCAAAACTTAGAGCCGCACTGCTCCTTTTTCATTATATGTTTATTTTAACCATGTACAATACAATAAATGGTATTCGGCAGCATCTAAAACCCTAATTTGTTTACCCGAAATTAGGTTACAACCCTAATCCCTTTTACCGGGATTAGATAGAGTACAATGGGTCAAAAATCGCGAAAAAGCAAAAAGCAAAGTACTACTGGGCAAGGGATCGTGTTGTACACGCAGCGACCATGTGAAGAGATATAACATACCCAACAGCGTACGCACCTAAGGTAGCGTGCACGCGCCTCTGTTAAAAAAAAAAAATAGAGCACAATTTCCCCATTGTTCCATTTGGCCGAGCGTGTCCTCCTCCTCCACGTGCACATCGATTCAACCACCAAAGGAGGCCAAATCCACTCCAAAACCACCCAACAACACCGACAAAATCATCAACAGTTTGATTAATAGGTAAATATCACATTTTTTTTTCATTTTATTCATTATTTGTGTCAATTTTTTGATTTTTTTTGTTTATTTAATTGTAAATAATTCCCAAATTTTGAAAACAATGAACCAATTTTCAATTGCAAATTGTAAATTGAGACAATGAGTGAACAAGATGTTAAGCTCGAGTCCGGTGGAACACAAGCAAACCCAAACCTTGGACCAGTGTCAAAGAAAACCTTGAACACAATCCAAATGCCAAACAAAACCAAAACCCCCAACCAAATTTTGAACAAGATGACCTTAACCATTATGTAAATGAAATGCGAGTGCATACTCGCGAACTTAGAAACTTGGGGGAACCATCATCAATTGAGAACTCAATTGACTCCCTCATTCGTGCATACCAGCAATTGACTGACATGACTCAATTTAGAGCTAGGATGCGGGAGTACTACTCCACGGGCATCTCCAAGGAAGCAATAAAAGATTTGAACATTACAAAAGCCCAATTATATAGTATGTTCATCGATCCGAAAACAAACCAACCACTGAACATTAAAAAGCCACGTGTCTGCATGGATTGGTGTCATTACCAACTGTGGAGGAACAATTGGATGCGGAGGTGGTTCATGGTGTACGATAAACCTTCCTGCAATAATAGGGAGGTTCCACAGTACTTCCTTCGTCAACTGTGGTCTGAGTTTTTCCTCGGTTTACATGTCAACTATTTTGACATAACCGAGTTCCAGGGTGTTGGGCGTGGCTCTGCCCAAGATCGACCTGCTGCCAAGAGGAACCCACTGAGAGGGCCACCAGCTCCTAGGTGCAACCCCAACCCCTCTCCCCAGCCACCTCAGTTTCCCCACAAGCTTGATCAGATCCAGGTGGCAATGAAGAATGTTGCACGTGGACTCCTTAGACACACCTCCTTTGTAGCAGTGACTACAGTAGAGAGGTCGGTTGACCTTGATAGATATCCAGGTGCAAGGCCTTCATGACAGGGCTAGGATATATCCGTGACCAGCGGTATCCATGCTGGGCATTCCAGTTCGACGAGGGAAATTCCACATCTTTGTCCCCATTGCGGGCACACTTTCCCTAGCTCGATCGAGGGCTATTATATGGATCAGGTCAGCAATTTTTTTAATGTGTTTTCAATCATCACTTGATAACTTGTAAAGTATTTTTAAAGTATTTTTGTTTGACTTAAATTATTATTTCAATGTACAATTATTCAGAGCTGACACACCAAGATGGGAGAATGTAGGATCTCCCAACCTGGATGCAGCAATGGCAGTTACAACTGAAATTGTGGCACCCCACATGGAGGTATTTCCAGTACTTGACACAATATTGTTATTACTTATGTCATTTATATTACTCAAGTATTTATATTTATGGCATACACATTGATAGTTCGTACAATGTTTTTGAATATCTTGATTGCCTAGATAATGACTTGTTTAACATGTTCATAACATGCATGCAATTTGTTGTCCACAGGTGTTCCGTGACTACGGTGATCAACCACCCCCGCCAGGGACTGGCATAAAACCATATACACAGGTACAATGTGTAGTTATAAGCATGCTTTTAATTTGAATTGTTACTACTTACTATGGTTTAATTTATTGTTTCTTTACTAAATTCTAATATTACAAATGTATAGGTAGGCGACACCAGCAGCTGCATCTCCCCATTTTAGTCCTATGTATCCACCCTCTCCCATGAGTCCTCCCCCTCGCTTCCATCTAGACCTCTCCCTACGTCCACCCCCTCCCTTCCATCTAGACCCCCCTCTAAGGCCATACTCCCCCTTCCATCCATCCTCCCGCACTCCCCCTCCCCCCCATCCATACATCCTCCCCAATTTATCCACACCCCCATGTCTATCCATCCTCCCCCATTCGTCCACGCCCCCCCTTCCTTCCACCTTCCCCTCTTCGTCCACAACCTCCCTTTCGTTCATCCTCCTCCCTCCATGCAGGACTACCCTCCCATGCACCATCCCTCGACATCCCCCCTAGTCCTTTTCATTTGATACCCTATATCTTACAATCGGAAGGGTTTCATCGTCCATGACGTCCTCCTCCACCCCATACCACCATGTCTTCTCCCACAATATCGTCCCCACTTCCCGCCACTATTGTGGCATCTACTCTTCCAGTATCCTCATCAGTATCTCCAGTGGTTGCACCTGTAGTGGCTGCCACTACATCTGCACCCCCCCATCACTACATTGGAGCTGGTTGTCCAGCCATCTGCTCCACCTGCTAGCCCAGAAGCCCATCCATGTCCATCGTCGAAGGTGTTCACGGTGAGAATCAAGCTAATTTATGAAAATATTTCGATGCATTAACAAAATTTAATTTAAGCAATTATTACTGTTCAATGAAATGATTGTTGTAAATGTTGTAGGCTGGAATTGCTGAGAGGCTCCGCAAATCCAGGACACCTGCCTCAAGTTTCCCACTCGCATTAGAGGTGATTTATTTAAGATCCGAATTCTACATTTATTTTATAAATGTGGTAAATGTTGCAATGCTTGAAAATGACGGTATCTTATATCATTTGTTCCAGATCCTGGAGAGATGGTCTACTCCTAGACATAGCAAGACTCGAGGCATTGGTAGCTCGAAGAGTAGGAAGATCGACTTTGGAAATGCGCTTGGGAGTGACGGCGGTGGTCACAATGCTTGACATACCACGTGTTATGTACATTAGCCATGATGTGGCATTTTTGTGCACCAGTTTTGATATACTTTGTATCTACGACACGAGTTTCCATGTATTTTGTATCTACAGCATGAGTTGTCGCATTTTGTGTAGGGCACGAGTTGCCATTGTACGTACATTGGGAACCATGTTCCACTATTTTCCAGAAATTGTATATGTTTGGATGAGTTTTGTAGCCTCGATGTACATGGATTTTCAGTTATGTGGTTTATATATCTCCTTATCTAGTGTGGTTGTCTCATGTTGTGTGTATCATGATGTGATCTTGTGTAAATTTGGGTTTTACCTAGATCTTAGAAGACAAGTTGGATATCATAGTTTAGCTTGGTTTATCTTTCCACATGTAAAAGCTTCTAATGGTATCTATGTTAAGAAAACATTGTAAACATAGTCTAACTCAAACAAAATCATGTGTGAGAATTAATCTAAAAACAAACGGAATAAATGGATGGACAAATTACACCTCATGGCACATAAGATATATATTGGGAACTTGAGTACTAGGAAAAGAATACTTAAAAATAGAAAATGTCCATTGTCGTCAAAAGGTTAAAATGAGATCCAACATGATTTTTAATATCTCTACATAATGAGATCCAAAATGTCCATACTCTACATAATGAAATGTCATCACTAGTATTTATTTTGACCATTTTGTCCACTTAAGATCATGCAACAAATTAATAACCAAGTTATGGAATCATTTCTTAATCAATTGTCACCATACAAATAGGACAACCTTGAGCACGATGTATAGCTAGCTCACTAATTCTCACTCACGGATATAGCCACCTTTGATTTGATGACCATCACATCCACTACCATTTACAATTAGGACTTCCTTAATTTATCATTATGTGATAGAGATCTAATTTTATGTAGACATGTTGACTTAAACACATGTATAGTTTACATTACAATAAATGACTACTATGATGTGTATTTTTGAGGCTATATCCACCTCAACACACCAACTTGTTACCCCAATACCCCAAATGCTGTCGAATTTTGTCTGGAAGGGATAGAGGGGTATTAGGACATCATAATTCATCTATT
The DNA here is from genome assembly GCA_027924585.1 of Larix kaempferi. Taxonomy (NCBI): domain Eukaryota; kingdom Viridiplantae; phylum Streptophyta; class Pinopsida; order Pinales; family Pinaceae; genus Larix; species Larix kaempferi. Next base: position 2,083,421 of record BSBM01000766.1, on the reverse strand, counting down.
GGACACTTAGACACTTGTTAAAGACATTTAGGACAAGTGCATTACATCAATGGAGTCACAAATACACCCTCATCAAGTTGCATGCATCCATTAGTGCGTCATCAATACTAGAACATGTAAGCATTACTACATGTTGGAGTAAGCTTTACTAATGTTATGATAATATTAGGTTTTCCATCCATTGAGAAGGTTTCCATAGGTGTGCATATCCACCATATAAAAATCTTTATGGTACAACCAATTTCAAACCATTACGTTTCTAAATTAGGTATCCGGTGCTATGTACAACGATTTTCTAGTTGTATGCACCCTTGCTATATAGATGAGAAACTATGCATATATGTGTATAGTGATTTGGATTCAAATGTATGCACATGAATATATATGTACAATGAAAATGATTTAATCTTTACATGTATTATAATTTAGGGCTAGATCTTAGGCTACATAATAGAGTTTCATTGTGATTAGAATACAAAATAGGGTTTTTAGGCTAGGCTCTCCTGTTTCTAGGCTAGGATCCAAGCTTTAGGGTCACCATCTTAATGTTTAATTCCACTATCATGACATCATTCTCACCAATACCATGCCCACTACTACAATCACCATCAATCCTCTCAATCCCACTTTGAGACATACCTATTGTTTCTCTCATTTGGTATGAGAGAAATTTATTTAGACCTACCTCACTCATGACTCATTTCAATGCTTGAGTTTTTGGAGGCCAACCTCCCACCCCAAGGAGGGAAACATCCAAATGTGCAAAGATCTAATTACAATATTCTTCACATACATCCTATTACATTGCTTCTACTCCTTTATATAGTTTCTAGTGAAGGGACTTTCTAGGAGGTAGAACCTTCTAGTAAATCTTACAATAGTTTCTATTTTCATTTGGTTTCTATTTTCATTTGTTCTTCTTGCATTTGTCTTTCTCTTGCATATTTCCCAACTTCTCTCCACTGCATTTGATTAATTGTTGTTTCCATCTTTAGTTGGATTGATTCTTATTTTTTTGTTCCATTGGGGATGTCTATTTCAAGGAACATACATTATATTTCATATTATGCCAATATGGTCAATTGCTTCTATAGATCTTGTATCCATTTATTATTTCCCTTCAACTCATTTTTCATATATTTATAGCTTTTGGTCATCATCTAGTGTCCTACTCTCCCAATTTGAATATTTTCATCTCACAATATTTATGCTTTGAGAATAATTTGATAATCACTAGCTTCCATCAACACTTTTGGTTTGTCTGATACAATTGGGACAACCATAATGGTAGTAAGTACCCTATTTTATTGGTTGTATGATAGTTATGTGTTTGTTATGTCTTATCTCTCACGTCCTTTCCTTCTACTATGATTTTAATATTGAGATTAATGTGTTCTTCATTTACTTCTGTTTGCATCTTTTGTAATAGTTTCCTTCATTTTCCAAGGAATTCCAATCATTCCTTTATTGGTTTTGGTTCCTTTTCAGCCAACATTGGTATAACCTGTTAGTAATTGTTATTGTTGTTCTATCCTTACTAAATATACTCCTTTTGTAGGTTGAACTTACTTCTATGTTAAATGAGTAATTTTAACTTATTTTTGTACCTTACTTTAGTATTGGTGGGTTGATGACCTTGCTTGAACTTTCTTCCTTTGAGTATTGCTTCCCTTGTTGCATTTTTTGGCTTATTTTCCTGACCTCTTTCTTCCCATTTTTCACCCCTTCCATCTTCATTGCATCTATTGGGTTGGTGTCCTCATTTTACCCTATATTATCTTGGTCTTCATCACTAAAATTTTCTTTTTTACTACCTCCTCCACCATCTCTAGTGTCTTCTTTACTCAAGTATAGGTTTCTTATTCTTATTTATTGTATTTCCACTTGTTTGGGTTTTAGACATCTGTATTTCATCAACATCTTCATCATCATCACCATCATCATCATCATCTTCATCGCCATCACCATCATCATCAACATCTTCATCATCATCACCATCTTCATCATCATCATTAACTCTAAATCTAACCCTAATTAAATTTCCTTCTATAACTCTAACCCTAACCCTCAACCAAACCTTAGCACTAAACCATCTTCTGCATCATCACCACCACCACCATCACCATCATCATCAACCTCTTCATCATCATCACCATCATCATCATCATCATCATTAAATCTAACTCTAACCCTAATTCAATTTCCTTCTATAACTCTAACCCTAACCCTCAACCAAACCGTAGCACTAAACCATCTTCTGCATCACCACCACCACCATCACCACCATCATCACCATCATCACCATCATCATCAATGTCTTCATCATCATCACCATCATCATCTTCATCTTCATCGCCATCACCATCATCATCAACGTCTTCATCATCATCACCATCTTCATCATCATCATTAACTCTAACTCTAACCCTAATTCAATTTCCTTCTATAACTCTAATTTCCTTCATCATCATCATGCTAGCTATACGTGTCCAGCTGACGATTTTGCAAATTTGACCCCAATGTGCAAAAATTACACACTCTTGTACTAAGCAAAACCCTAGTTTCCAAAATGGAAGTAAAATATGACACCCAGGCCATGGGACCGGAGGAGAGGGTCACCCCTAGCACTATCCCGATGTCCTAAATCCAACGGAGTCGACGGTTCGTCGATCGGAGCCACAGTCGTCATTCTATTGCTCGTTCCGTCTCGCATCCAAAAGGCCTTCAAGGTGTTAGTTTTTCAGAATTTACTTCAATATGATCTAGGATCTTAATTGAGAGAACAACATGTATAGCATATCTATAGCATATCAATCATGGACACAATAATGCAAGCACATAAGAGACACATAGTTTACTTGGGGAAAACCATAAAGGTGAAAAACCCCAATAACTTCCTCAGAGACAGATAGAGCAATGATACAACCCAAGCATAAGAGATAGACATCTCCTAGCAGCAAATTCTCCTCCTCCACAAGTGCGCCACTCTCCAAAGAGTGTGAGAGAGAATAGAATGATCAAATAGAGTGCCTCCCGCACTCTATTTATACTTGACTTGACTTGCCTAATAACCTTTACTAGGTCGGCCTTAACATAACCACATAACATAATGATGACTGGACAGACCCCCAATAGGGTGGTCTAATAACCCGTTGACCCACATGGCCTACCCCCAATAGGGTGGTCTAATAACCCTTTGACCCACATGACTTATACAGGGCCAACCCCACACATGGTGGTCTAATAACCCATCGGCAAGTTACGACACTTGTGACACTTATCAATACAAACGATGACACTTCCTTATAGAGGAATAACACATCTCTATAGGAGTACAATATACATAAATGAAATACATAGGTGAAATACATTCTGAAGTTACATATACATCAACACTCCCTCTTAACTAGGAAGGTATTTCTCAACACAGATCTGCTAGCACAAGTCTTCTTCTCTGGATCATCATCAGCAAATCATCGTCTTCGAATCATCGTCATTGTCACTGCTGCTGCTATCTCGATCAATCTCTGAATCTACTCGTCATAGGAATTTCCACAGAGCCAGTCCTTTTTCATACTAGATGTAGGCCCACCACCTACAGGTCTTCATCATCACTGGCCATACTATGGAATCCTCAGGACTTATTACATGCGTCACAAAACCTCGAAAGAGCATCCTAGGATGTTACGGGTACACAAATCTGACCTGTAGGATCTCCCAGGGCGCTATTACATGTGACCCCACCACAAAACCTCGAAAGAGCATCCCAGGATGTTATGGGTACACAAGTACGACCTGTAGGATCTCCCATGGCGCTATTACATGTGGTCACCACAAAACCTCGCAAGAACATCCCAGGATGTTACGGGTACACAACTCTGACCTGTAGGATCTCCTAGGACGCTATTATATGTGGTCATGAAAAAAGCTCGAAAGAGCATCCTAGGCTATTACGGGTACACAACTCCGACCTATAGGATCTCCCAGGGTGCTATTATATGCAATAGGACAAAACCTCGAAAGAGCATCCCAAGATGTTATGGGTACACAACTTTGACCTATAGGATCTCCCAGGGCGCTATTATATGCCCTCCCAGAGCAATGTCTCGAAAGAGCATCCCAGGCTGTTATGGGTACACAACTCCAACCTATAGGATCTCCTAGACATGCTCATCTGCACAACCTGTCCACAGCCACAGAGTATCAACCTGATACTCACCAAACATCATCCTAATGTACACATGATCATCCTGATCATCAACAATGCATCATCCCGCTGCATTTCATCTGGAGCAACATCCTGAACCTCGTCATCCATGATCATCCTGATCATACAATGCATCTACCTGATGCATACACAGTATCTTCTTGATACATATCATCATACATGATCTACCTGATCATACAATGTATCTACCTGATACATATACAAATACATGATCCACCTAATCATACTTGATACATAACAACATACATGATCTACCTGATCATACAATGTATCCACCTGATACATCTACATATACATACACATGATCCAACTGATCATATCCAGCATCCAACATGATGCGTACATACATATACATATAAATGATCCAACTGATCATATCCAGCATCCAACATGATGCGTACATACATATACATATAAATGATCCAACTAATCATATCCAGCATCCAACATGATGCGTACATACATATACATATAAATGATCCAATCGATCATATCAAGCATCCAAGATGATTTATATATACACATACAGAGCAGTAACTGGAGCATTGTCCTGATGCTCATCATCCAGTGCTTATATCCACAGCCATGGAAGGATCCTCCTCTCACCATGCTCGGAATGGCTCCTGCAAATGTGTCCATCACTTCTTCCTCGAAGTGTCATCAATATGAAGAACACCAAGCCTCTCTCTGAAGTACACGAACTTCACTCTAGATAGTGGCTTCGTTAGCACATCTGCAACCTGCTCATCCATCGCAAAATATAGGATCTTTACTGCTCCTCTCTGCACCATATCCCTGATATAGTGATATTTGATCTCAATGTGTTTCGACCTGTCGTGGAACACCGAGTTCTTAGACAACTTCACACAACTCGGGTTGTCACAAAAGATACCAGTAGCCTCTAGCGGGAGATCAAATAACTCAAACAGTAGCTTCTGAAGCCATACTGCCTCACAACTAGCTGAACAAGCTACAACATACTCTTCTTCAGTTGTACTCAGTGCTACGCAGGACTGATTCCTGCTAAACCAAGAGATCACACCTAATCCCACACTGAAGCAGCACCCAGAAGTGCTCTTCCTATCTGCAGCACTGCCTGCCCAATCTGAATCAACATAACCCTGCAGGTTAAACTTTTGATTCACATCATATTTGAGCCCATAATCAATTGTACCCTTCAGGTACCTCAGAATATGCTTTACAGAAACCAGGTGAACATCTCTCGGATCCATTAGGAATTGGCTCAATGTGTTCACCGCAAAGCAAATATCTGGTCTCGTGTTCGTTAGGTACATAGAGGACCCAATCATCTGACAATACATAGTGACATCAACCGGATTAGATGAAGCATCACACAAAAGCTTCAGGTTTGATGCCATAGGTGTGGCCATGGCCTTGCAGTCCATCATCCTGAACCTCTTTAGGATCTCTACTGTATACTTCCCTTGTCCAAGGAAGATTCCATCTACACTCTGCCACACGTCCATGCATAGAAAGTAGTGCATCATCCCCAAGTCCTTCATCTCGAACTCGCAGCAAGCTTCTACTGCGTGTCGGCAATCAATATATCCTCACCTGTAACAAACAGGTTATCCACATACAAAAGTAGTATCACTGGATTACCTTCCTCAAGCTTGTAGTAAAGGTTGGAATCCACTTTACTCTTGGTAAAGCCCAAACTGGATAGAAAGTTGTCTATCCTACCATACCAAGTTCTGCACATATACGATTCAAACCCAAGTGGCTGCTCCACATACACTTCCTCTTCGACTACACCATTCAAGAAAGCTGTCTTGAAATCTATCTGGTGTATCTTCCATTTTATCACTGCAGTCAGAGCAACTACTAATGGAAGTGTATCTGGCTATAGGAGAAAAAGTCTCTTCATAATCAATTCCTCTTTCTAGGAGAAGCCACGAGCTACAAATCTCACTTTGTATTTCTCTATGCTACCATCTGCAGCATGCTTGATCTTATAGATCCATTTGGAAGTCACAGCAAACTTCCCTTCAGGTCTTCGGACTACATCCCAAACATCAATCTTCATGATCGACTGATCATGGCATTCTTCCATTTCTTCATCCCAAATCCTGGGAACTTCAATATCTTCAAGAGATATCTTTGTTGCTGGAACAAATGTTGTAGTCCTTCTTTTGTAGGTGAAGGTATACAATCTTTCCTACAAAACAAGTTAAATTGCATGATTAGAAACATCTCATAGTTTTTAGAAAAAATTCTTACACATAAAGAAATATGTCATACAGTCATGCAATTATTTTAGCCAATGCTTCAATACAACATTCATCCATATCTTGTAACTTTCTAGATGCCTTCCAATCTCTACCAGAACATTGTTAAGAGTGTGCACAACTCCCAACATGTCAACAAAGAGGTTTCATTTTAGATAAGTAGCAATGGAATGTTGTACAGTGCCATAGGCCACTTACCCATCACATGCATATTAGTAGTATACTATTCATTAATACAATTATTCTAATATGCATAATACACAACCTAAGTCTAGGAACATAAGCATATACATCATTGAACAACATTATTTAAACAAACAAATATGTAAGAAATGACAATTCAAATACTTATCTTTGTTTGGTTATTGGGTTGACTCCCTCTGAATCTTTGCAACTCCATTCTGATGTGGATTGTGAGAAGTGGTCGACTCCCTCAGAATATCTGCATCCTTGCAGAAACTACTAGAGTGTGCTCCCTCTTGATCTTTGCTTCCTGGATTACCTGTACTTGAACTTATATCCATCCTCGATCACTAAGTATCATTATTGTGATATAATTGTGATATAATCGAGATCTCATACATAATCATACATTTATTAGTATATTCTAAATACTATCAAAATACAATAATCTTAAGCATGTATAGTCATGATCATTTCAAACAGAAATAATAAGCATTAGTATTCAAGGACTCTTATGGTTAGTCATATCATAAATTAAAGTAGGAAACATAATATGCCTAAACCCATGATTACTCAAAGCTATACTTTCATGACTCTTCTGGTTAGTCATATCATCAATTAAGGTAAGAAACATAATATGCATACACCCATGATTGTTCAAACCTATGAATAATCATTATCAATCATGCCATGTATACTTATATAAGAGATCCTATCACAAGGTAGGATTCTAACTTGATATAGGAAAAACATACCTAGATTAGTATGTTAGCTAGTTATGTCTAACATACCCACATGATGTCTTCTTGTTCTCTTCAATGACTTGTGCTAGTAACCTGCATATCTCATAAGTTAACCATTATAGAACCAAGTTATACATACCTTGTAAATAGATATTCTATGTGATCCATGACAATGGATGAATCTTTGTCTTCATGTCACCATGATCATATGTTCATGAACAAGAACATGATTTGTCTTTCTTGGTGTACATTTCATGTTAGCGGACAACATAAACCTCATACAACACCATAATGCATTAGTACAATCATAAGTGTCAACAACCTAATCAATAAATATCTTCTATCATGCATTCATAATTTTATTAAGGTGATACGACAAGTCTAAATTTAATCAAGATGGTACTAACCTTAATGAAGACAAACATACCATAAACTTAATTATGAATAGAATTCAAAACATACCTGCCGAGATTGCTTGTAATCTTCTTATGTAAGTCCTTAGCCTTATCTCCCTCTGAAACTGGAACTTCTTCACTTATGCAGGTGACCAATCCATTCTCTTCTAGGATTAACCCAATCTGCTTGATTTGCAGAAAATGGATCAGGAGCTGGATTAGGGTTTGTCAGAGAAACCCTAAAAATTCAAACTTCGAATTTCGAACTGAAAGGATAGAAATATGCGCCTTGATGAGCTGATCAAGCTGGTATACTCAAAATTTGAAAAACTGCAAAGTTTCACCCCTCGAAATTGCCTTTGAAACTTCGGGATCTTCTGGACAGGATCTCGGACTAGGGTTTGATAAAGCCCACCCTTCTTCCCAACCAAAAGGTTTGATCCAAAGCTCTAAACTTTGATTTTTCTGAGGAGCTTCCAGCTGTGGTCACAGACTTAAAAAATTCCAACTTTTGCAGAAGCCCTAATTTTCCATTTTTCTGATCAAAGTTTCGAACTAGGGTTTGATCAAGCCTGGCCTTCTACCCAACCAAAAAATTTGATCTTGGTCTCTAAATTTCTATTTTGATGAGTCCCATTCAACCATGGTCTCTGATTACAAAAATACCAACTTTCTCTGAAACCCTAATTCCCGGAGCCATGAATGAAGGTGTTCAAAATTCAATTCTGTTTTGACAGAAATATGTACCTGATTGTTTCTACTGTAACTCCGAAATTACAAATCCACAAGGTCTGAAACTTCTACTTGTGATATCCCAACCTGTCGTCTTTCTAACCCCACAGGTCTGACCTCAATTGGATTTTCTAAGAGAGGGTTATGCCAAGTGTCGTAACGTGACCTATTTATGGGATAAAACAGGAGAGCGAACTTGTATGGCATGCCACGTGTCACTAGTTTTGTTTCGGCCTCTGAAAAAGTTACCTGAAAAAGTACATTCCATGCACTACCTGTCACATTTTATGAAATTTAATTTGGAGCTTCCTAGCCCAAGTTATGACCTTTGTTCCTAGGTCAACTATTTATGACTCAGATCCGGAAGAGGTAGAAACCATAGATTGTACAGATAATAAAACACAAAGTACAACGAATTAGAAGTTATCCTTTGGACACAAGGTACATGGGGATCTGATATTTGACTTGTAAATGTTTCAGATCTGAAAACGTCTCCAAAATGGATTTATAGCAAAAGTGCTATGATGACTATTTTTTTATATATCAAGCCCTAACATCGCAAGTGCAACAAGTGTCATACATGCCATACCATGCCTTCTTTCAGGCTAGCTCTGATTCCATGTTAGTTTTTCATAATTTAATTCAATATGATCTAGGATATTAACTGAGAGAACAACATGTACAGCATATCTACAGCATATCAATCATGGACACAATAATGCAAGCACATAAGAGACACCGAGTTTACTTGGGGAAAACCATAAAGGTAGAAAACCCCAATAATTTCCTCAAAGATAGATAGAGCAATGATACAACCCAAGCATAAGAGATAGACATCTCTTAGTAGCAGCTTCTCCTCCTCCACAAGTGCGCCACTCTCCAAAGAGCGTGAGAGAGAATAGAATGATCAAATAGAGTGCCTCCCGCACTCTATTTATACTTGACTTGACTTGCCTAATAACCTTTACTAGGCTGGCCTTAACTTAACCACATAACATAATGCTGACTGGGCTAACCCCCAATAGGGTGGTCTAATAACCCTTTGACCCACATGGTCAACTCCCAATAGGGTGGTCTAATAACTCTTTGACCCACATGACTTTTACAGTGCTGACCCCACACATGGTGGTCTAATAACCCATCAGCAAGTTACGACACCTGCGACACTTGTCAATACAAATGACGACACTACCTTATAGAGGAATAACACATCTCTATAGGAGTACAATATACATAAATGAAATAAATAGGTGAAATACATTCTGAAGTTACATATACATCAACAAAGGGACACCTGCTGGGGGCATAGAACTCCAACCGTGTATCAAAACCGGTTTCTGGGGTGTCATGCAAGTGTGTCTAGGAGGTTTCTGGCTGGGAACGCTAGTCGTAAGTGCCCCGACCGACGATTTTGCAAATTTGACTCCCGTGTGCAAAAATTGCACACTCCCTCATTGAGCAAAACCCTAGTTTCCAAAATGGACCTACAAGGTGAGACTAGGGCCACAAGACCAGAGGAGAGGGGGACCCCTAGCACTATCCCGACTTCTTGAATCCAACGGAGTCGACGGTTCGCCGATCGGAGCCACAGTCGTCATTCTATGGCTTGTTTTGTCTCGCATCCAAAAGGCCTTCAGGGACACCTGCCCGGAGCATAGAACTCCAACCATGTAGCAAAACTGATTTCTGGGGTGTCCTGCAAGTGCATCTAGGGAGTTTTTGGCTGGGAACGCTAGCCATACCTTCCCGGTGGACGATTTCGCAAATTTAACCCCAATGTGCAAAAATTGAACACTCCCTCACTGAGAAAAACCCTGGTTTCCAATATGGCCTTACAAGGTGACACCCGGGCCACGGGACCGGAGGAGAGGGGCACTTCTAGCACTATCTGGACGTCCTGAATCCAACAAAGTCGATAGTTCGTCAATCGGAGCCACGGTCGTCATTCTATGGCTCATTCCGTCTCGCATCCAAAAGGCCTTCAGGGACACCTACTGGATACCTACCACGGGCATAGAATTCCAACCTTGCAGTAAAACTTGGTTCCAGGGAGTCCTGCAAGTGTGCCTAGGGAGGTTCTAGCTCGGAATGCTAGCCGTAAGTGCCCGGTGGACGATTTTGCAAATTTGACCCCCGTGTGCAAATATTGCACACTCCCTCACTGAGCAAAACCTTAGTTTCCAAGATGGACCTACAAGGTGACACCCGGGCCACGAGACTGGAGGAGAGACACCACCCTAGCACTATCCAGACGTCCTAAATCCAATGGATTCAATGGTTTGTCGATCTCAGCCACGGTCGTAATTCTATGGCTCATTCCATCTCGCATCCAAAAGGCCTTCAGGGACACCTGTTGGATACCTGTCGGGGGCATAGAATTCCAACCATGCAATAAAATCTAGTTCCAGGGAGTCCTGCAAGTGTTCCTGGGGAGGTTCCAGCTGGGAACGCTAGCCATACCTGCCCGACCGACTATTTTGCAAATTTGACCCCAATGTGGAAAAATTGCACACTCCCTCAATGAGCAAAACCCTAGTTTTGAAGATGGACCTACAAGGTGACACCTGGGCCACAAGACCGGATTAGAGGGGCACCCCTAGAACTATCTGGACGTCCTGAATCCAACGGAGTTGATGGTTCGTCGATCCGAGCCACGGTCATCATTCTATGGCTCGTTTTATACCCCTACGTCTTGAGAAGGTTGAAGTTGTAAAGCAACAACTCTCTAGTATTCATCTTGAAGCTCTTTTGTTTATGTCTAAGATAAATAAGCTCTCAATTCATGAGTTGGAACATATCGATCTTAACAGGATTTTTACAATCTCTATTTTACAAGAAACTGACCTTAGAACTTCTCGTAGCAATGACAATGAATCCTTCATTTTGCATTTGTTAGCAGAAAAAGATCATTTTTCGACAAAACAATGTAGTTATTACATGTGGAGGCAGCGGTTTCCCGTGGAAAATGAGTGTAGTGTTGATAAAAGGAAAGATGTTGGGAAATGGGCTATTACATTAGCTTTTCCGATGGGCGAGCGGCTATAGGTATCTATGCTTTTCTTCCGACGGAAATTGTAACAGGATTTCCATTTATAATACAGGCAGATTTTTTACTGGTTTCGTCAAGAGAAAGTATCATTTTCAATAACAAGTGGAACCAGGGAATCCTTCGTTGTGTTCCATTAGCCTTTTGTTCATCATTTTGTGCTCTGATAAGTGGTAATTCACCTCTATCATCTCTAAATTGGGTCTATAGGTACCTTCCCTTTCATATTCCTCGTTATCCACAGCTAACACAAGTTATAGATGCCATTCAGACCCAATTGAATTTTTGGGCGTGGTTATCTCCCTGTTTGGGGAGCTTGGAAGTGCCACCAAATATTATTCCATGCCTGAATCTACCCAGAAGGAAATTATAAATTTAGATCGTCGAGAATGCCTGAATCTACCCAGAAGGAAATTATAGATTAATATCCTCGAGAAGGTGAGAAACGTTATGAGTGGTTGAATTAGTATCCTAAAATTACAGATCTTTCTATCTCAAAGTTTGTTAAGCATCTCTTGGATGTAGTATCAGACTCAACAGACAGTAAACTTGTTATCAACACTGCATATTTTTTGCACTATTCATTCGCAAATAACTACGTCAGGCCTGATGAGCTTACCAGTCTTTACAAGAATATTCCCCTAGTAGATGAAGGTGGGAAAATAGTTAGGGTACGAGGATCTCTGAAGTTTTTGCAGCCTACATCCACGAGTAATTGCGCCAAGTTAATTGGGCCAAGGTGTCCCTTTAATGGCCCTGGGGTGCCCAAATAGAATGCCCGTAGCACCGGAACGATGGCTCGGTTCGTGAATCTGTCGATTCCGGTGGGTCTGAGACGTCAGGTTTTAACTAGGGGACCCCCCACAGCGTTCCTCGAAGACCCGAAAGCAGTGCCAATGGGCCATCTCCGGAGCTAGGGTTTTGCTCAGTGAAGACCATTCCCAATTTGCTCAAGGGGGGCATTTCTCGTCCAGAGAACCTAGAGCATGCATGGCCACCGTGGACAGGTCCACAATGTCCACATAGACCTATGGGAGGCGACAAAATCCAAGCCCGCTCGCCGGTTTGGGTTCCATGGCCCTGGTGCAAATCTGCCAAGTGTCCCTGAATGGCCCCGGGGTGCTCGACTAGAATGTCCGTAGCACCGGAACCGTGACTCGGTTCGCGAATCCATCGATTCAGGTGGGTCTGAGATGCTAGGTTACAGTTAGGTGACCCCCCAAAGTGTGCCTCGAAGACCTGAAAGTGGTGCCAATGGGCCATCTCTAGAGCTAGGGTTTTTCTCAGTGAGGGCCATTCCCAATTTGGTCAAGTGGGCCATTTCTCATCCGGAGGCCACCGGGCATGCGTGTCCATCATGGACAGGTCCACAATGGATGTGTGGACCTTTGAGAGGCAACGAAATCCAAGCCCGCTCGCCGTTTTGGGTTCCGTGGCCTTGGAGCAAATCCGCCAAGTATCCCTGAATGGCCCCGGGGTGCCAAACTAGAATTCCCATAGCACTGGAATCGTGGCTTGGTTCACGAATCTGTCAATTCCAGTGGGTCTGGGACACTGGGTTTCAGCTAAGGGACCGCCCACAGTGTGCCTCGAAGACCCAAAAGTGGTGCAAATGGGCCATCTCCGGAGCTAGGGTTTTGTTTAGTGAGGGCCATTCCCAATTTGCTCAAGGGGGCCATTTCTCGTCCAGAGGGCCCCGGGAATGCGTGGCCACCGTGGATAGGTCCATAATGGCCACGTGGACCTGTGGGAGGCAACAAAATCCAAGCTTGCTAGCCGGTTTGCGTTCCGTGGCCCCGGAGCAAATCCTTCAAGTGTCCTTGAATGGCCCCGGGGTGCCCGACTAGAATGCCCGTAGCACCGGAACCATGGCTCGGTTTGTGAATCCATTGATTTTGGTGGGTCCGAGAGTTTATTTTTAGCTAGGCCCCCCCCCCACTGTGTGCTTCAAAGACCCGAAAGTGGTGCCAATGGGCCATCTCTGAAACTAAGGTTTTGCTCAGTGAGGGCCATTCCCAATTTGCTCAAGCGGGCCATTTCTCGTCCGGAGGCCCTCGGGTGTGTGTGGCCACTGTGGATAGGTCCATAATGACCTCATGGACCTGTGGGACATGATGGAATCCAAGCCTGCTCGCTAGTTTGGGTTCCGTGGCCCCGGAGCAAATCCGCCAAGTGTCCCTGAATGGCCCAGGGGTGCTCGACTAGAATGCCTGTATCACCGGATCCGTTGCTCGATTCGTGAATCTGTCGATTCCAGTGGGTCTAGGATGTAGGGTTTTAGCTAGGCACCCCCCCCCACAGCGTGCCTCGAAGACCCAGAAGCGGTGCTAATGGGCCATCTCCGGAGCTAGGGTTTTGCTCAATGAGGGCCATTCCCAATTTGCTCAAGGGGTGCATTTCTCGTCCAGAGGGCCCCAGGTATGCATCGCCACCGTGGATAGGTCCACAATGGCCATGTGGACCTGTGGGAGGCGATGAAATCCAAGTCCGCTAGCCGGAGCAAATCCTGCAAGTGTCCCTAAATGGCCTAGAGGTGCCCAACTAGAATGCCGGTAACACTAGAACTGTGGGTCGGTTCGCGAATCCGTCGATTTCGTTGGGTCTGGGACGTTAGGTTTCAGCTAGGGGATCCCCCATAGCATGGCTCGAAGACTCGAAAGCAGTGCCAATGGGCCATGTACAGATCTAGGGTTTTTCTCAGTGAGGGCCATTCCCAATTTGCTCAAAGGGGCCATTTCTCATCCGGAAGACCCCGGGCATCCGTGGCCATAGTGGACCTAAATATAAGGTATACTTAAGACCTTTCCATAGTGGCCACACATGCCCGGGGGCCTCCGGATGAGAAATGGCCCCCTTGAGCAAATTGGGAATGGCCCTCACAAAGAAAAACCCTAGCTCCGGAGATGGCCCATTGGAACCACTTTCGGGTCTTCGAGGCACATTGTGGGGGGACCCTAGCTGAAACCCGGCATCTCGGACCCACCAGAATTGACGGATTCGCGAACCGAGCCATGGTTCTGGTGCTACGAGCATTCTAGTTGGGAACCCCAGGGCCATTTAGGGACACTTGGAGGATTTCCTTCGGGGCCACGGAACCCAAACCAGTGAGCGGGATTGGATTCTGTTGCCTCCCACAGGTCCACGTGGCCATTATGGACCTGTCCACAGTGGCTACGCATGCCCGGGGGCCTCCGGACGAGAAATGACCCCCTTGAGCAAATTGGGAATGGCCCTCACTGAGAAAAACCCTAGCTCCATAGATGGCCCATTGGCACCGCTTCCAGGTCTTCGAATCACACTGTGGGGGGTCCCCTAGCTGAAACCTGAAGTCCTGGACCCACTGGAATCGATGGATTCATGAACTGAGCCACGGTTCCGGTGCTACGGGCATTCTAGTCGGGCACCCCGGGGCCATTTAGGGACACTTGGAGGATTTGCTCCGGGGCCACGAAACCCAAACCGGTGAGAAGACTTGGATTCCATCGCTTCCAACAGGTCCACATGGCCATTTTGGACCTGTCCACAGTGGCCATGCATGCCCGGGGGCTTCCGGATGAGAAATGGCCCCCTTGAGTAAATTGGGAATGGCCCTCACTAAGCAAAACCCTAGCTCCAGAGATGGCCCATTGGAACTTTATTCTGGGTCTTCGAGGCACGTAGTGGGGGGTCCCCTAGCTAAAACCTGGTGCCCCAGACCCACTGGAATGAACAGATTCGCAAATTGAGCCATGATTACGGTGCTATGGGAATTCTAGTCTGGCACCCCGGGGCCATTCAGGGACACCTTGGCCCAATTAACTTTGCCCGCTAACTTGGCCCAATTACTCATGGATGTAATCTGGAGAAACTTCAGAGAGCCTCATACCCTAATGATTTTCCCACCTTCATCTACTAGGGGAATATTCTTGCAAATATTGGTAAGCTCTTCGAGCCAGATGTTGAGTCTGATACTACATCCAGGAGCCACTCAACAAACTTTGAGATAGAAAGCTCTGTAATTTTAGGAGTATGATTCAACCACTCATACAGTTTCTCACCTTCTCGAGTATATATGTTGTTTGAAGAACTTACATATTTCAACAAAGGAGTGTTTTGCAGGTGACTTGAAAATCCCTTCCAATTTTCAGCAATAAAAGAAAGAAGTTCAACGTATAGATTTTCAGGCAAGCTTGTCAACCAATCAGACAACTGAATATAGGGAGATAACCATGCCCAAAAAATTCAAGCTATCATAAAAAATTTGTTTATCAGGATAAGGATGGATTATGTGTACATTACGAGAATATAGATGAATGAAGTCACTTTGATGAACTTCTCCTCTTGCTTTCTCCAGAATGCGCTTAAAAGCAGGGAGTATTGTCCGAGCTTTTGTTGGTTTACATAAACGTTTATTCTCAAAGCTGTTGTCACATAAAACCACTTCCTCACCTTTGAGTTGGGTCTGAATGGCATCTCTAACTTGTGTTAGTTGTGGATAACAAGGAATATGAAAGGGAAGGTACCTATAAACCCAAGTTTTCGATGATAGAGCTGAATTACCACTTATCAGAGCACGAAATGTTGAACAAAAGGCTAATTGAACACAACGAAGGATTCCCTGGTTCCACTTGTTATTGAAAATGATACTTTCTCTTGACGAAACCAATAAAAAATCTATCTATATTATAAATGGAAATCCTATTACAATTTTTGTCGGAAGAAAAGCATAGATACCTACAGCCGCCATATTTCCTTCTGTAAGCCACTCGCCCATCGAAAAAGCTAATGTAATAGCCCATTTCCCAACATCTTTCATGTGCTCAACCCCACACTCGTTTTCCATGGGAAACCACTACCTCCACATGTAATAACTACATTGTTTTGTCGAAAATTGATCTTCTTCTGCTAACAAATGCAAAATGAAGGATTCATTGTCATTGCTACGAGAAGTTCTCAGGTCAGTTTCTCGTAAAACAGAGATTGTATAAATCTTGTTAAGATCGATATGTTCCAGCTCATGAATTGAGAGCTTCTTTATCTTAGACATAAACAAAAGAGCTTCAGCGAGAATACTAGACACACTTGCAAGACTCCCTGGAACCAAGTTTTGCTGCATGGTTGGAGTTCTATGCCCCCGGCAGGTATCTAGCAGGTGTCCCTGAAGGCCTTTTGGATGCGAGACAGAACAAGCCATAGAATGAAAACTGTGGCTCGGATTGACGAACCTTCAAATCCATTGGATTCAGGATGGTCGGATAGTGTTAGGGGTGCCCCTCTCGTCCAGTCCCATGGCTCGGGTGTCACCTTGTAGGTCCATCTTGGAAACTAGGGTTTTGCTTAGTGAGGGAGTGTGCAATTTTTGCACACGGGGGTCAACTTTGCAAAATACTCCACTGGGTAGGTACGGCTAGTGTTCCCAGTCGAAACCTCCCTAAGCACACTTGCAGGACTCCTCGGAACCAATTTTTGCTACACGGTTGGAATTCGATGCCCCCGGCAGGTATCCAGTAGGTTTCCGTGAAGGCCTTTTGAATGTGAGACGGGACGAGCCATAGAATGACGACCGTGGCCCCGATCGATGAACCATCGACTCCATTGGATTCAGGACATCCGGATAGTGCTAGGGGTGTCCCTCTCCTCTGGTCTTGTGGCCTCAGTGTCACCTTGAAGGTCCATCTTGGAAGCTAGGGTTTTGCTCAGTGAGGGAGTGTGCAATCTTTGCACACGGTGGTCAACTTTGCAATGATGGAGTTGTTGATGAGGAACCTAGAGATGACAATGATGATGAAGATGGTGATGATGATGAAGACGTTGATGATGATAGTGATGGTGGTGAATATGATGATGATGATGACGAAGAAGATGATGATGATGATGAAGATGATGTATCTAAGTGGTTATCTATAGGAATCAAGCATCAATCTTCAACCATAAATGAGCATGTTTTAAAATAAATTGTTAGGATACATATCTAAGAGTCTGGAAGATATCTATGCATCTGTCCATCAAATTTTCTCAAGGAGAATCTAGTATCTAGTTAGAGTATATTAGTGGAAACCCTACGTTGATGACACGATGCTTAGATAAGGGAAAATACCCAAAATCTAGCTAGATTTGGGTGAGCATTGAGTGTGGGGAACCAAATCTATGAATATGTGTATTGTTAAATATAATTTTGTTGGGTGAATCCAATAACCAACATAATCAACATAATATAATATTTTTTTGGGTTGTGGATATACCTCAAGGTAACCAAAGCATGAAAAAAGTTGTCAAGTGGCAAGAAGCCTCTAGGGTTAGTTTAGCTTTCTAGGATTTCTAGGGATAGGTTATGTTTGTAGGATTATATCAGTGCTTCTAGGGTTAATCATGCATGAATAAACAATCACATGGCTATAAATCATAACTTAATCATAACTCATGTACATCAAATAAATGATATAAGATAACGATATCAAATTCCTATCTAACATGAATAACATTAATCATGCATGAATAAACAATCATATGCCTATAAATCATAACTTAATCATAACTCAAACATCAAATAAATGGTATAAGATAACGATATCAAATAAACTATCTAACATGAATAACATTAGACATGCATGAATAAATAATCACATCATTACTATACTATGTACCTCAATCAATTAGGCCTTCTGGATCCTCTCGATTTTTTATTGTCTCAAACAACCTCTCATGCTCTGCATGAGGTAGTAAGTAGCGTACCTTGTTTGATGACTTCGTTGACATTGTTTGTAGTTGGATGTTTGTACCAACGATCAAGTGCGTAAAGTGATACACTGATGACCTTGGTCTATAATCCGTGTATGTGTAGCCATTCCTCTTTGGTCCCTTTCCATCCACTGTAAGATATTCCCCCTGAACAATCATCGAGCCAGTGGTAAAGGTAATGCCTTCACTATCCGTTAATGATGTGAGGAGGGTTTGCTTCCCTTGGATGCATCGTGCCAACCAATAATTCGTACCAATTGCATTGTTTGTCGGGGTGACAACTGCGTAGATGTGTCCTTCAAACATGCATTTTATGGTCATATTCCAACAAGTAGTGGTTTGATAACTTGGATAATTACATATAAACAAGGAGGGAAATGGGAAATGCATGTAGAAATGTTTACCTGGCTGTACAAGATTAGATATATGATCATATTAATTCGAAATAGAGGATTGTCCTTCCTCTAACTGGATTGTTTCAACAACTGCACATGGTTCCACTACAAGTGATACATGATCCCATTCATCTACCCAATCCATTGATTTGCATTCATCCCATTCGCCACTGCTGCAAGGCCCACAAAAGCAAGCAAGTTTGCACGTCCATATTTCAAATAAGGGGTTGTTTGAGCTTCGAACCGAATGAAATCCACGAGTTCCTTGCACAGTACTACAACTATAAGAATGCGATCGATCTATATCAACTACATGCCAAAAATTTCTGACAACATGTCCTCTGCCTGTTGGTATGTGTTGCTCCATGGATCGAGCTGACATTTTTGCAGAGCACCATCGAACTATGGATGGTGCATCCCCAATATGAGGGCGTCTCATGCACCTCATCTCTTCCCTTCATAGGAAATTTTTGAGACATGCTCTAGCCCCGTCGTGCTCTCCCTTTCCATGGCTAGTCTCAAAATAGTTCCATACATGCTACACATCATAAGTCTTGTGCAAAATACTCAACCACTGGAATACACGTGCATTTTTTAACTGGTCTGCACAACCCTGTGACCATATCCAATGCTGATCCATCTGTATACCTCTCTCCTTCAGCTGATCATATAAAAGTTTGAAGCAATGCTGCACGTAATGCAGGTCATGGCACCTGTCATCACTGATGTAGAAGTTGGTCTCTTTCAATATTATCCTCACATCGTTGTTGCTCTTTGGTGCGTGCCTATACGTGATATGGACCATTATTCTAACTTGGTCTGAATGGTAGTATTGACTTTGAATCTCATTTTGTGGCTACAGGGTGTAGTTTTCAGCAAAGTCCACAACCGACAATATTGTGCCATTGGGGAAAGTGTCCCTACACTGTCTATATTGTTCATCCTCTCATTGTGTTTCATGGACATGCTGTACATACTGCTCGGTCTTTTGTTAGAACTCCTTCATGAATTTGCAAATTTGTACCTGGTGCCACAAAACCAAGGGCATTAATACAACGTGACATTTTCAATCTGAATATATATGTACAAATTCAACATGTACAGTATGAAAGTATGGATACTTATATTACCTGTGACTTCACCAATGCAATTTTTTTGCTTTCCTTCGAACTATCTACTTGATATGTTATGTACTGGAAGTTCTGCATTTCTACTAACATCCTCCAAAATTCGTGCTCCGCGGTTGCGTGGATGTAGGGGCTCAATAATGCAAATCCACTGCAACTGGAACACGTCCCATATAAACATTATCTTTTATAATATTTTTCTCCTTCGGGTCTTGGACACATTATGCTATGTGTAAATTCTCTGGGTGCATTCAGTGGTTGTAACGATGGGAAATCCTGCACAATGTTAGTATGCAAATCACAAAATATATGTCTATATGTATCATAATAGTACTCAAATTCTACATGGTATCTACAACAACATGTATTGCGATCAATGCAAATTCTAACATACCAGGGTTTGCATTTTTCAAAGGACCTTTGGCCCAAGTTCAATTGTGTGTGCTCATTCTTGAACCTCTTGTAGAGTTCTGTTTGTGTCGTGTCAAGGAAGTGCTTGACATGGGGTTCACCCCCCCCTAACACCTTTTCTCAACTTTAAAACATCTCTTTGATTCGATGAAGTTCTAGTGTTATCATGCCAAAACTTCTGCACTAGTTCTTTAATAGCATCAATGAGATTCATGTTTGAACGAGGTAACCTACCAACAAAGGCCCAACAATCTTTATGGCCTGGGGTCTCAAGTTTTTCTCTAATGGCAGAATACTTTTGAAGAGTCTTTCTGTCTACTTTAAAGATTTTACATGTGTGTGATAGTAGCCGACGTTTCCTTGTGGATTTGTCTACAATCAATTCCGATAGTACACAATGGACCACATTAAAATATTTTCTACGAGAAGTTTTTCCAATCAAATTAAATGCAGATTGTACATTTATAACAACATGATTGTTGAGATCTAAACTTCTAACTACCTTTATGCCCAAAATTATCCTAACATTCGCTAAACAATGTGATTTTAACAAAGCAAGAAACAATTGGCATTATGTTGCATCAGTTTTGGATTCAAAAAATTCTTTCGTTATCTTGCTACAATGGAAATCAATAGTGCGTTTGGGCATCTTACCTTCAAGTCTTGAAAATGAACTTTCATCCACATGAATACGTCTGGGAGTTCTGCGTCATCCGCTTGATAGTCGAGGCAAGTGAGTCAGCAAGGAAGTATGAGTCCCGTCAACGGCTTGTTGTGGCCCTTTGTTCACAACTTGATCTTGCAAGGGAGTGTGTTCTCCATGTGTGTGCTCTTCTTGGGGAGGTTTCCAATTAAGAACTTGTTCAACGTCCATCCCTTCATAGTCGACATCAGGAAAGATTTGATTGGCTTCAACCACTTTGTCATTGCTTGTTGATGGATCTAAGGCACTAACATTTTGATTTCTATGGTTTTGCATGCACAACCTGGCATTTTCTCTTATCTCATGGGCCTTTTCATGGGGCAGCCCCATCCTTCTAGACTTTCTTTTATTATTATGTCTGTTGCCCATATTCAATGTGTTTAAAAAATATATATATATATCACCCCTGCAAGAATGAACAACAAATAAGATATTAAAACTCGATGTGCACATGATTATTAAAGCTCGATGCAGCAATTGATTATGTACAACAACATCTAGTGAGAATGTTTTCATATAATCTTAAAAGCTATTGGGAATGCCCTAGATATAACTACAACGGCACCTCTAGGAACTCGGTAGGATGGTATTGGATGGTATTGAATGGTGGTAAGGGATGTTATTATGAGAAACTTCCCTACAAGAGAGAAGCTCCTACTCACTTCATTTTAATGTTATGGATGAGGGAAAATAGCCCCAAAAGACTAATCTAGTTTTCAATTCTCTAGGTGTTTGTGTGAGTTGTTGTAGTGAAACCATGAGGAATTCAACAAATGTTTGTCTACTAGATGGAGGAATGCGATTATGAAATGTTATTGGTGGTGATGCAAGTAATTTTTTTTTATTATCTTCATGAAAGGTTGAAAGCATTGCTTGGTGCATGTTGTAGTTGTTTTTTGGTAAGATGTTTTTATTGTCTATGTTGAAGATTAAGAAGACTAAAATAGATCTATCATACAATTCATGAGGAAAAACCAAAATAGATGCCATTCAAACAAGTGAATGAAGACTAAATTACATTTTACAAGATAAAATTATCACCATACCTCAAGGAATATGATTGCTCTTTGCTTCAAATGTCAAATGCTCTTTTGATGTGTCCACTATATGTAAGAAGACTTCATGTGTGTCCAAGTAGCATGAGAATTCAATCCAAGGTACCAAATAGAGTCCAACTGTTGTGTATTCACTCAATTGATCCAAATAGAGCCCAAGAGGTGTGTATTCAATCCAAAGAGCCAAATAGAGACCCAAATGTTGTGTATTTTATCCAAATGGTGAAGGAAGCACCAAATGGTGTATGAATTCAATCTACCATGTAAATGCTTGTCGGACTGTGTGTGAAACCAGCGAAGAGAACGCGATGAATGAGGAAAAAAATGTGGGAGAAAGAACGTGGGTGATTTTCTAAATTTTATGTTCAACAGGGACGTGCACGCGCCAGATGCGCACGCGTGCTAGATGCGCGTGCGCGCTAGATGCGTGTGAGCGTCCCTGCTGAACGTTGTAATGTTTGGTGGTTAATGTTCACTGTATATATTGCCTAACAGATATAAATGTGTCGATTTATGCCTAGAGACCCTCCCCATAAAGATCCCCTCCCCCATAAAGGCCTTTAGGACCTCTTCTAACCCATAATCCCTAAGTGCATTTAAGTGCTTCTAGGTGTTTCGGGGTTTCGAGGTTTAGGGGTATATTTACAAATGTGTATTTTGATTTGAAAACATTACTTTAATTTTGAATTAGAAACATATGTATTACAACAAGAATAATTAAATACAAAGTAGATATATTAATGTTGTATAAAGTGATGATAATGATGACGATGAAGATGGTGATGATGACTAATGGAGATGATGATGATGATGATGATGATGTTGATGATGTTGATGATGACGAATATGCAGCACATCATCGTCATCATCACGATCATCTTCATCATCATCAACACCATGATCATCATCATCATCATCATCATTGTCAGGACAAGGATGCTGATGATAATGATGATGATGATGATATGATGATGATGATGATGATATGAAGATGTCAATGATGATGATGATTATGAGGAAGATAGTGATGACGAGTATGATGACGAAGAGGAAGATGACTATTATGATGACGAAGACAGTGATGATCGTGACCATGATCATATGATGACGATGATGATGATGATGATGATGATGATGATGATGATGATGAAGATGGTGATGATGATGACTAATGAAGATGATGATGATGAATATGATGATTTTGATGATGATGATGATGATGAAGATGTTTTTGAAGATGATGACGAATATGCAACACATCATCATCATCATCATCATCATCTTCGTCGTCATGATATGATGATGATGATGATGATGGTGGATGATGATGAATATGAGTACGATGATGATGATGACTAATTTGGAGATGATGATGATGATGATGATGATGATGATGATGATGATGATGATG
Source organism: Larix kaempferi (assembly GCA_027924585.1). Classification (NCBI taxonomy): domain Eukaryota; kingdom Viridiplantae; phylum Streptophyta; class Pinopsida; order Pinales; family Pinaceae; genus Larix; species Larix kaempferi. Next base: position 2,060,026 of record BSBM01000766.1, on the reverse strand, counting down.
ATGATGAGGAATATGATGAGTAATATGCAGCACATCATCATCTTCATCATCATCATCATCAACTTCCTCATCATCATCACCATCATGGACGCGGATGATGATGAGGATGATGAAGATGATGATCATAATGTTGATGATGGTGGTGGATGATGATGAATATGAGTACGATGATGAAGATGATGATGTTGATGACGAATATGATCATCATCATCAACAGCAAAATCATCATATCTGTCATCATACTCATCTTCATTAATCATCATCATCACCATCTTCAGCATCATCATCGTGTGATCATGGTCACGATCATCATTGTCTTTGTCATCATAATAGTCATCTTCATCATCCTCATCATACTCGTCATCACCATCATCCTTATCATCATCAGCATCTTCGTCATGATGATGATGATGAAGATCATGATGAAGATGATGATGGTGATGAAGATGGTGATGCTGATGATGACTAATGGAGATGATGATGATGATGATGATGATGATGTTGATGATGAAGATGATGAAGAATATACAGCACATCATCCTCATCATCATCGTCATCATCATCATCATCATCATCATTGTGAGGACGAGGATGATGATGATGATGATGGTGGTGGTGGTGGTGGATGATGATGAATATGAGTACGATGATGAAGATGATGATGATGATGATGAATATGAGTACAATGATGAAGATGATGATGATGATGACGAATATGATCATCATCATATTCATTAGTCATCATCATCGTCATCTTCATCATCCTCACCATCATCATCATCATCATCATCATATCATCATGGTCACGATGATCATTGTCTTCGTCATCATACTCGTCATCTTCATCATCCTCATCATACTCGTCATCGCCATCTTCATCATCATCATCATCACCATCATCATCATGGTGTTAATGATGATGAAGATGATGAGGATGATGTGTTGCATATTCGTCATCATCTTCATCATCAACATCGTCCTCATCTCCATTAGTCATCATCATCATCATCATCACCATCTTCATCGTCATCATCATCATCATCATCATCATCATCGTGATCATCTTCGTCATGATGATGAATACTGGAGATGATGATGATGATGAAGATGATGGCGAATATGCAGCACATCATCATCATCATCCACAACATGATCCACAGCATGATCATCATCATCATCTTCATCATCGTTGTCATCATCATCATTGTGAGGACGAGCATGCGGATGATGATGATGATGATGACTAATGGAGATGATGATGATGATGATGTTGATGATGAAGATGATGACGAATATCAAACACATCATCCTCATCATAATCATCATCATCATCTTCTTCAACAACATGATCATCATCATCATCTTCTTCAACAACATGATCATCATCATCATTTTCATCATCATCATCAACAATGATGATGGTGGTGGTGGTGGTGGATTATGATGAATATGAGCACGATGATGAAGATGATGATGATTATGATGAATATGATCATCATCATCAAAATCATCATATTCGTCATCATCATCTTCATTATTCATCATCGTCACCATCTTCATCATCCTCACCATCATCATCATCATCATATGATCATGGTCACGATGATAATTGTATTCATCATCATAATTGTCATCTTCATCATCCTCATCATACTCATTATCTCCATCTTCATCATCATCATCCTAGTGTTGATGATGATGAATATGATGAGGATCATGAAGATGATGATGAGGATGATGTGCTGCATCTTCGTCATCATCTTCATCATCAACATCATCATCATCTCCATTAGTCATCATCATCATCATCATCATCACCATCTTCATCGTCATCATCATCATCATCATCATCTTCATCATGATGATTATGATGATGATGATGATGAGTATCATGACGAAGATGATGATGATGATGATGATGATGAATATCATGACGAAGATGATGATGATGATGAAGATCATGACGAAGATGATGATGATGATGATGATGATGATGACAATGAAGATGGTGATGATGATGATGATGATGATGATGATGATGATGACTAATGGAGATGATGATGATGATGTTGATGATGAATATGATGATGAATATGCAGCACATCATTATCATCTTCATCATCATCCACAACATGATCCACAACATGATCATCATCATCATCTTCATCATCATCGTCGTCATCATCATTGTGAGGACGAGCATGAGGAGGATGATGATGACAATGATGATGATGATGATGATGATGATGATGATAATGATGACGACGATGCTGATGAAGATGATGATGATGATGATGATGATGACTAATGGAGATGATGATGATGTTTATGATGAATATGATGATGAATATGCAGCACATCATCCTTATCATCATCATCAACAACATGATCATCATCATCATCTTCATCATCATCATCATCGTCATCATTGTGAAGATGTGGATGACGATGGTGGTGGTGGTGGTGGTGGTGGATGATGATGAATATGAGTACAATGATGAAGATGATAATGATGATGATGATGACGAATATGATCATCATATTTGTCATCATCATCTTCATTAGTCATTATCATCGCCATCTTCAACATCCTCACCACCATCATCATCATCATATGATCAAGGTCACGATGATCATTGTCTTCATCATCATAATCATCATCATCATCATCCTCATCATACTCGTCATCGCCATCCTCATCATACTCGTCATCATCATCTTCGTAGATGATGATAATGATGACGACGAAGATGTTGTTGAAAATGATGATGAGGAAGAGGGTGATGATGAAGATGATGATGGTGGTGGTGGTGGATGATGAATATGAGTACGATGATGAAGATGATGATGATGTTGATGATCATCGTACTCATCATCATCATCTTCATCATCATCACCATCAATGGTGATGATGAGGATGATAATGATGATGATGATGATGTTGATGATGAAGATGATGACATAGATGTTGATGACGATGAGGAAGAAGGATGATGATGATGATGGTGTTGATGATGACGATGATGATGATGACGAAGATGATGATGATGATGGTGATGAGGATGAAGAAGATGATGATGATGGATATGAAAATGTTGATGATGATGATGATGATGAAGATGGTGATGATGAAGAAGATGACGATGGTGGAGATGTTGATGAGGAAGGGGGAGATGAATATGATGATTAAGATGTTGATGATGATGGTGATGGTGATGATGATGATGATTAGATGATGATGATGAAGATTATGATGATGAATATGATGATGATCATCATCATTATCATCATATTCATCATCATCATCATCATCATCATCATCTTCATCACCATCATGATCATCATCCTCGTCACCATCATCCTCATCACCATAATCATCATCATCATCACCATCATCCTCATCATCCTCATCGTCATCTTCATCACCATTGTCATCATCATCAAAATCTTCATAATCATCACCATCACCATCATCTCATCATCATGAACATCTTCAACATCATTGTCATCTCCCCCTTCCTCATCAACATGTCCATCATTGTCATCTTCTTCATCATCACATCTTCATCAACTTCATGTATCCCCTTGACAAAGGAAATTAAATAAACCATACAAAGGCATACAATAACGTGTATGTGCATGGACACATGCACGCTGTTAGTAATGCGTGCGGGCACTCACGCGTGTGCGCTGTCAGTCACGTGTGTGCATGATTGCATGTGCACGCATTTGCACGCACGCGTGTTTGAATTCAAATTGTTTTTGGTGCCCTTGCAGGCTTGGAATTAGCTTCGGATTTCACCTTCAGGCTCGGTCTGATTTATGGCAGAACACATCAAATGCTGTAACTTTCGATTTTTCACAACTAGTTCCACATAAGCTCCACGAGTGTACTGCAGATGAAATTGCACACGCTTGTCGAGCTCTGTGTGCAGATTCTAAGTATATAATTTTTGAATAGATATGTTGTTGTTTTCTATTTTTAATTCATTTTTAACTGCACTCATGTCAAATTTGTAAAAAACATAGGTCGTTTATTTGGCCTATAACTTTTGATTGGATTACCTATTTTGAAAACGGAAGAGAACCCGCACAAGAGCACGGAAATACCTACAACCTAAAAAAAAAAATATTTTGATTATTTTTAGACCATGATATGGTGGCTCAACACTTGACCATGTCGTTTTAGGGCTTCACAGACTTCGGTAATTTAAAAAATAATATAAAATTGACTTTTACAATTTTGGAAAAATATCCCCGCACAAGATTCTTCTGTTGCCTACGCATCTACATATTTTTTTTCTTGTAAATTGAAAATTTACATAGCAAACCGGTGGCTTAACAAAAACATGTGCATTATGTTTGAGAAAAAGAATAACATACCAATCTTCGAATAATGACATTTTGGGGTGGTTATACTAATTTTCCATAAATACTAAAAGTTATATATTCCGGAAGGTCGTCCGTTTTTCTACGTTTCATCTTTTTACACATAATCCAAAAAAAGTTTTGTAGGTACCCCTAATAATTCATTTTAATGATAATATTTATGTTTTTCTAGAATGTCATTGCAACTAACGTGTCATAATTGAGTATCATTACCTTACATCAGCCCTTAATAATTTTAACGTAAAAACATTTATAAGATGAAATACTCTAATTATTTATCAAAATTAATAATTTAAAAATGTTTATAGGAGTCACATAGGCATACCAAAAAAAACGTTTGCACCTTTCTTTCATATATATACTTACATACCTAATACATTATACTTAAACCTTATTCTTATTATTTTACTTTTACAATTTTAAATAACATTTTTATTAATGAAAAGAACAAAATGTTTTTTAATAATCATCCAATAAAATTTTATGGATAATATTTTTAATATAAATTAATATTAACTCCAAATTATCTCTCTCTCTCTATAATTTAATTTAAATTATTATAACTTTAAATTTAAACTTAAGTTACCATAATTTATCTATAATCTTATTAAACCTTTTATAACTCTCTTAAACAAATTAGATACTATTTATTATATTGAGTTCAAAGTCGAACATGCATTAATGATGCGTTCAACTTATAGTAAGTTCAAAAAATGGTATTAACTAAATGCTTTTAAGTTAATTATCAATAAGTATAGAATTATTTTTTCCATTTAATTATCAATAAATATTTTTATGCATTTTAAAAGATTTGATCACTAACATAAAGATAGATCTAAACTAAGTTAATGTGTAAATATCTATTATGTGTTCAAATCTCTACGCAAATTATAATTTTAACATAGTAAGGAGTATCTAAAAGTTTTTAATTTTTTTTAGTTTTAATTAATTGAAATATATCTTTTGATTTTGATGTTTGAAGTTTATGTTAAGTCTTAATATTTTATTATTAATATTATTATTTGGTCTCTTTTATTATTGTCTTAAAGTGTCATGTGTAAACTCCACTTTTATTTTTGGGTAGGTTAGGGTAGACATTGTAAAACTTGATGTACCTAATATTTATTATTTTAATGAAATGCCACATGCAAACTTCAATCCCGTAGAAAACCCTTTCTACACAACTAGCACAACCTTTTAACTTGTAGCTGTGAACTACGTCACAAGTTAGGTTCCATGAAGAAGTTATCTCTTACTTGTTCTCTATGCTTAGTTGTAATCATCTATTCTTCTCCATGCCTCAACTACGTGCTACTTGTTATCTTCTTTAGTTATCTTGTTATGTGTTGTTTATTTGGAATTTTGAACAATGACCATTAAATCAATCTTCACAGTACACTTGTCTCATCATCCTCTAATCTAGAAAAAACATAGATGGTAGTCCACCCCAAATTCTAAGATATAAACACTTATAATTGTAATTGCATTATTTACTTAAAAAAATAAACATTAAAATAATTTCAAATCAATTAAAAAAACTAATTAAAATAATTCTATAAACAAAATTAATTTATTAAAATCAATTTGAAAATAAAGCCATATATATTCAAAATAAAAAAATATATTGATATTGAAAAATATTTCTTCCAATATTTCGTAAATAACTAGTTGAGAGCATTAAATTGTAAGTATAAGGTTTTGGGTCAAATCCCCCATGTGGATGCATAAGAACTTCACTTGATGTCTCCATGGGGCTAGGCTCCATAATCAGAACTGTTGGCTGGGTGAGGCTCCTCTGGTGGACCCTTGTGAATTTTTCCTGCTAATGTAACAACTCCTCTCCGATACTGTAAACCACATTGAAAAATATATCTTAATATAATTAAAAATAATTAAATAATCGGAAGGTGTAGCAAATCCTTTATGGGATTGTAAACCGGATTGAAAAATATATCTTAATATAATTAAAAAAATAATAATAATCGAAAGGTAAATTCTGTGAGGTAAAATAATTTACGGTCATATTGCCGCATATCTGGTTATGGGCCACCAGCGATGTCAACAGATATTATGGCTTCGCTTCCATTTTCATGACCGTGGGAGGTATTTAGTACCTGTACTCGAGTAATACAGACAGGGCACGTCCTCTTCAGAATCAACCACTCATCGATGCAATCTTTGTGAAAATAGTGGACGCACTGCGGAAGCAATCGCAATTCGTCGTTTTCTAGAAACCTGCACAAACAAATTCAACAATGCTCTTCTGTTTCTCTTTCTTCTTATTTCTGTGTATACTTGAACGATCTCAAGCTCCCTAATTCTGCAGAGGCGAGACCATGTGATTTGTAGTTTATGATACGGCATCTCAACGAAAAAAAATCTCGAAGCAAATGACCATTCTCTTCTAGAAACATCAACGACACGAAGCAGAGAATTATAAATGTAGCTAGTAGCACTAATGCCCATTCAAGTATCATCTCAATATTGTCCATTGTCATTCAAAATTACGATCTCTTCTGGTTTGTCCGTGGAAACTTTTGTTTAACTATCATCTCTATCTTGCCCTAGTTTATATAATACACATTAGACGCCCAAGGTTCTACATGGGCAGGTTCTTTGTTTAAAAGGAATTAATGGAGAGTCTGGTGAGTAGAAGAGTTAACTATTTGCTTTTTGATGACTCTAATTTAGTATTCAAGTAGTACAACTATTTAACTTGTGGCAAGTGAAGAGTGATAGGTCACACGTTAAGTGTTACTAACTTCTTCATGCGTAGTTGGAGGAACTTTTATTATCTATGCATCAACTACAAGTTATCCATACAAAACTATGGTTATTTTTTATTTTTTTGATATAATTGTTTATTTCAAATGAATTGTCCATTATCTATGCATCAACTACCAGTTATCCATGCATAGCTACCATTATTTTTGATATAATCATTTATTCCAAATTTGGAACGATTTCCATAAAATCAATATGGATAGTACACTTTTGCAATCTAGGAAAAGCATAGGTGCTAGTCCACCCCAAATTCTAAGATATAAACACCTATCAATGTTATTAGTTCTAGGTTATTATGAAATGAAAATAAAAGACTTATTGGCATACATAGTGCTATGGATACCCTCAAGAATTCATATTTGGTACTTGAGGTATTGTTCCTGGATTTGATGCCTCAGTAGATACTTTAATTCCTAAGGCATGTTCTTCTTCTCTAGTTCATTTCCAAGGGCTTGAGACAACAGTGATATCCACAATAATAAGCCAATGATACCCTTAGAAGGCCATGTGTGGTTGTTCTAGGAAACCTTCTTGATCTTGGATGACTAGCAGATTACTTTAGGGCCTAAGGTACAAGTCTCCTCCTTTGAGCATGTATAAGGAAACAAGGTCAACATGCACATAAATAGTTCCATGGACACCCTGAAGAATTCATATGCTCCGAGCAATTGTTCGTAGATTTTAATGCCTCAACAATCTCTATAGGGAAGCTTGAAACACCATAAAAATGACAAATTCAAATGAGTAGAATGAAAATCTCAGCCACACCCATGAAATTACAGACTCATAAATGTTTGACCAATAATCCTAGGAAAAACCCCCCAAGGGAAAAAACTGTGAGAGAGAGTGAGAGTATTTATTTCTTCAATAATTATAAATTTACAGAAGTAAATCTTAGCAATAAATATGGACTTATCTCAACCCCAAAATATATCGCTTTATGTGCACAAACGTTTTGGGAATTCGTGCCTTTCCGAGGCCAATTTCAGACTGTCACTTATAGCCAAACAACTCCTCAAATTATGTGCATGATAGAGTCTTCTCTCTTGGAATGCGTGCCCATAGTTACAGCTAAATGCTGCCTTGAAACTCGTGCCCACTTTTCCTTCAATCTTGTGCCCACAATATTACTGGGAAATCATTCCTTCAACAATATGGTTTCAACATTTAATACAGCTATACAACACCTCAATTTTTTATATAATCGTTTATTTCAAATTTGGAACGATTGTCATAAAATCAATATGGACAGTACACTTTTGCAATCTAGGGAAAGCATAGGTGCTAGTCCACCCCAAATTCTAATATATAAACAACTATCAACGTTATTAGTTATAGGTTATTATGAAATGAAAATAAAAGACTTATTGGCATACATAGTGCTATGGATACCCTCAAGAATTCATATTTGGTACTTGGGGTATTGTTCATGGATTTTGATGCCTCAATAGATTCTTTAATTCCTAAGGCATGCTCTTATTCTCTAATTCATTTCCAAGGGCTTAAGACGTAGATATACTCGTCAAAACCACCTAACAACACTGATATCCACAATAATAAGCCAATGATACCCTCAAAAGGCCATGTGTGGTTGTTCTAGGAAACCTTCTTGATCTTGGATGACTAGCAGATTACTTTAGGGCCTAAGGTTAAAGTCTCCTCCTCTGAGCATGTATAAGGACACAAGGTCAGGATACACATAAATAGTTCCATGGACACCCTCAAGAAGTCATGTGCTTTGAGCAGTTGTTCATAGCTTTTAATGTCTCAACAATATCTTTAGGGAATAAGGCATGGTCATCTTCCCTAAAACATTTACAAGGCCCAAGACACATACATACTTCTCAAAACCACCTAATAGCACTACATCTCTCAATCATAGGCCAATAAGTACCCGAGGAGGCTATGTGTGGTTGTTTGAGGAAACCTTATTGGCCTCAAATAGATAGAATATTCCTTAGGGCATAAGGTTCAAGTTCGCTTCCCTAACCAATCTTCGAACCCAAGTCCCCAAGAACCATACATAATGCTAGGGATACCTACGAGAAGTCATGCATGGGGATTCGTGTCATTGTTCTTGTCTTTCGAGGTCTCAATTATTTATTTAGGGCCCAAGGCATGCTATTCTTACCCATAACATTTCTATGGAATGAGACACACACATACTACTCAAAACCACCTAATGACAATGACAACCTCAATCATATGCCAATGATACCCTCAAGAGGCCATGTGTGGTTGGTAGAGGCAACCTTAATGGTCTTAGATGTCTAGAAGGTTTGTTTAGGGACTAAGGTGCAAGTTTCCTTCCCTAACCATATCCAAGGACCCAAGGGCATAAGACCCATACAGAGTGCCAAGGATATCCCTAGAAGTAAGGTATGGTGCTTCAAGCAATTGTCCATGGCTCTGTATGTCTCAATACCCCAATGCTTTATTTAATTCCCAAGGAATGATATTTATCCTTAGATAATTTCCAAGTCATTGAGATACATTCATACTTATCTAAACCATATAATGGCATAAACATCCTAAAAAATTGGTTAATGATACCTTTAGGAGGCCATGTGTGGTTGGTCAAGGCAACCTTATTTTCTTTGGATGGATAGAAGAGTCCTTTCAGGATTAAGGTTTAGGTTTCTTTCCCTAGCCATATCCAAGGCCCCAATGCCTCAATACTCATACATAGTTCCTTACATACCCCTGAGAAGTCATGTGTGGTTCTTAGAGGCATCGTTTATGGCTATGGATGACTAAATAGTTTCTTTAGAGGTTAAGGCATGCTCTTCTTCCCTATAAAATTTCCAAATTCTTGAGCCACATACATGGTGATTCAAGGAATTATTCATGGTTTTGGGTGCATCAACCGTTTATTTAGGGTCTAAGATATATTCTTCTTCCCTAAAACATTTACATGTTCCCGATACACATACATATTGCTCAAAACCACCTGATGGCACTTCCATCCTTAATGATAGACCAATGATACCCTTATATGGCCATGTTTGGTTGTTTAAGGAAAATTTTTTGGCCCTAGATGGATAGAAGATTCCTTTAGGGCCTAAGGTTAAAGTATTATCCCATAACCATATCCAAGGCCCTAAGACTTGAACATAGTGCCATGGAATCACAAGAAGTCATGTGTTGTACTTTGAGGAATCGTTCGTGTATCTGGATTTCGTAATGATTTACTTGGTTCCTAAGATATGGTGGTTGTCCCTCAATCATTTTCAATGCCCCAAGACACTTGCATACTACTAAAACCCATCTAATGTCACTGGCATCGTCAATCATAGGGAAATGATGCCCTCAAGAGCGATGTGTGGTTGTTCAAGGTATCCTTCTTGGAAATAGATTGCTAGAATATTCCTTTAGGTCCTATAGTTAATGTCTCCTACCCTAACTCTGTGCATCAGACCAAGGCCTTACGAACCATAAATTGTGCCAAGGATACCCCCATGAATTCATTCATAGTGCTTTGAGGCATTGTTCACGGCTTTTGATGCCTCAAAATTTTCTTTAGTTCCTAAGGAATTTTGTTCTTCTTTGAATCATTTTGAAGTCCCTAAGATGCATGACTGCTCAAAACAACATAATGACACATACATCCAATCATATTCCAATGATACCCTCAAAAGAATATGTGCGGTTGTTTGAGAAAACCATCTTAGACTTGAATGGTTAGAAGATTCCTTAAGGGCCTAGGGCTAATGTTTCCTCCCTTTACCATGTTCAAGGCTCAAAGAACCATACATAGTGCCAAGGATATGCTTGAGGAGTCATATGTGGTGCTTTGAGTAATTATTCATGGTTCTGGATACCTTAATGATTTCTTTAGGGCCTAAGGAAAGGTTTTATTCCCTAGTAGAGATCCACAAAGGAAAAGGATACCCTTGAGAGGTCAAGCGTAATTCTCTAAGGAATTATTCATATCCTATGATTCATAGAATCTTCTCTTACAACCTAAGTCTCAAATTTTGTACCTTAATAATGTCCAAAGTCGTTACATCCACACTTAGTGCTTTAAAATCCTAATGGAACACATTTCCCTATTTAAAAATAAGTATAAACTAGCAAGTTCATGTGGTATTAATAGATTTACGTACCACACAAAACTACTTAATTCCATATACATTCTCACAGGAGCATGTGCGTCTTCATATTATTATATATAAAAAAAGAAAAAATAAACAACCTTGATTATTGAGTACCAAAACTGATTTGTCTACTACACAAACATCTCTCAAGAAACATTGTGGTTCCAATTCAATTTTATTTTTTTAATTATTGGCTCTTCAAGTTTTGTGGAGTTATTATTGCATTTGATTGTTCTTAAGATGGGTAAGAGACACAATCGAGCAAAAAAGTTTCATAGGAAGGAGAAACACCCTAAAAACGTTAATGAATTAAGAGAAAAGGAAAAGTTGGGTGCAACAAACATAAGCATCCATTAGTGGGAACTCAATTCCTTACATAATGGATTCCTTGGTGATCTCTACTTTGTCACCACAACTAAAGTGTAAGCATCTAGTGGAGAGCATTGATATTCCAACATCAAGTCAATATCCAACCAATCTTCCATCAACAAATGACATTTTAAATGAAGAAGACGTGAAATTTTTGCAAGATTCTAAGTACAAAAAGGGAGATACTAGAGAGATGAATTTTGTTTAGTATTTTGATGAAGAGGCTCCCATGGTGTAATCTCAAAATGAAAAACTAGATGTTCATCATACCAACCACCAACATGTGCATTTCACTTCTAATGTTGACCATGAAGTGAATGAAGTGCTATAATATCCTGGTGAATTTTCACAATGTCATGGCCATGGGTCTAAGGCTCAAGATTTTCCTTCCTAACCTCATATATATGGTGCATAAGTGGATTAAAGTGTTCTTGAAGGTATGCTACCTAAACGAACTATTAATCGGTAGTGCAACAAAATTATTAGAGACTTTTTTTAATCTAAAAGTGATGCATCTAAATGTCATTTGTATACGACCTTGTTAAAATAACACAATTTAGATGTTGGGAAAATTATTTGCATAATGATAGTTAAAAGTTCAAATACCACTAATCATGTTATTATAAATCTTCAGGATGCTTTTAATGCAATCGGAAAGAATACTCTTTCAAAAGATATTATGTAGCCCATCATGTATTGTCTAAATTGATTGTAAATAAGACCACAAAACAACATCCTTTGCTTACACACAAATCTAAATTTTTTAAAGTAAGTGTCAAAACCCTTTGAAATTATTCTATCAGAAGATAAATCCTTGAAAACCCTAATCGAACAAATTATTGTACATGTTTGTATGATTCCTCATTTCGATATGAATTTATTGAAGTTGTAAAGGGATTAGTCCAAATAGTTTGGCATGAACATACCAAGCCTTCATCTAATAAAAATGATATTCTAAAATTTAGAAGAGGTTCTAATGACAGTAAACCCCACATTAAACACTTTCTTGATATGTCACAAGTATAAATCTATGAGATATTAAAGAATGAGTGCAATCAAAGTTGAACCTAATACAAAGATATTTTGAGAAATGCAAACCTTGGTATGTTAGAATATGCATAGATTGTAACACATATTGTTGTAGATATCACATACAATTTGATTATTATTATGCTACGTATATAGACATACGTCGTGTTTTGAATAATAAACATGTGAAAGAATGCTCTACCATTATCATGTGCCCAATAAAAAATTAGGAAAATTATATCCAAGGTTCCAACTTTAATTATGTTGATTTTCAACTTTTTCCCAAACAACGGCTAATGAAGGCTTGTTCTTGTTCAACAAAAGTGGATGGTATGTGTATTTATGATGTAAATTAAAGGTGTGCAACTCATCAATGTGGTTAGATTCGACATATATGTGTCCCAAATCAGATCCGATATAAAATTGGAAGGTGGTAAAGTAACTGGGAACAATAGTTCAATTTTGGCCACACTGAACACAAGGTTTCCAACTCTTCCCAAACACTACCAAAGAAACTATAATTAAAAAAATATAAATTTAATGGACTCAAATAGACTCAAATAAAACTATATGACCCACTAATATACTCCATATAACTTCCAAAGAAGTATGAAATACACCCTCTCAAGACTAGTGAGAAACTAGCTCGATTTACCCCACATTGGAATACTAGTTTTTCAACTTGACCCAAACACTTCGTAATCATCCCAAGTATTACCAAATAGATCCAATTCGACCATGAAACTTCCAAATCAACACAAATAAATTAATAACATACTTCAGGGATTTTATATGAAATTTTAATACACATTGTCTTAAGATTGCTTAACCATGCTAGTAGATTTGCACATAAATCATCCATAAACTTGAACATTGATCACCATATGATGAAAAAATATGTAAACATTTATTATGAATGTATGGATACAGTAAAATACTAATGAAAACAATATATTTATCTTACATAATCTCAAAATCCAATAAATACGGAGATATAAAAGTAGTGGTGTGCCCCTCTACCAGAACAGATGCCAAATAGAGTATATTTAGTAAAATGATGATATATCGGGCATACAGAAACCTTTTTGAGTGAAAAAAAAGTTTTTCCCATTGGAAATTATGCTATGAATTCAATCGAATAGGACTCACATCTCATAAAGTCTCAAAAGTTTCTAAAATAAAACCCCACTGTTTCGGCCCACCAACACCGGTCCAAACTCTAAATCAATAGAAATAAAATCCAAATGATAGGAATTCGATCCCACTACTTTATATGAACATATACATTTTAATAAATAAATGTAGATAAATATTAAAGTGATTGATCCCCTCAATACTCAGTTGCAATGAAGCACAATGAAGAGATTTGGATGATATCCTCCTCTCTACTAGCTAGGGTGGAATTTTTCACCACCGAAACTAGTTCAAAAATGAAAGGGGAACATATCCCAATATTGAGAAGCTCAGTGGATCTCCAATACCAAAATCCAAATGACCAAAATCCCTTTCACTTGTTTCTTCATCCCTTTTATAAATCTTCATGGAGCATTTCCCCCTCATTCTAGAATTCTCTCACAAATATTCAATAAAATATTAATAAATGTTATTTTTATGAGAGAATGACACATTATGACTCATTTAATTCCTCTCTAATGTTATTTGGAAAATACATAACTCCATCTACCTTGGAAATTCGAATTTGAGAGGCTTAGCTTGATTTTGGGTAAGTTACATTAGCATGTGGGACCACCCTTCTCCTCTAGTGCCATCCTTGGATAAATTTAGGACCCGAAACATGTCATAGGTTTTCATAAGTTTTGATTGTTGTAATAGGACCTTATTATTGTCATAATTTGTCATATATATCATAGGTTGTCATAGATTTTCTATTTTTAGCTCGGAGAGTTACAACCCATGAGATTCCTCCATGATAGGATTCCTTCCACCTTGGATGGGAGTTACACCACACATTTAGATTCATTCCACCACTAAGACACCCCCATTTTCCAAATTATTTCAAATTATTGATAAAATTGATTTTTAGTAGAGAATGATTCCTTGCTCCATAAATTTTTCCCTTGGACCTTGGTTTTCCATAATGCCTCATGACCCCAATTCACTACTTTACTATTCTTCTTTAAATTTTCCAAGTGACTTTAGACCATTGAATTCCCTACTAATGGAGTGGTCCATAGTAAAAAATTTGGGGACATTACTGTCCTCCCCACCCAAGATTGCTTGGTCTCAAGCAATTTAAACCTGGGAGTGGTAACACTTCTTCTTCTTCCCCAACTTATGCTCCAAAAGGAAACCACCCTATTGCTGCTGCACAATTCTGATCATAATAATCCCCTCTTGAGATAGCTCCATCTCCCCAACTGTCCTGCCAACAACCTAGTTGAAACAACTGAGTCCCAAAATGCTCCCCGGGTCCCAAATGAACCTGAGAAATGTAGAGTGTCCAAGACACCAAATCCCAGCAATACCAGGATCCCACTGTCTGTGTTGCACTCCTCCAAACATCATCGTTGTCACCTGTAGCAGTCTGTCACTCCAAGGAATGCTAGGATCCCATAGCTGATGCATTCCTTCAATATAGAACAATACATCAATATGAAGGATTCTAGGATCCCATGATCTAATGTGTATCATCCCATACATCAGAAATACATAGAGAGGTATGTCACCATGAAACATAATAAAATCATACAATGATATACCAAAGATATTTTGCAACAAATAATCCACCAAGTGTTTCTCCATCCAAGCAAAGAGATCATCATGTTCCACATACACACAAGCATCAAGTATCATATCAAATATGCTCCAATGATATAGGTGAGGATCCCATGTCCTATAATGATGCTCCAAAAGAATGTAGGATGCATCAAAATAATTAGCCATGTGTTCTTTTATCCAAGAAGTAAATGAAGAAACTCCACCAAAATCTTAACCAAGTAAGGAGAAAATAAAACAAGGATACTTCAAATGGATCAAATAAGTCTCATCAATACATCCATGAATGTGAGAGTCGTCAAATGTGAGCAATGGATAATGCTCCAAGGACGTGTGGGAAGTGTCAATTAATTCTTCCATGTGGCCTTTCACCCAAACAATGGATGAAGGAACTCTCCCATCAAGTAAGGAGAAAATAGAACAATGAGCCTGCAAGGGGCTCAAAGGAGTACCATATGTGCATCCATGAAGATGTGTATCATCATAAGGTAACAAAGGATGTTGTTGCAAATGTAAAGAAGAAGGTGCTCTAGTCATGTCATAATCAAAAGGAGATATAGGAGTTTCATACTCCTCATGTGGCACCATTAGAAAGAAACCTTTCACCCAAATTTATTTTGTATGTATGCTACAAAATGTGGAAGTGTAGGATGTAGGATAATGAACCAAATCACCTAAATGATGAGAAAGTGCAAATTTTTCATTTATGTGAAGGCTCCATAGAGGTAGGATCATGCACCTCTCTCAAAAGTGTAAAACTTTCCTCATGGGTTGGTTCCAAGGTAGTGGAATCATTCACTTATTCAAATATTGCATAACCATCATAAAGAGGCAACTTAATGTAATGTCCCATCTTTGAAATTATTTGAAATGGTGAAATTTTCAACTTTTTGCCCTAGTTCGACCTTTGACTAGTTTTGAGCTCTAGGTCTCCAATTTGCTCCAATTTCTCCCAAATATTCTGAGAAGGTGTATGAATTATATTAGGACTTAATTATGATGTTCAGGTATTATTTATACCCATCAAATACTTCTACAAACCCCTTTGGCAATCTGGTCAATGTATGGAGTTTTAGTAGTAAATTGTGGTTCAAATTCCCTAAGGGTAGATGACGAAAATGACTTTCCAAATGCACTCAATCCAACTCAAATTTATGAATGGAATTAGGGGACATATAAAGGACATAAAAATGAACTCATATGAATCTCCATTCAACTTTTAATGTCTGATATAACTCCCTTAAATTAGATGCAAAAATACTAGTTTCAACCTTGAGGGAAATGATAGGCGATCTTCTCCAAATGCTATGAAACTCAAACAAATGACTCCAAATGCTTATGTGATGAACATTAAACTCATATAATACATAAATAAAATTCCATACATCAATAAACCATTAGTATTTTACTTATCCATTCGAATTCATCAACATTACATTGGTTCACAACAAGGCAGTGGGGAAATGGCACTATTTGTCCATTAATGAGAAATTTAACATAGTTTTTCTTGGAATCTCGACTTGTGGATATTCTGATTTGGTTATTACAGATATATATATCATATTAAATGTACATTAAGTCTAAAAGGCATTCATTCACTAACTATATGCAACCACAAGAGCGCTATGCAAGAGCTATGGGGAAAATGGCACCATTTCTTCATTAAAAATACAATTTATACATTTCCACTTGGAATTTCGACCTGAAACTTTCTGGAGATGAATAAAATAGTATTTAATTAATATTATAAAATAAATGGGACATTATAATATCCCCCAAAGAGTACAATAGCTCACCAAAACACCCTCCCTCAAGGATCAAGAATATGCAATGAAAACTGGGAATCGTTGAAGGAATGAGATGCACTAGAAGAAACCATGATCAGACCTGTAGCTTACAACTGCAACAAATGAATCCATTAAATCTCCCAATGAAAGTTCTGATTGGCATTTCCAATTACCAACTTGGATGGGAATCTTTCACCTCGAAATTGGCTAAGGCAAGAAACTAGTCATCCACTAGCTCTCCCTCTTCACAAATGCAATTGCAAATTCTAAAAATGGTAAAAAGATGCCATTCTTCTTTTTTCATGAATTTTATAAACTTCTAATGTCCTCCATGGGTTTAATTCCTTCCAAGAGATTCATGCCAACTCAATTTGGGAATAGATTCCCAAGTATGCCACTTGTCCTTCGAATTCTAGCCCTCTCCTTCTCCAAATTCGAATTGGTGTCTCTTTGGCTTCCCTAACTCACTTGAGCGCCCTCTTGGAGGCTATTTTTAGCTATTACATGTCATAAATTTCATATGTCATCCCTCAAGTCTGATTTTTGTTATAGGTTTCATAGCATCTTCATCATTGTTGTCATAGAGCTAGGGAATCTAGCCCAAGCATCTCACTAGCTCCAAATTGCCTCTTCCTCTTCCATGGGAGTTATTTTTCACTCCAATTCAACCTTACATGACTCATTCCAAGTATATTTACCTTCTAACTCATCCCAAGAACATTGGGATTCTTCTGGATTCGAAATGACAAGAGTAGGATGCCATGTGGCATGGCAAATCTAGCGTGTGTGGGTCCCACATCCTCCATGTGTCTTCATGATCAATTGCCACTTTGATTTTCCCTTGTATTTATTTATTTATCTCCTTTATTAAATATTTATGCCATTCTAATGTGCAAACATCATTTATTATCCTCCTTATTCCAAATCCCAAAGCTTCCACCTCTAACCTAGGAAACTAATAATTTTCCTCCTTAGCATCAATTTGACAAAGTATCATGAATATGGCCAATTGGCTTAGGCCATTGTGACCCAATGCAAAATTTGGGACATGACAAATCCTCGCTTCCCAATATTGCTTGTCCTCAAGTAATTTCAAACATGGGTGTTGAAGAACCTGCTTTTTGTATAATTCTTTGAAGTTGCCATTGAATTGCCCAACCTTGAGTCTTTGAGATTCCATGAAGATTTTAGAGAGGAACCACCATGCTTTCTATTGCACTACTTTGATTAAAATCACTTTATTAAGTGGGGAATCAATCTCCCATACTACTTATTTCTTAAAAATTGAAACCGATGAGACAAAAATTATTCCAGGGTCCCATTGCTTGCATTGCACCCCAACAATTAAGAGTGCTCTCCAACCCATACCATCAGATAAGAGGATTCCTGGATCCCATTTTCTTGTATGCATTCTTCCAAACATAATGAGTACAAAATATCAATCTTAGAAGTACATAACAACATAATGAAAATGTACATCAAGAAGGTGCTTCATCAAAGACTCATGAAAGTGCTTATACCTCCAAGCAAGTAGACCACCATTTTCCAAGTGCATACAATCAGCAAGTAACCAATCAAATTTTCTCCAATGGCATAGGTAAGGATCCCATGTCCTGTAATGCTGCTCCAAAAGGATATTATATGCATCAAAATATTCAGCCATGTTTTCTTTCATCCAAAAAGTGAATAAAGAATCTCCACTAAAATATGAACCAAATAATGAGCAAAAAAAACAAGGAGACATCAAATGACTCAAAGAAGTCTCACCTATACATCCATGAATGTGAGAATCATAAAGATATAACAAGGTATGTGGCTACCAACAAAAATATTCTCCAATCATAAATCTATGCACCCAAGTGTTGGATGAAGTTCCTCCAACATCAAATGAACAAAGTGCTGAGCAAGAAAAACCATGAGTCTTCAAGTGACTCAAATGCATATCATAGGCATATCCATGTAGATTTGCATCATCATAAAGTAAAAAATGATGCTACTTCAAATGTGAGTAAGAATTTGCTCCAACCATTTCATCATAAAAGGTAAATGTAGGAGGTCCATGCTCCTCATGTGGCACCATAAAAAAGAACCCTTTCACCCATACTTCATTGAGACTAATGCTGCAAAACATGGAATTGTAGGATGTAGGAGAATGAACTAACTCACCCAAATGATCAGAAAGTTAAGAAGTTTCATCACAGAAAGGATCCATATGGGTAGTATCATTCAGCTCCTTCAAGAGTGTGAAACCTTTGTGATAGATTGGTTCCAATGTAGAGGAATCATGCTCATCTTTAAAAATTGCATAACCTTCATCAAGAGACAATTCAAGTTCCTCTTCCACCACACCAAGTGTTTGGATCTCTTAAATTTCATCTTCAAGCACATCAATCACATTCAAATTTCCAGATTTCTCATGATCCCCCATGTCAATCTACCATTTGACAATCTGAAACATAGGAAGAAAAACAAGTATCTTGCAACTTTTCAAGAAGTTGCTCATTTTGAATTGTGAGCTTATGATTATCCTCATTATTCTTCAAGTATGGATCATATAACAATTCATTAAGCTCAAACAAATGGTTTCTATCAAAAAGCAAAGACATGAAATTACCTTTGATGTGGCACATTTCTCTTTGAATCTTCTCCATGTCTTCAAGGAAGGAGGTTTCCTCCAATGAATTAGCTCTCCAACAAGAATTTGACACCAATGCTTGAGTGTCATGGAGAATGCTAAGGGGATCTTGGATCTTATTTTCATTCATATTTAAGGACCCTTCAAGAAAATGAGGCTCTTGCAAATGAACCTCCTCATCTTCTTCCTTCTTAGTTGGACCAACTTCATGAAGTTCAAGTGCTGATGGGTAAGTTGATCTTAATTCTTGTTCAACTGCTACAAGGTCTTCATTTTCATGTCTAATGGAAGTTTGGATTGCAGAAACACTTTCAAAAGTGATCTCTATGTCACCAACATAGAGGTGTGAGCACCCATCAGTAGGTACTCCTTCATAGTTCAAGCATCCATTAGTAGATGCTCTTTGATTCATGTCCAAGGTAGATTGTGTCTCGAAATGATCTTCAATATTTTCAATAGATTCTTCTTCATGCTCATGTGATGTCTCTTCATATTTTTTAGAGTCACTTGGGAGTGAATTTCGATCCTCTTCATGTACTACTTCTTCTACTTCACCTATTTCAGAAATAGGTGGTTCATGGGTCTCCTCTATTTGCTCCTTCAAGCAAGCCGATTCATCTTTCCCCTTGGTTTCCTTAAGATCAATATATTTGGAATATTTATTTTGAAATGGATTCTTATTACCTTCCTTCATCTTGAGCTTGTTTGAGATAATGAGGTATTGATAAAATGGTATAGTGTTTCTGCAATCTTCACTCAATTTTTTTTCATTTGAGAAGAATTTCTTCCACGTATTTGGACTCAAGAAGTTTTGGTGTAGTAGGCCTTGGTGTTCTCTGAAATTCATTAGCTCTATTATGGGGTCTTGTGCTCTAGAATATATTCTCAATGATTTTCCTAAGCTTCTCACCATCATCTGAGGTTCCCTTTTCATCCCTAGTCATAGTTTCCTTAAAACATTTGCTCTTCTTTTCCTACTTTTTCCTCTTCAACAAAAACACTTTTTGTTTCAATATTTGATGGTGGTCCATGACTTATTTTCCTCAAGAATATAAGACCACATCAGGTTCCAATATTATGATCTGATACCATTGTAATGTCATATCTTTGAAATTATTTAAAATGGTGAAATTTTCAACTTTTTTCCCTAGTTCGACCTTTGACTAGTTTTGAGCTCTAGGTCTCCAATTTGCTCCAATTGCTCCCAAATATTCTGAGAAGGTGTATGAATGATATTAGTACTTGATTATGATTTTCAGGAATTATTTAGACCCATAAAAAGACTTCTGCAAACCCCTTTGGAAATATGGTCAATGTATGGATTTTTACTAGTAAATTGTAGTTCAAATCCCCTAGGGGTAGATGATGAAAATGACTTTCCAAATGCACTCAATCCAACTCGAATTTTTGAATGAAAGTAGGGTACATATAAATTAAATCAACATGAGATAATATGCATCACCATTCAACTTTTAATGTCTTTTATAACTCCTTTAAATCAGATGCAAAAAGACTAGTTTCAACCTTGGGGGAAATGATAGGCAATCTTCTCCAAATGCTATGAAACCCAACAAAATGACTCCAAATGCTTATGTGATGAAAATTAAACTCATATAATACATAAATAACAGTCCATCGATCAATAAACCATCAGTATTTTACTTATCCATTCGAATCCATCAACATTACATTGATTCACAACAAGGTAGTGGGGAAATTGCACTGTTTGTCCATTAATGAGCAATTTAACATAGTTTTTCTTGGAATCTTGTTACAATGTAATTTTCCACCTTATGAGCATCAGCACTCTTTGGCCTTCTGGATCCATTTCACTGACTCAGATGACCTGTATGTCCTTCATAACACATTATTTCCCTATTTGTCTTCCTGTACGCTAGTTGTTACACTTTAGCCAGCGTACCTGCGAGTTGTTCCACTATAGCCTACGGGTATCAAGTAAAATGGTAAAAATTGCTATTAAATTACTTTTTACTCCCAAAAAGCGGTCTTAGGGTGACGTTTGGCCCTCCATTTTCCCCGAAACGCCTCGATGTGTCCTTTCACTTACCTTTGGAAGGCTATATATTAAGCACTTATGGCATATGGAAGGGGGGAGAAGAGATAGCAAGTAAACTCTAGTCGATTTTTGCCTTATCTTGAGTCTACACTCATTGATCCTAGTTGTTGTGAACCTTTTATGTTCACCTTCCAAACTCATTTCATAGTTTGAGTTTGTCATTCCATGGAGGATTGAAGTGGTGGAGGCACAAGTGGAGAGACCCAGTTCTTGGTTCAGATTGGTTGCCGGCAAGAGGTCGTATCACATTGTACTTCTTCTTATTCATTAATAGAAATACTCATATTCTCGTCCAAATTATATTGTGAATTTTTTTATCATACATTGGGTTGCATTTGCTTATTATATAATGGACCGTTGCTATTGATGATGTTAATGTCTTTTATACATTATATATGCTTGTGGTATATTGGTTGCCAATACTAATTTGCAGGTTCAAGCATATCAGATTTTAAGCTTCAACGGGGATCTACATCAAACGTTGGATTGAGTTTGGTTATATTTTTTCCATTATCTCCGCATTGTCAATAATATAGCATTGTATTGGGAATTGGGTAGTATTCTGCAGTCATCTTTCTGTTGTGGTTGACCCCATGACCATAGGAAGTATTCTCCGTAACAAATCTAGACTTGTGGATCTTCTGATATGTTTATTACAGATATATATAGCAGCTGAAATGTACATGAAGTCTAAATGGCATTCATTCACTACCTATATGCAAACAGAAGAGCGCTATGCAAGAGCCATGGGGAAAATGGCACCATTTCTTCATTAAAAATCAAATTTATACATTTCCACTTGGAATTTCGACCTGAAAATTTCTGGATATGAAGAAAATATTATTTAATTCAAATTATAAAATAAATGGTGCATTATAAGCTCCCCAAAAGAGTACAATGTCTCACCAAAAATGCCCTCCCTCAAGGATCAAGAATATGCAATGAAAACTGGGAATGGTTGAAGGAATGAGCTCCACTAGAAGAAAACATGATATGCCCTATAGCTTACACCTATAACAAATGAATCCATTAAATATCCCAATGAAATCTCTGAATGGCCTTTCCAATTACCAAATTGGATGGGAATCTTTCACCCTCGAAATTGGCTAAGGCAAGAAACTAGTCATCCACTAGCTCTCCCTCTTCACAAATGCAATTGAAAATTCTAAAAATGATCAAAAGTTGCCATTATTCTTTGTTCATGACTTTTATAAACTTATAATGTCCTCCATGGGTCGAATTCCTTCCAAGAGATTCATGCCAACTCAAGTTGGGAAGAGATTACCAAGTATGCCACCTGTCCCTCCAATTCTAGCCCTCTCCTTCTCCAAATTTGAATTGGTGTCTCTTTGGCTTCCCTAACTCACTTGAGCTCCCTCTTGGAGGATATTTTTATCCTTGACATGTCATAAATGTCATATGTCATCTCTCCGATCTAATTTTTGTCATGGGTGTCATAGCATCTTCATCATTGTTGTCATAGAGCTAGGGAATCTAGCCCAAGTGTCTCACTAGCTCCAAATTGCCTCTTCCTCTTCCATGGGAATTATTATTCCACTCCAATTCGACCTTACATGACTCATGCCAAGTATATTGACCTTTTAACTCATCCCAAGAACATTGGGCTTCTTATGGATTCGAAATGACAAGAGTAGGATGCCATGTGGCATGGCAAATCTAGCTTGTGTGGGTCCCACATCCTCCATGTGTCTTCATCATCAATTGCCACTTTGATTTTACCTTGTATTTATTTATTTATATCCTTTATTAAATATTTATGCCATTCTAATGTGCAAACGTAATTTATTATCCTCATTCCAAATCCCAAAGCTTCCACCTCCAACCTAGGAAACTAGTAATTTTCCTCCTTGGCAATTATTTGACCCTTAGCATCAATTTGACAAACTCATGAATATGGCCAATTGGCTTAGGCCATTGTGACCCAATGCAAAATTTGGGACATGACACTTAAGTTACTCTTCCACCACAAAACTTGCTTGGATATCATCAAGATCCTCTTAAAACACATCAATCACATGCAAATTTCCATGTTTCTAATGATCCATTATGTCATGAGAATCCTCCAAGCAATCTACCATATGACAATTTGAAACATAGGAGGAAGAGCAAGTATCTTGCAACCTCTCAAGAAGTTGCTTACTTTGAATTTTGAGCTTATGAATATCCTCATTATTCTTCAAGTGTGCCTCATGTAACCATTCATTAAGCTCAAGTGTGCCTCATGTAACCATTAATTCAAAAATCAAAGACATGAAATTACCTTCGATGTTGCACATTGCTCTTTGAATCTTCTCCATGTCTTCAAGGATAGATGGCTTGTCCAATGACGAAACTCTTCAACAAGAATTTGACACCAATGCTTGAGTGTCATGGAGTATGATAAGGTCCTAATAGATCTTCCTTTCACTAATATTTAAAGAACATGCAATGAAGGATAGTTCATGAGAGCGAACATACTCTTCTCTTTTGTTCTTGGGATCAACTTCACATGGAAGCTCAAGTGGTGACCGAGAAGTTGATCTTGGTTCATATTTTTTTGCTACAAGGTATTATTCTTCGTGCTCAATGGAGTTGGGAACTCAAACAACCTCATCAAGGATGATCTCTATGTCACAAATATAGAGGGATGTACATCCATTAGTAGATGTATCCATGCAATATTGGTACCCTTCGGTAGGCACCACATCATAGCATCCATTAGTATATGCTTCTACAGAACTTGAGAAACCATCAGTAGTTACTATTTGATCCATGTTCTCTATGAGAGATGCCTCTATATGATACTCAGTATAATAGGTGATGGATTTATTATGTTGACAACCCTTAGTAGTATGGATTGTGGTCTTATATTTCCCAACATTGGTGGTGGTCTCCTCATTTCTCTCCTCCTTTTCACTCAAACATATATGATTTTCTCTCGAAGGTATTTTGAAAGAAGGGCATATAATTTTTTTTAATAACTCCACATATTCATTATTGGGACTATATCCAAACAAATAATCCACACAAAATTCAAAAGGAACTACTGGGGATGAATTCATTGTAGTAATATAGGCTTGATACTGTTGGGGCAGGTTTTGCAAGTTTCCTGGATCTTTCCTTGGTGGTGTAGTGCCCATGTCTACATATTAATTGTACAAGTGATCACAATACTAACCATCATCATATATGAATGTGAACTGGGTAGAGGTACTGCAAAAGCTTTCCTCATCCACATAGCCTCCATCATACTGCTCGAAATCATTTTCCTCTAAGGCATAGAAAGACTACTCCTTCTCATATTGCTCATACTCTGAATCTGAATAAGACATGGCTGAAATTTCTTCTTCAATGGATGATACAATGCAAAGGTGCAAGGACCATGCTATGATACCAATTTAATGTTCCCAATCAGAAATTAGGAATATTATCTCCAAGGTTCCAACTTTAATTAAGTTGATTTTCAACTTTTTCCCAAATAGTGGCTTATGAAGACTTATGAGATGTTCTCATTCAACAATAGTGGAGTTTATGTGTATTTATGATTTCCATTAAAGGTGTGAAACTCATAAATGTGTTTAAATTCCAATGATATGTGTCCCAAATCAGATCTGATATAAAATTGGAAGCTAGTAAAGAAACTAGGAACACTAGTTTAATTTTGGCCACACCGAACACAGGGTTTCCAACTCTTCCCAAACACTACCAGAGAAACTTGAATTCTCTCAATATAAATTTAATGGAATTATACAGAATCAAATAAAAATATATGACCTACTGATATACTCCATAGAAATTCCAATGAAATATGAAAAGACACTCTCTCAAGACTAGTGAGAAACTAGCTCAATTTCCTCCACATTGGAATACTAGTTTTTCAACTTGACCCGAACACTTCCTAATCAGCCCAAGTCTTCCCAAAGATATCCAATTAGGCCATGAAACCCCCAAATAAACACAAATAACTGAATAACATACTTTAGGGATATGATATGAAAATTTAATACACATTGTCTTAAGATTGCTTAACCATACTAGTAGATTTGCACATAAATCACCCATAAACTTGAACATTGAACACCATATGATGACAAGCTCTGTAAATATTTATTATGAATGTATGGATACAATAAATTAAATTATTACAATAATGCATGGCTCTTACAAAATCTAGAAATCCAAGAAATACCAAGATAGAAAAGTAGTGGTGTGCCCCTCCACTAGAAGAGATACCGAATAGAGTAAATTTAGTAAAATGATGATTTATGGGGCATACGAAAACCGTTTTGAGTGAAAAAAAAAGTATTTCCCAATTTAAATTATTCTTTGAATGTAATGGAATAGATATCACATCCCATAAATTCTCAGAAGTATCGAAACTAGAACCACCATTTCGTCCCACCAACACCGGTCCAAGCTCTAAATCAATAGAAAGAAACTCCAAATGATAGGAATTTGACCCCACTATTGTAGATGAACATATAAACTGCAATAAATCTATATAGAAAAATATGAAAGTGATTTCTCCCCTCAATACTCAGCTAAAATGAAGCACAATGAAGAGATATGGATAATCTCCTCCTCTCTACTAGCTGGGGTGGAATCTTTCACCACCGAAACTAGTTCAAAAATGAAAGGGAAACACCTTCAAAGATTGAGAAGCTTAATGGATCTCCAATTACAAAATACAAATGAACAAAATCCTTTTCACTTGTGTCTTCATCCCTTTTATAAATCTTCATGGAGCATTTCCCCCTCAGTCTAGAATTCTCTAACACATATTCAATAGAATATTATTAAATGTTATTTTTATGAGAGAATGGCACATTGGGACTCATTTAATTCCTCTCTAGTGTTATTTGGACAAATAATAACTCCATATACCTTGGAAATTCGAATTCGATAGGCTTAACTTGATTTTAGGGAAGTTACATTAGCATGTGGTCCCACCGTTCTCCTCTAGCGCCCTCCTTGGCTAAATTTAGGACCTGTAACATGTCATAGGTTGTCATAAGTTGTCATAGATGTCATAGGCCCTCTGATTCTTGTAATAAGTTGTCATAGATGTCATAGGTTGTCATATATTTTCTATTTTAGCTCAGGGAGTTACAATCCATGAGATTCGTCCATGATAGGATTCCTTCCACCTTGGATCAGAGTTACACCACACATTTAGACTCATTCCACCACTAATACACCTTCCTTGTCCAAATTATTTTAAAATATTAATAAAATTTATTTTTAGGAGAGAGTGGTTCCTTGTTCCATAAATTTTTCCCTTGGACCTTGGTTTTCCATAGTGCCTCATGACCCCAATTCACTACTTTACTATTCTTCTATAATTTTTCCAAGTAACTTTAGACCATTGAATTCCTTAGTAATGGAGTGGTCCATAGTAAAAAAAATTGGGACATTAGAACCATTCCAACACTAGTATAATCAAGGGAATTTATTCATAGCATTATGTGTCCAAGGTTGGTCAAACAAAAATATTATCCAAAATATTGTTTAGATGGTACATGATTCAAGTGTAGTAGATTGTTAAGATCCTGGTGGGCGGCCTTCACTAACATCTCGAGGTTTTGGTGTAATGGTCTGTATCATCTGGTATCAGAGCCTCCACCTAGGTTCAAGTCACAGAGCGGGTGGCAACGCCTGCATTGCAGTGTTCGCTCGGGGCTCGTACGGCGCAAAGGGGACATCACCATACGGGCGCACATCTAGCCCAGAGTCTGGACTGCGAAGTGTAGTGGGATGTTAAGATCCTGGTGGGCGGCCTTCACTAACATCTCGAGGTTTTGGTGTAACGGTCCGTATCATCCAAAACCACATCACATTCGCCTAAGGACAAGGAAAACATGTCAGAGCGTAGGTTATAATCTTCCATAGAAATACGCACATTGTGACACTTCCCCTTGCAAGTTAAGGCGACCCCATTGACAACCATGACTTCAAAGCTGGAGCAAGGATGGACAAAACAATCAGCCTGTTTGGCAATCCGAGGGTCAATGAAGTTATGAGTGCTACCATAATCAATGAGTATGGTAAGAGGGAGCTTCTTGAAGTATCCCCTGACCCGCATTGTTTATGGGGTGGTGACGTCGGTGACATCATGGAGAGAGATCTCGGGTGGGTCGTCCTGAGATGGGGTGTCAACAGGTGGGTGTTGAATGTCGACCTGATCATCTACTATATATGTAGCTTCTTCACCAAGTTCTAAGGAAGGCGAAGAATCCACATCCAAGAGATAGAGCTTTTGTTGAACACATCTATGTCCCCGAGTGAATTTCTCATCACAATTATAGCAAAGCCCTTTTTCTCGGCGTGCCTGCATTTCTATTTCAAACAAATTCTTGATAGGAGTTGGTTGAGGAGCAGGCGTGATGGGAGGTCGTTGGGAACCCATATTTATGAAGGGAACAAAGGTGGGTTTGGAGCGTTGTTGAGCTGCGATCTTGTCCTCGGCCAGCTTAGCCAACCCTAGGACTTCCATCATTGTGTTGGGACAAAACATTTTGACCTCTGAGCGGATTTCATCCTTGAGACCACTGATAAAACAACTCCTGTAGAATTCATCAGACAATCCTTCTGTGTGATTGGCCAATTTCTCAAATTTTGTCTGATACTCTCTCACTGTGCCAATTTGGTGAAGTTTAGTGAGTGCTCCTATGAAATCATTAAAAGCACTAGGACCAAATCGTGGCAAAATGGGTTGGCAAAAATCTATCCAGTTTGGCTCGGGATGAGCTTTGATGTACCAACGGTACCATTGAAGGGCTTCCTGTTCCAAATGAAAGGATGCAAGTGGAAGTTTTTGGGCATCAGAAGTATTATGTAGACTGAAATATTGTTCTGCTCGATATTGCCATCCAGTCGAATCAGTACCATTGAAGCGAGGGAAATCAAGCTTCAGCCCACGAAAATTGCTAGAAGAAGAGAACCCGGTGGCTGCAAAAGATTCTGGTTGTCTGGTATTGTTCATGGCTGAATGCTGAAGATGGAGGCTGAGAAATTTTTCATCCAGATCTTGGAGTTTGGTTTGGATGGCTGCAAGTGCTTCCTCCATGGTGTGTGCTCCTGCATGGGTGACAACCATAACCAGGTTTTTTTTTTTTTTTTTTTGGGTGGAATGGGTAGAAAAACACAAACAGAAGCTGGTTTAGTAAAGGGAAATTTGGATTGGGGAAACAATCTGATGGGTAATTGGGGTTTGACTAGATTTTGGACACTGTCGAAAGGACAAGAAAGCAAAAAGGGGGATTTCAGAAGCGGGGTGATAGAATGAGAAAATTTGGCAAAGAGGGACAAAGAAGCAGAATTCAGAAAGGAACTTTGTGGTAAAATTTGAAGGTGATTGGGTGAAATCTGAGGAAGTTATGGCAAACCCTAAAAATAGACAAATGTGGGATTTCGGGCTTTGGGAAGGGGAATTGGGGATAAGGTCCTCAGGAATCAAAGATGCAGAATGGGATGACAGGGTTTCCCTGAAAATTTCAAGGGAAACAGAGTGAAAACAAGAGAGATATGGAGAGAAAACTGATTTTTTTTTTTTCTAGAAATGGATCGGCAACAGCAGCGCAACGGCGCGGAAGGAATCGAAAATGGCTGGATATGAAACGATGAATGGATATGGAACGACTGTCAGAATAGATCTGAAACGGCTAGATCTGGAGCGGAAGTGATCGGCAACAGTTCAACTGAAAATAGATATGAACCCCAGGTATGTGCGGCTTCCTATCGGTTCAGGTGTTTTACTCGGCCACCAATGATGTCTGACGGCTTGCGTATTAGGGCAGTACCCCTCACTCCACGGCTCAGGTAAAACTGATAACCGCTTTGCCACAAACGACAGCTCTTGGTTTACCTCACAGGTGGGAACTAGTCAATTAGGTAGGGGTCGTTGCCCTTTTCGCTGGAAAGTCCTCTCAATGGGCCAGCTACTTTGGCGTTCATGTGGTACTCCTCACAATGAGTTTTAGGGCTTATGCCCAAGTAATTCCCACAGTTAAACGGATAGGTATTATTCCCAAATCCGAAGCTGCAACAGAGATGAAAAAAAAATAAAAATTTGGCAGAAATTCCACCCAACGAGCCCAAGAAAGTGCTCTGATACCAGATATGATGAACCTGCAATAATTAATTAATGCAAATACACGAGATATCATAAATAATAGAACAGAATCACTTTTATATTGATCACGGGCCACTTCGAGGGGGCAACCTCCTTTGAGCAAGCTCAATACAATTAACTTCATGGTGCCTTCAATGACCTCAACACACACTTATATACTAAGTCTATGCCCAATACTATGAGTCAAAACCATGGGACATATAATACTACGGGACGACTTACAAAGCATATGCGTCCAATACTATGGGCTAATATAAACTACGGATCAACAAATACTACGGGACGACTTACAAAGCATATGCGTCCAACAACAATATACTAACATAGTAAAGAGAAGGGTTGACATAGGTTCCTAACATAGATATGCATTATTGAACCAAGGCATTCATGAAAGCGAAGAACATGAATTTGGTAGAATGGTGGTTTACATGTAGAGTTCCAAATATGTTACTCGTGAACTAGATGGTGGGAAAGAAAGCAAAAATATGGCATTGGTGACATCCCAATTTAGTGTCTCGTACTTAAAAAGGATTACATGTGGTTTGAAAAGGTTATATTATAATTACATATAGAGATTTTACACATGGTTTTAAAATGTTATATTCTAATTATGCCCTTATTTGTATTCCACTAGGTACTTCTATGTAATTTCATTGAGGACTTTTTGGAAAAAAAACATGACAATATGTTCTACATATCCATGCGGTGCAATGGAAGGATGAGCAATTTAAACAATGCAGGGACACTTTTCCCATCGATACTATACTATTGATTATGGATTTTTCTTATAATTACACCCTCCAACCACAGAATGAGATCCAAAGTCAATATTATCATTAGATCAGGTTAGCATAATGGTACATATCACAAATAGGCACGTGATAGATAGTAGTGAAGAGAAAAAAGATAATATCGAGGTAGTCTAACTTCTACATAAGTGATGATAGATGCCATGACCTACATTTTGTACAAATTTCTTCCAGATGTTGTATAATTACTTGAAGGAGAAAGATATACAAATGGATCAACATTGGATTTATCAGATGGTTGTACGAGCTTGTTTAAAAATTCCCATGTATTTAAATGGTTGAGTTTACTGCATAACAAATGCAATTTGTCAAAAATTTGAAATTACTTTGAGACTGAGCATGGAAAAGGTGAGTACGACGACGTTGGTGCATGTGTCAAAACTGCACTATGTAAGGAGGAGTTGAACTATATGACAAACTCCCTTATTTGAGATGTGCATTATATAGTCCAATGGTGCTTTATAGTAATGGAAATGGAAACAAGAAGGTGTGAGGAATCAACAAAGAGAGGAAATGTGAAAATATTTTTTTGGGGGCTGGTCAATGTAGATCAATCACATGCATATCGTTGCAAAAGAGTACATGGAACTTGTGGATCAACCCTATTTTTGAAATATTGATGTTAAAGCTTGCATGCTTTTTTGAACCATGTAGTAGCAAAGAATGGTATGATTGTGAATAGAAATATTGGGTTGATGTATGGGATCAAGTATCACTTACAATAGATCCATGGGTAATTGTTGAAATGACCTAGTTAGAGGCTAGTGAAGAATCTATTTCACAGGATTGTAATCATATCTCTGCCCTTTTACAACCAGGCACATTATTGTTGGAAAGACTTCAAAATATTGTGGTAAGAATCCATTATAGTTTGTGATTTAAGTATATTTTCAAACCTCTACACACATGTATTTGACCATGCATTGAATTTTTTTAGGACACATATATGCAGTGGTTTCCTCCAAAGGAAATGAATGGGGCATTTATTATTTATGGCACGATGTATCGAGGGTAATAAAACAATCAATCTATTGGTAATTGATGATGAATACAATGAGTTTCCAATTGGATCAATGGTTGTTAAGGGTGAATACCTGACATTGGACCAAAACTCAAGAAAGACCAATAGTTATGTATTCATGGATTATAGAACAGGTACATAGCTGTATTAGTTTACAAACTTAGTCATTGGTACAAACAACGACTATAAAGAATTTGTCAAAGGTATGATACTGCTAATCATTCAGAGCATGAGAAATTGATGGAGATTATTAGTAATAGGGATTATTCGAATGGTCTACTAGAATGACATCAACTAATCATACAAAAAAGGTAGATGGCATGTTTGAAGGGGAATGTTCTATATTGAGTTACATAGATTGTTGTGTTATTTTTCAATGCATTTACATATGACTCGATATATTATATTGCAAAATTTTAACACTATGTTCCCTTCGTGTGCCTAGGTTATATGAAGAATGAAAAAGGAAGTGGTGATGTGCTCACTACTAATCCACATAAACTCCTTTTATATAATGCAATCATCCATTAAAAATTATGTTGGTTAGTGACAATACACTAATTGATGGATTTCTCTATATGAAGAGAACTTGCACTATATTTTCAAATATTTTTGACCTTACTATGTGGTTATAAGAAATGAGCATTGTCATGGAGCATAGTTGTAGTTGTCTAGAAGTGATGTTTGAGATTTGTTAACTATTTTGTTTATTCTATAATATGCAATAATTCCAGGTAAGCACAATCTAAGCCTCTTGTCACTTGCAATATGTTAAAGATACAAAAGCAAGATTCTTATGTTCAATCAACATATAAGCACATAATGTTTTATCTTCCTAGTGAGCTTACATCATATTCAAATGGTCATATTTCATGTTTTCAAGTATTGGTATTTTACAAGATTTTTTTTAGATATAGTGAAATTAACCAAGAATTCACACATGTTGTGTTGTAATCATCAGTTCCCACTTAAAACAATAAGTACTTTTTTATATTTAAAATATATTGTAGTTGGAATGTTAAACAATTAAAATTTATATTTGTCAAATAGTTATAATGTCTATTATGTTCACAACTATAATGGTGACCTTACCATTTTCATTAGACACAACCATGTTTCATGCAAACAGTTTGTATGTGCACTTTTCATTATTATTAATTTATTTAGTGCCCAACTAAATTGAAATAAAGACATTGATTTACACCATAAAATCATGGCTTAGATATGTATAAATTTGCAAGTTGTTAATGATGATGATTATTGAAGTACTAACATTAAAATAAAGCAACTGGGACATTATAAGAAACAAAGTAAATGAGATACAATTGGGAGTATGTTTCTTTTGTGTTTGTGATAATATACAAAGGTATGGGAATATTTTAAGATTTGGATATATGCTCTTGTTATTAAATCAGAACTTGTTTTATTTATCAATTTTCAAAACTACGGTTTTTTTCAATATGAAGAGGTAGTGCACATTTAGATTATGGCTCCAATCTTGTAAATCCTGCCACAATAACGTGCATATATCATGGTCATAGAGGGCTTTCCCAAACAAACTTGGAGCAACTCATGTTACAAAAAAATGATGCTCCGTTATGTTTTTTTATTCTGTGGGACAAATTTGCCAATAGTTCTTGAATGTGTTCTGGATACAACTTGAAACTGGACATAAAAGGAATAATGGGACTTGAATCCAAAAACCACCAACTCCATTAGAATCCTTGCAACAAATTATAGTTTGGGTACAACTCACCCATGGGTCCCAAGGCTCAAAGCTTGTTTTAATCGTCAATTTTCAAAACTAGGGTTTTTCGTCAGCAAGAGGTAACGCACATTTTGGATATACGGGTCCAATATTTGAAATAATTAACTAAGAGTTTGTGGGTACCATGGTCATATATTCCTTTCCAAAACAAATTTGTGGAAACTTATGCTACTTTAAAATGCTTGTTTGTTATGTTTTTATTCCCTGGGAAAAATTTGTCAAGAGTTCTTGAATGAGTTTAGGATGTAACTTGCAACTGGACATAAATGAAAATGAGATGTCATATTGATGAACCATTGAATCCATTAGATTCCTAGTAGCAGATTATATTTGGGTTACTGCTCACCCATGGGTGCTAAGGCTCGAAGCTTGTTTTATTCGTTGATTTTCAAAACTAGGGTTTTGCTCAGTATGAGACAATGCACATTTTGGATTTATGTGTCAAATCTTGGAAATTATTCCCCAAGGGAATGCAGATGGCATGTTCACATGCCTTTCCCAAACAAACTTGTAGTAAATTACTACTTCTCCACTATAAGTTTATGCCCAGACACAAATTTTCCAAGAGTCCATTAATGAATTCAAGGTGCAACTTGAAACTAGACATAAAATGAAAACTAGGATTTGGATCGATGAATCATTCAATTTGTTGTATTGTTGGAATTGGATTATAGTTGGGGTACCCCTCATCTGTGGGTACCAATACTTAGAGCTTGTTTTATTTGTTGATATTCAAAACTAGTGTTTTGCTCAGTAGGATGAAATACACATTTTGGATTTATTGGTCCATTAATTTTGAAAATCCCACCCTAATATTTTGCGGATAGCATGGTCACATAGTCCTTTATCAAACAAACTTGCATCAACATTCAGTACTTGAAAATGTTGCTTCATTATGTTTTTATGTATGGGAATAGATTTGTTAAGAGTCCTTGAATGAGTTCGTTTTGCAACTTGCAAGCGGACATAGAATAAAATAGGGACTCAGATCAATGAACCATAGAATCTATTGCATTCCTAGAAGTAGTTTGCAGTTTGGGTACCCCTAACCTATGGGTCCCAACACTTGGATCTTGTTTTATTTGTCAATTTTAAAAATTAGAGTTTTTCTAAGTAGGAGGCAATGCACCATATGGATTTATGGGTCCAATCTTGAAAATCCTACCCTGAGAGCATGTGTATAGCATGGTCACATAGGCCTTGTCTCGAAAATCTCACAAAAACTTATGGTACTTGTAAATGTTGCTCCATTATATTTGATGCCACGATACAAGTTTTCCAAGAGTCCAATAATGAGTTCAGGATGCAACTTACAACTAGAAATGAGATAAAATTTAGGACTTGGATCTATGAATTGTCAAGTCCGTTAGATTATTGGAAATGGATTACAGTTGGGATACACCTCACCCATGCATTGCAAGTCTCAAAGCTTGTTTTATTTGTCAATTTTCAAAAATAGGATTTTGATCAAGGAGGAATTGCACATTTTGGATTTATGGACCCAATCTTGGAAATCCTACCCTGACAACTTCAATGGACATCTAGAACTTAATAATGGATTCAAAATATGAATGATGAGTGATGGCAATGATAAATTATACATTGTTTTTTCAATTATGCCCAATGTTTTGAATATATAAATTATTGGTTGAATATTTTTTGAGAGGTCAATAATGTGAAACACGTACCGAGGGTCAAGCTTCTCAAGTCTGGGCTTGTTTTCTGTTCTTAAATGAAAATTTTCCTCATAAATCAACCCTATAATATAATAAATTGTGTCATAGTGTAGATTGGGGGTAGTGTCAATTGTTAATGCTTACAACTAAGAGAAATTTGCTCATGTTGTTAGTCCACAGAAGGATGCTTTCTTATAGTTAAGTATTATATTCCCCTATGTAATTTGTTATCCATATTATTAACTGTGTATGAAATCTGAATCAATGTTGGATAATGGTGTGTGCATGGTAAAGTGACATTTTCTAGTTGCTATTTGGATTTAATTTTCATTGGTGGAGCAATATTTTTTTTTTGGCATATGATTGTTTGATTAAATGTTTGGACTTAAATTCAATTTTTATCGTGGTCTCCATCCTCAAAATGAGAGGAGTAGCTAGGGATTTTCCTCAAAAATTGCAACATGGAAAATGAAATTATATAAAAAAATTAGGTTTATCAATGGAAAAAAGTATTAAACCTATTATTGATTTTATGCTTGAAAATTTTGATGTGAAATGAGGTGTGGAAGTGTTAATGGAAATGATTGAATGCATGTAAGTGACTAAAATTGTTGGTATTATTAGTGTAGTTTCAATGTGTGACATAGTTAATGAAAATAACACATATCCAAATCAAATAAACAATATCATAACATGACACATAAACATCAAATAAATAAAACCTTGCAATAATAGAGAAATTAGTGTATCTATATTCAAAATTGGTCAAAGTATATTGTAATATCCCTAGCCTTCCTTGGTATTTATTGGCCTCAATGTAAATATTGTGTTTATGCAATGTCTGTTTACCCTAGTGTGGAGCTTAAGGACAAAGCCCCACTAGTGGATGCTTAAGGTTTTGCTTTTATAGGTGAGTATTTGACATTGGGACTATGCATGCGCTATTAAGCCATGAAATTTTGTAATTGATGTAAACGTTTAATATTAAAATGAAATACCCAAAAAAACTGGCTAACTAAGGAAACCAATGAGAAGGGGCCAAAGGTATCTACTAGGGAGAGGTGAGGGGGTAGTGGGATGGGGACCCATGTTGCCACCTGGGAAATAGAAACCAATTTGATTCCCTGTATGGGTATGGATTCGGTTACAGGAGGTGGAGAAGGAAAGTTGATGGAGGAGATCCGTAGGGGATAAAAATGACTTTGAGATCCGCAATGGGGTTCTGCTCACTCACCCTGAAAAACATTTCCTGATCACCTAGGAAACCAAGAACCCGATGGCTACTATGGAAGAGGGAACCCAGTTTCGATAGGGGATCGCGAAATGCAGAGCGAGTCGTGAGATAGAGAGGGAAGAAATGACCTCTATGTGAATGGTAGTAGCAGAGCCGAATGCCATGGTAATTCCGCGCGTATGCATTATTTGTTGATAGAATCCCTAAGAGAGAACCCGAAGGCGGATTACAGAGCATTAGCAGCTAGAGGAGGTCATGCCAAGCTTGGAATTTGCGGATAGAGAGTCGAGTTTTGGTACAAAGGTAGTTCGTAACCCTATGGGGAGCCAATTTGATTAGTAGAAGTAGAGAGTCAGATTTAGGGTTGGAATACTGGATAAACCCGGTGAAGATTGTAATCTCATAGAACTAGCAGTTGGACCTTCTTATGCCTATCCTGAATAGCACTGGAAGGGAAGGGGCCTTGAGGGACTGTGTAGCAGAGAATAAGACCTTCCTTATGTTGGGTGAGATAGAGAATGTGGGTGCCATGTCTGTTGAGTGTTGAGATGTCTATATCTCTGTGGTTGATCTCACTGTCTTAGAAATATCCTCCCTGTCACCTTGTGTGCTTGATAAACCCAACTATAGGTTGGATTAGCATTGAAGTAAACCTGGATCATTAGAGAGCCTTCCTAGCCGTCCGTAGTGGATACACAACCCACATCGGGGGTGGTCTCTCATCTGAAAGAGTATAGGCTGGACAGAGACCTAAGGTTGGGTGGAACGTTACTCTCACTTAGCCAATTGTTGGGGCAACTTCAAGATACAAAGATAAGTGTTATGTGGAATGAATGTGGATATTTCATGTGTTGAATTATGTTGCTTTGCTTAATTAGTTGATATATGATTATATGAATGTGAAAAGTAGGCATGTTATACATAAGCCTGAGTATAAGGACGAATGCATGTGAGATGCTTTATTCTATTGCATGAGTTTAATGCATTTCTAATTTTACATGTGTTAGTTGTATGGTTAGCCTTAACTTTGTTTATTATATGGATTTTCTTATGAGGTGTTTACCCTAGTAAATGGACTACTTAACCTCACCTAATCATGGGAATGGTTATATGGCATGTGGTATTCTTAATTCTCTATGTGAGTTAGAGGAAAGATGATGATATGGAACGAGACAGGTAGAGACTTGTTGAAGGATGGAAGGTACCTTAGAGGGTTTATAGAAAAAAATTCAGAGGAGAAAATGAGGATGTTATATAACTCAGTTGGGAAGGGGATTGTACCAATGGATACAACTCTCCAAGAGATTTCCAACGGTACCAACCTTGCCTCATTTGGACCCAGGATGAGGAATTTATGACCCTTAGAAGTTGCTTGGAAACTTGTTGGAGTAAGGGTCTTGAGGAGGATCCTTTCCACATCCGCAATGAGGATTGAAGATTACGGAAGGTTGTTTGATGGAAAGTTGAATTCCGCATTTCCGCATCCGCAATGTGGATTGCAGAAGGTTGTTTGAAAAGGAATGGAGCTCCACATTCCTGCATCCGCAATGCAGATTGCAGATTGCGGAAGTCCGTTCATCTCAATAGATTGTTGTTCCGCATTTCTGAATCCCACGATGCGAATTGCGGATTGCGGAATGTGGATTGAGGATCACAATGGTGGATTGCGGAATGTAGATTGTGGATCACAATGGTGGGTTACGGAATGCAGATTGTGGATAGAAATGTTGGATTGTGGATCGCATTGGTGGATTGTAGAATGCAGATTGCGGATCGCAATGGTAAATTACAGAATGCAGATTACGGATCGCAATCGTGGATTGCAGAATGTGGATTGCAAATTGCAATGGTGGATTGTGGAATGCGGATTGTGGATCCCAATGGTGGATTGTGGAATTTGGATCGCAATGGTGGATTGCGGAATGTAAATTGTGGATCGCAATGGTGGATTACGGAGTGTGAATTGCGGATCGTAATGGTGGATTGCAGAATGCAAATTGAAATGGTGTATTGCAGAATGCGGATCGCAATGGTGGATTAGATAATGCGTATTGTGGATTGCAATGGTGGATTGCAGAATGTGGATGGAAAATCGCAATGGTGGGTTGCAGAATGCAGATTGCGGATCACAATGGTGCATTGCGGATCCGAACCGATTGCGACTATGTGTGTGGAATTGGAAGAAAAAAAAAGAATCAGTGATACCCTCATGGTGATAATGATGTGATGATCTATCGTATCCTATTGAAAAAAATGGTTTGCAACAAACCATTCCCTTTCTTAATGGAAATAAAAAAATTAATATAAATGTCTCCAATGATTGAATACGAGTATTATAACATGTGGTTTGTTTTTATTGCCTTTAGATTGTGGTTGTTATATGTTTAATGTTAAAAACTATTTTACTATATTAGCACATATCAATGTATTAATATTTTAGAGCGGAAACTTGGCATATTTGCAATACATACTTTTTTTTGGAGATTTAAGTTCTCAGCCCTCACAAGAAACCTGCCATCTAACAAAGAAGATAAATGCCTCAAACACAAGTGCAATGATAATGATGATTTGATAGATGAAGAGAAGCATCAAAGGAAACACATCAGTCAAAAAATAAAATGCATAATATGGAAAAAACAATAAAATTGTAATAAGGTCATTTTGTTTTGTGCGAATTAATAATGGAGTTTTGTGCAAATCCAATTCTGAACAAGCATAGATACATATTGACCCTAGAAATATAGTGATTTTTCTTCACTCTCTAAAATAAGAGGTATGTGGATGATAGAATATATGTGATGTGAATGTATTAGTGGTTGGTAATGATTTTGAAGTTGAAATAAGGAATATGTCCTCCTCAAATTCTCACTCAATTCTCTTCCCCCTTCACATGTACTTTGATTTCTCATATTTTCTCCTCTTCTAAATACTTTGTTGCATGCTTGAATGAAGAAAATGAGGGACAAAAATCCTTTTGAATTTGAAATGGATTCTTAGAGATCCTCTTTAAATGGTAACATCCTCCTCAATCATATCCTTAAGTGTGCATGAAGAGGCTTAATAAGCCCTCTTTGATGACTTCTTTAAACCACTTAAGATTTTTTTTTGTATTTAAAGTGTTTGGACAAGTTTGTGTTTGCAAGTGTCATTATGTGTAGAGACCATATGCATGGGTGGGATGGTGTAAGTGTGACTTCCATTGTTGTTATAATAAACTTAATGTGTGGGGTCATAGGGTTTAAGGGCTAATATGTTCAAATAGTTGATTGTAAGGTGAGGGGTTGTAATGTGTAAGGCATTGGATGGATTAGTCTGCATTGGAATGCCATGTGTGTAGTTTCATAATTGGTGGATTCCATGTGCATGGAGGTGATTAAGTGTGTGAGGGTTTCATTGTAGTTATGAAACAATGTGTACTTATGCTTGAACCTGGATTCAAGGATTAAGGTGTTTGAGTATTTGATTATCATGTGATGGTTCATAGACATTAGGGGTATAATGTGGAAGGAGTTGGAGGAGTTAGAATGTATTGGAGCATAGAGTGTTCTAAGGTTACAATGGGCGTGGGATATGTTAATGAGGGTGTGTAAATGTGTGAGGAATTCATTGTGGTTATGAGAAAATTATGTGTGTTTGGGGTTGTATTTGGGAGGGATCAAGGTGTTTTAGGGGCTTACAGTCATTGATGAGATCTATAGAGTTGGGGGATGTATTGTTTAATGGGTGGTAAGACTTATTGTGAAATAGGGGTTAGTGTGTGTAGGGACATAATGCATGGGATCCAAGTGCATGCCTGTGGATAAGTATTGTTGGCTCTTTCCTCATAATGACACCATTGCATTAACATATAAACATAACAAAATGCAATAAGGAAGATTCTGCAACTATTGGGAGAACTACATAAAACAAGACAACAACTAACAACCAAATAGAATGAAACCAAGACACCATAGATATGAAACTAACTCATACATATTTTATTAATTATAAAAATATTGAATACATATGTTTCCCTTTCCCATGGTGGGAAAGGGATTTGTGGAAATCCCTCCATCACCTTTCTTTATGAACCCACAACTCCTCAATAACTCAAAGAGTGGTTTCAATACAAAATCCTTTAAAAAGATGGTATATCAATGACCTCTAAAACCACCTATTTATACCATACCTATTGGAGGCGAGAGATAAATGCTTCACTACCTCCACTTACATTAGAAAACACTTTTACTTTTAATCCCCAGTATTTTTCAATTACATTCAATTTTGACCCTAACTAATTTATTAATGGTGATAATCTTGAGCACAGTTCCTAATAGTTGTGTTTGCAAGCAACCATGACCCAACAAGCCCCAAAAACTATTCCTTGACTTACCCTCGAGTCAATATAAATGGAGTCACATCCACATCCAACTATCCAACAATCTAACCTTTTCGCTACTTCATCATCCTTTGGGCACAACCTCCTTACAACTTCTTCACTCTGGCTAGCTCCCTAAACCTCTTCACCATTCTAGAACCTCTTCATTTTTTTTTCTAGCCTCCTTAACTAGCCACAACCTCCTTGTGTCCTATCACAACCTCATCATCATGTTTAAATCCTATACAATGGATCTCCCTATGGAAATTAACCCATCTGATCAGAATGCCTTGGATGATATCTTGGGAAACCACCAAATTATTCTACTAGGAATTAATGTTTTATATGGGATTGAAACTAAATAATAGTCTACTGCAACTACATTTATCCTAAAACTATCCTAATCTAATCATCTATCCTCTAAATCAGTTTCATGATTCACACTATCCATATCTACTCATAAGTGGGAACCTTCGACTTTAAAAACTGTTGCTCATAACCTCTATTTGCAACCTATCATTTTAAAAACTACTAGTCATAAAATCTATTCACACCCTAACAAAAAAATGGTTCGCTGAAAATATAACACAACCACCAGGGTGATCAAGCCTAATAGTTAACCTAAAAAATCATCCTGAGCTGAAACAAATCCACCAGGATCCACAACTAGAAGGAAGATCCACTTGGGTTGCTACATCCCTCACAACTAGTCACAAGATCCCACTAAATCCATCTCACCATAATCATAAAACTTAATATCAGGTTCTATCCATAGTTATATTACTTCAGGTTAAAAAATCCCACGTTCTACAACATGCCATAAAATTTCCACCACATTCTACAGTAGGCCACGACTATTCTACAAATTGATTTCAACAAAGTTGGTCCTATAGATATCGATTCCACTACATTCCACAAATCTGAAACATGTTTACACTTATGAGGATGAAAGGTATACCAAAATACTTTCACAAACCTCTATAAATGCTCAATAGTTGTAACAATTGTGATACCATTGGTTCACAGGCCCAAAAACTTGAACTGCAACCCCTAGTAACCATGAATGGAATTGACCCAAGATAATATAAATAAGGTATAATACAACTCTACAAATAACCAAAAAAACTAATATGGAAACAACTCCTTCATTGAACAAAGTCTAGTGCCCACATGATCTTCTACAATTATGTATGTCGTAATACCGTCTGAGTTATCCATGATTCACCAGAACCATATTCTTTTC
Source organism: Larix kaempferi (assembly GCA_027924585.1). Classification (NCBI taxonomy): domain Eukaryota; kingdom Viridiplantae; phylum Streptophyta; class Pinopsida; order Pinales; family Pinaceae; genus Larix; species Larix kaempferi. Next base: position 2,017,884 of record BSBM01000766.1, on the reverse strand, counting down.
TACACATCACAACCATCTTGTTGTTAAGTGTCACACACAAAATCCAAAGACATAATTATTTTCACCTAGTCGATCCATAGTGTGTCAGTAAAGGTTGTATAATAGAAATTTCAAGAGGATTGCAACCCAAGCAAAACATGTAGTGTAACCGACCCTGAAACCAAGGTCATTGGAACATGTAAACCCAAATGAAGGTTGAATAAAGGTATTGTACAATGGAATAGGTTCAGCCAAAGGTTAGGATAACATACCATCAAGCCAATTTAAAACAACATTCAACCATTAAAATAAATTGTGACACATTAAAAACAAATATAAAGTTCTCCTACTGCTCATGTAGATGCAAGACCACGCAAGCATGAAAATGCAACCAATTTTAAAAGCTTATTAAAAATATAAACTTGGCATTATTAAAACATTAAGGGGACCATAATCATCCCAATAATAATATATGATCGGATTTATGGAATTATTTGCAAATAATTACAACAAGAACTTTCTATCATAAAATTAGGTAATAATTATACATCCGTAAATCCAATTTAAGACACTTTCATTAACATCGTTAGATTGCTCATCAAATCATATCTGAATATAAAACCTACAACCAATCAATAATCCAAAATTATAGGTATATAGCTACCATATTCAACCATTACTTCATACAAAAGATCAAGTCTACCAACTGCTATCAAAATCACTACTGGATCATCCAGCAAGCATCCAAATCACTGCAAAACCAACTGGAAAACCCAAAAGAAAGCATACCAGACAAATACGACACTCTACATCCACCAATGACACACTGTAAATTTCATGCACAACCATACAACTTCAGATAATTAACTCTACAGAAAAACCATCCATTCAATCTAGTTTTCAAGCAGAAAAACCCATTTCCTAGTAGTCGAAACTTGGTATTTTCATATAAAAGAACTGAGCAGCCATGGAGGACATGATTGAAAAGTAAGATACAAAAAATAACACATGAGTAAACATATTTCAATCTTCCATTAGGATGAGATCTAAAAATCAAGGAAAGTACACCCATTTCCAACCAGGATTCCTCATCCAATGTTTTGAAAACCAAGCATTTTCAACTATAAATTTATCCATAGTTATGATCAGCCATAGAGGGTTCATTTTTAGAGTAATATGCATAAAATAACACATGAATAAACATATTTCCATATTCCATCAAGATTGTATCTAAAAATCAAGGAAAGCGCACCAATTTCAAAGCGATTAAACCATCAAATTTGCATCCAACCATTAATATCTCTACCAAGATTTTCAACTGTAAACAATTTAGCTATGACGACAATGGAAACCACATATAAACATATGAATTTACATAAAATAGTTCACTTGTATTATTAATGTGCAACTAGCATCAACTAAACCACATTCCACCCAGCTAAAGGTATTGTCAAACTAAATCTTACTTTAACAGGCCACCCCTGAGCTAAGACCGTATATCCACAATAGAGGTGGAATCAAATATAGATCAAGTATCAGTTTGAGAATCCATAACTCAATTCCTCACCACCTTCTTTCTCCTCCACCCCACTACCAGGTGCAATGGTAATCCCTTCACCTCCCAAGTTCCTCGAGACATCGCCATTCACCACCAAGATTTATGTGCGGTTCCATGAATGAGACAAGTAGTGGCCTAGGAGGAATTATACCAAAGTTATCCAGGATTTCCACAGATACCATACAATATCACAATGCTTCAAGAATAAGGTTCATTTACATAGTAGAGAATACATGGCTTAACAAGCTCACAAAATCACCAAGCTCCCAACATCAATGGCATGAACCACCAAAACAACTAATAATAGTCAAAAACCTTCACCAAAAAGATCAACCATGGATTTATATACCAAAGAAGGAAATTTGAACCGAAGGGGGGGTCAAATCAAGCCAAGGGGGCTAACTCAACCACAGGAGGATAACTATAATCCAACCCAAGCAATTCAAATTTCAAGGAGACTGACCCCAAGCCACTCTACCCAAGTCAAATTCATGTGTGAACACATCATCCATGGAGAGGAATCAAAATTAGTGAGGTAAGGAGTTAAACCAAGTCATCTTCCCAAAATAGAAAAGTAGGGGTTACACAAGGAGTTATCCAAATTTTGAGGTGTTAAGGCTAAAAATATTCAGTGAGGGCACACTTGTGCAAATGGGGGTTACAAAACCAAGTATAGCTAGCAAAAAGGATTTACAAAACCACCAAAGGGGCTCAAATGACAAGTGGGATCCATCCAAGCATCAAGGTGGGTGCAGTCACCAAGGAAGGCCCACTAAACGATGAATTAGGCTCAATAGTACCAACATAGGCTAAAATAATCAAAATTTGGGTCCGTTTTACAATGTTCGGGTGAGCATCAACTAATAAAGTCACCAAAGCATAAATACAGACCAAGCTCAACCAAATAAGTTCTAAAGTGCTAGGAATGTCCCCATTCCCCCTCACCTTGTGGATCCATGCCTCCTGTACTCTTTTAGTGGTCCCTGGTGTGCCAGTTGTTTTTATTAATTAATTATTTACAAAAATAATAATAATAATCTCTCTCAGTCCTTAAAGACCCTTGTCTTGGAACTTAGTGCCACAATAATAAAAAATTACAATTTACATATGTCTGGAGCTTAACACATGGGGTATTACGTTCCCCTCTCCCTTCAACAATGCATTGTCCTCAATGCATAATACATACATGCATTTACAAAAGGATAATAGACATTCCCATACATGCCTCATAAAGATAACATTCTTCAAACTCTCACAGTCATGCCCATACATGCCTCATCAAGACAACATGTTTCTAACCACAATACTTCCCACTACCATCTACTTGTTCATCTCCACTTCCCATGGGAGAATCAATACTAGTATATTGGACTCAAGGAAGCAAGGGTTAGTCTTCAATCCCCATTATAGGGTCTTCAAAGCTCATTACAATGCCTTTAACCCTTGTTACAAGGCCTTCAATTCTCATCAAAGATACATCCACATAAAAATCATATTTTATTCACTCATATGATTAACATCATGTATATAAAAATATATGATATAAGGATAGTCTTGTACAAAGATACTTTCTTCACATTGAAACAACCGCATGGTTAGCATCAAACACACACACACACACACATTTATACATTGCTCGACAAGATACATATAATACATCTCCAAAATATAAGATACATGAAATAAGATCTAATTATCACATGAAAAATTTCAAGGGTACATCACAACATGAAATAAATACCTTTTTGTTCCATATTTCACTCTACTTCACCTATGACAAGTGAATAACATCAAAGGTATAAGAAATCATAACACTTGAAATGCATTTACCTGAAAATGTATTCTGATCCATTTTAGATTTAAATTCAACCACAGATTATGTACATACTCTACGTTACCTGAAATGCATTAAGATACTTTTATAGATAATACATTTTCCAGCAAATATGCAACCAAGATACTTTCCAACAGAGAGATAGGATAACCTTTCAACAAAGATACCTTTATCGCTATTTAAAAAACCAATGCAACATCATTATATTGTTAGTTTTTCAACATTAATTCAAAATGATCTAGGATCTTAACTGAGAGAACAACATGTACAGCATATCAATCAATCACAAGAGACAATAGACACAAATCATTTCACCGAGGAAACCATAAAGGAGAAAACCTCGCAACTTCCTCAGAGATAGAATGAGCAATGATACAAAACCCTAATAACAAGAGATAGTCTCCTAGCATCTTCTCCTCCTCCACTTGTGCGCACTACTCACTTGAGAGAATGAGTGAGTGAATGAATGAATAATAGAGAGGTGCTCCTCTCTATTTATACTTGACTTCCACTTGAATTTTACCCTACCTGGGACGACCTCAACTAGGAGAGTCTAATAACCCACTATGACCTAACTCAGGGCCGACCCCACTAGGGAGTCTAATAACCCTATCACATACAATGATAACCTTTCCAATCGGAGGAGTGAAACCTCTCCGTCGTAAGTACAATGTCATATGAATACAATATAAAATATACAAGTAAAATACATTCTGAAGTTACAAATACATCAACACTCCCTCTTAACTAGGAAGGTATTTCTTGACACAGTTCTTTAGCACAAGTCTTCATCGTCACTGGATCATCGTCATTGCTACTATCTCAATCATCAATCTCCAACCTACTCGTCATAGGAAGTTCTATAGAGCCAACCCTTTTTCATGCTGGATGTAGGCCTAGCTTCCATGTAGGTCTTCATCATATCTGTGAGTGGCCTAACAGAGGTGGAATCTCAAGACTGATTATGTGCATCTGCAAAACCTCAAAAGATCATCTCAGGACTGATTACGAGCTTACTACTCAACCTATAAGATGTCCCAAGACTAAATTACAAGCAAAGTTCACAAAACCTCTAAAGAGCATCCCAGGACTGATTATGAGCTTACTGCTCAACCTATAGGATCTCCCAGGACTAAATTACATGCGACCAAGCAAAACCTCGAAAGAGCATCCCAGGACTGATTATGAGCTTCCTACTCAACCTATCGGATCTCCCAGGACTGCATTACATGCTACCAAGAAAAACCTCGAAAGAGCATCCCAGGACTGATTACGAGCTTCCTGCTCAACCTATTGGATCTCCCAAGAATACATTACATGCGACTGCATAACCTGCAACATATCCATGGCCTAGGAGTATCATCCTAATACTCATGATCAACCTGATCATCCTCGCATGGAGCATCATGCTGATGCTCATGATCATACTGATCATCATCATATAGAACACCATCCGAAGCATCGTCCTAATGCTCATCACACAACACTTACATCCATAGCCATGGGTAGGATCCTCCTACGACCATGCTTGGAAGGGCTTCTGCATCTGTGTCCCATCACTTCCTCGTGGAAGTATCTTCAATTTGAAGAACACCAAGCCTCTCTCTAAAGTACTAGAAATTCACTCTGGCTAGTGGTTTGGTCAACACATATGAAATCTGCTCATTTGTTGCAACATATAGGAGATTCACTGCTCCTCTCTACTCCATATCCCTGATATAGTGATACTTGATCTTAATGTACTTTGACTTATCATGGAACAATGGGTTCTCATACAACTTCACACAACTCTGGTTGTCACAGAAGATGCAAGTAGCATCAAACTGGAGGTCAAATAAATTAGATAGTAGATTCCTTATCCATACTACCTCACAACTAGCCAAACAAGCTGCGACATACTCTGCTTCGGCTATACTTAGTGCTACGTAGGACTACTTCCTGCTAAACCAAGAGATCACACCTGATCCCATACTGAAGCAACACCCTGAAGTGCTCTTCCTATCTGCAGCACTACCTACCCAATCTGAATCAACATAACCCTCCAGGTTAACCTTTTGATTCGCATCATACTTAAGCCCATAATCAATCATACCCTTCAAGTACCTCAGAATAAGATTTACAACAATCAGGTGAACATGTCTAGGATCCATCAGGAACTGGCTCAATGTGTTCATCGCAAAGCAAATATCTGGTCTTGTGGTTGTCAACTACATCAAGGACCCAATCATATGACAATACATCATGGCATCAACAGACTCTGATGAAGCATCACTCAATAGATTCAGGTTCGATGCCATAGGTGTGGCCATGGCCTTGCATTCCATCATCCCGAACCGCTTCAGGATCTCTACTTCATACTTCCCTTGTCCAAGGAAGATTCCATCTGCACTCTACCACACCTCCATGCCTAGAAAGTAATGCATCATTCCCAAGTCCTTCATCTCAAACTCGGCAACAAGCTTCCTCTTTGTATCAGCAATCAACCCAATCTCACCTGTCACAAGTAGGTCATCTACATGTAGGAGTATCACTGTATTTCCTTCCTCAACCTTGTAGTAAAGGTTGAAATCCGCTTTACTCTTAGTAAAGCCCAAACTGGATAGGAAGTTGTCAATCCTGCCGTACCAAGTTTTTGGTGCTTGTTTCAAACCGTACAAGGCTTCCTTCAATTTGCACACATATGACTCTTTGTCATGTGTCTCAAAACTGAGTGGCTGCTCCACATACACTTCCTCTCTGACTACACCATTTAAGAAATATGACTTAACATCCATCTGGTGTATCTTCAACTTCATCACTGCAGCCAGAGAAAGTACTATTCTGATGGAACTGTATCTGGCTACAGCTGTAAAAGTCTCTTCATAATCTATCCCTTCTTTCTGGGAAAAGCCACAAGCCACAAACCTTGCCTTGTATTTCTCTATGCTACCATCTGCAGCATGATTGATCTTGTATATCCACTTGGAAGTCACAACAGACTTCCCTTCTGGTCTTGGGACCACATCTCAAACATCATTCTTCATGATCGATTGGTACTCCTCGACCATGGCTTCCTTCCATTTGTGTATCCCTGATCCTGGGAAGTTTAGATTCTTCAATAGGTATTTTTCTTCAACTTCGTCGCTTGGAACAAATGTTGTTGTCGTTCTTTTGTAGGTGATTTTGTACACGATCTTTTCTACAATTCAAATTCAATTGCATGATTAGAAACATCTCATAGTTTTCAGAACAAAATCCCACACATAAGAACATATGTCATACAGTCATGCAATTATCTTAGCCAATTCTTCAATACAACATTCATCCATATCCCGTATTCATATGATAACTTTCTATATGCCTTCCATCTCTACCAGAACATTGTTAAGAGTGTGCACTACTCCCAACATGTCATCAAAGAGGTTTCATTCTAGATAAGTAGCAATGGAGTGTTGTACAGTACCATAGGCCACTTACCCATTACTATATTAGTAGTATCTTGTTCATTAATGCAACTTTTCTAAAATGCATAATATACATCATAAATCTAGGAACATAAGTATGTACATGACTGAACAACATCATTTAAGTAATCATATATACAAGAAATGACAATTCAAATACTTATCTTTGTTTGGTTGTTGGGTGGACTCCCTCTCAATCTTTGCTTCCTTGCAGGAAATACTGGAGTGTGCTCCCTCTTGATCTCTGAATCACTGCATAAATTCTTGAAGCCTTTTGAAGTGAATTCTCCACCATTGTCAGATTTGAAAGTCTTGATCTTCTTTTCAGTGTGGTTTTCTATCAAGGGTTTGAATTCCTTGAATTTGTTGAATAATTCATTTTTGTTCTTCAAAAAATGAACCCAAGTCTTCCTAGAGAAATCATCAATGAAAGAAACATAATATACATACCCACTCAGAGAGATAGATGACATCGGACCGCATACATCGGAGTGGATAATTTCCAAAATTCCTTTTTCCTTGCTTTCACTTCTTGGAAATGCCTTCTTTGCGTTCTTTCCTTTTGCACATCCTTTGCAAACACCTTCATGCTTTGACTGGATTTCAAGTAGACCTTCTACTACTTTGCTTGCAATTGGTAGTGCTCTATAGTGACATGTACAAGCCTTTTGTGCCAAAGTTCACTTGGATCCATGGATTCATGTACCATGGCATGTTCAGGTTGTCCCTTCAATTTGTACAATCCTCCCTCTTGCTCTCCAATCACTACTACATCATTTATGGTCTTTCCTTTTGGACACATGAGTACTTGTCCATCCAAAAATGAAACTCTCATCCCATTTGCATCCGAAGATGATATGGAGAGAATATTCTTCTTGAGTCCAGGTACATATAGAACTTTCTTCATCTTCAAAGACTTCCTAGAGTCTAACTTGTAGGAGGCTTCACCACTCCCTTTTATAGGGTATTGATATCCATCCCCAATTTTTACCTTATGAGGTGACTCATGTTCAGATAGGTCCATGAAATATTTCTTAAAACCCGTCATGTGTTTGGAAGCCCCTTTATCAATAAGCCAATCATTACAACCATGTGTAATAGTATCTGTGAGAGCAGCGATTAGAACATATTCTCCATCACTTGAAGAGTCTTCACTTTCTGCCTTAGTCTTCTTCTTAGGAGGTTCATCATCCTCAGCAGCATGAGCATGATATCTCTTCTTGTTGTTCTTCTTCTTGTTGTTGTTGAATCCTTTTAGGTTCCGTGGACATTCTGAGGTATAGTGTCCCTTCTCATCACATGAGTAGCATCTAATGTGAGAGAGATATTTATTCTTTTGATGATGGTGAAAAGGTTTCTTATGATGAGCTTGCTCCCTCTTGAACTTACTTCTCCTGGTGTGAGCTGTGAGAGCTTGGTCTTCACTTCCAATCTTTTCTTCTCGGGCCACAAGCCTAACTTATTCTTGTGAGCATTCCTCCCAAAGTCTACTGAAAGAGATCAATTTCTTTCTTGCACAAACTCCTTGGATGAAGGAGTCCCATGACCTAGGTAGGCCATTCAAAGTGGTCATCACAATTTCTCCATTCTAGACTACTTCATCCACCGTTGCAAGTTTCTCTTTGATTTGAGAGACCTTAGTAAAGTAGGATTGGATGGTCTCTCCATTTTGGATCTTCACACTCTTCAATTGGTTCTGCAAAGTCATCTTCTGATTTATGTTCTTTCCTTCAAACAGCTTAGTCAAGTAATCAAACATCTCCTTGGGTGTCTTTAGGGAAGACACATGTGGTATGAGATGGCCTTTGATAGAATCAGCAATGATTCTCTTAGCCTTTACCAGGTTCTTCTTATGTAAGGCCTTGGCCTCATCTCGCTCTGGAACTGGAACCTCTTTACTTATGTAGGTCTCCAATTCATTCTCTTTTAGGATTAACCCAATCCTATACTTCCATGCTTGGAAGTTATCATCCCCTTCAAGCTTATCCTCAAGCTTGGTGTGGTGAAACATCTTAGCGAGAAAATCAAATGGAAATAGAAACTTTTTATAGGTCTTACCACATGAATGTTGAAATTTGGATGAGCAAGCTGGTGTGGAAATTCCAATAATCTAACCCTCCAGAAAAGACCTTATTGTTTCTAGCGTAACTCAGAAATTTTGGATCATCAGGGTCTGAAACTTCGGCCTGTGATAGACTATCCTGTTGTCTTTCCAACCCCATAGGTCTAAGCTTCAATGGATTTTCCAAGAGAGAGCTATTCCAAGTGTCGCAACGTGACCTCTTTATGGGATTAAACAGTATAGCAAAATTGTATGGAGTGCCACATGTCACTGGTTCAACTTAGGCCTCTGAAACTCGGACCTGTGAAACTACATTCCATGCTCTTACTGACATGTTTTACAGAATTTCATTTGGAGCTTCCTATCCCAATATGTGACCTTTTTCCCTAGGTAACCTATTTAGGACTGAAATCTGGAAGGGTCAGAAACCCTAATTTGTACGGATCATAAATCACAAAGTACAATGAATCAAATGCTAAGATTCAGACACAAGGTACAAGAGTATGTTATCTTCGGCCTATCAAAATTTTAGATCTCGAAACTTCGCATAAATGGATTTATATAGAAAGTTCCAAGATAACTAGGTTTTTCTATGCAAAACCCTTTTATAGCCTAGTGTCCTTTTACTGAAGATCTGTGGAGAGAAACCCAAACATTAAGACACCTTAGCTTCTGCAGCTGCAGAATGTCTTCTTGTCAGGTCATCTCTGATACCATGTTAGTTTTTCAACATTAATTCAAAATGATCTAGGATCTTAGCTGAGAGAACAACATGTACAATATATCAATCAATCACAAGAGACAATAGACATAAAGCATTTCACTGAGGAAACCATAAAGGATAAAACCACGCAACTTCCTCAGAGATAGAATGAGAAATGATACAAAACCCTAATAACAAGAGATAGTCTCCTAGCAGCTTCTCCTCCTCCACTTGTGCACACTACTCACTTGAGAGAATAAGTGAGTGAATGAATGAATAATAGAGAGGTGCTCCTCTCTATTTATACTTGAATTCCACTTGAATTTTACCCTACCTGGGACGACCTCACCTAGGAGAGTCTAATAACCCACTATGACCTAAGTTAGGGACGACCCCACTAGGGATTCTAATAACCCTATCACATATAATGATGACCTTTCCGATCGGAGGAATGAAACCTCTCCGTTGGAAGTACAATGTCATATGAATACAATATAAAATATACAAGTGAAATACAGTCTGAAGTTACAAATACATCAACATATACTACATATATCATAACTAGCTATATACATCACATATATTAACATACATCCATATACCCCACCTTTAACAATCAATATCAACCATATACTTCATACCACATCCATCCATTCAACCATAAAATTCTATGCATTGAATTTGTGAATAACTTGTTAAGTACTGAAACCATAATAGAGATTTGTGAAAATATGAACATCCGGTTGTTATTAATTTCTTCCACATACTCTTTTATTATCATTTTAATAGAACAATTAGTTTCACTAATATGGGGATTCCCACATGAATACAACACTATGTCGACACTTATTTGTTGTGTTGGATCAATGGGATCCTTAATATAATTAAAAGTTAATTTCTGATCATTATATGAGGTTTAAAATTGCCCCTATATTTTTTTCCCTAAGAATCTTGGCAATATGATCAATACTTCCATGAATGTAGGGAAAGAATACCTTGCATATGCCTTGAGTATGGAATTTATTGTAATGTTTTTTACACACATTTTGAAAGGCCTTCAAATCTTGATTCTCTTTGTAATAGTTGTCCTTGAAAACTTTAAGATAAGGAGTTTCTCCCCTTCCAAATGTTCATCTCATATCTTTTGTTCACAAAGTGGATGGTGGTGGGAGTTGGCATGAATACAATGCTTGGTCTGGCTCTTCTTCCTAACAACCTTATGTGCCAAGTATCCATCTAGATTTTCAAGGTTAGGACACTTAAAAAGGGAGGGATTCATATTTGTTCAACCTATGTGGTGAACTTGATGTGTTCTTATTGGTTATTAAGGTAGTGTATAAAATATCCAATTTATCCCAATGATGGGGCCAAATGACAAATATGCATCCAAAAATATCACCCATAAGTTTGGTTGAAAAGAAAAAGAACTAACAACTTTTTCGTCAATGTGTTATGGCATAAATAAATTGGCCAAAATGACAGAGAATGGAGACCCCATACCCACCCCACATGTTTGCTCATATATATATCCTTGAAAAAAATGTCTAGATTTTAAACACATATCTACTAAATATGCAATCTCATGGTCTGACATTATTTTGATAATATCTTGAAATTCTTCTTTAGTAAAGAGAAAATACCACACTAAATATTTCCAATGATTTGAGCATGTGTGTTTTCAATGGTAATTTAATGTGTAATAACCAATATGGTGTCCAATGTCATTAAATCTTGTTCTTTAATCCTTGTGATCAAGAAACAAATTCCACCTCACAATCCCCTACCCCCCAAAATCTATGGACAACCAAAAATTTATTAAAAGCACATCCCTTTGTGTCCCTTTTTCAATGCCATATGATCTCCTACCCATACGTTATTGAGATATTTAGCTGACAAGATTCAACCATTCACTAGTTAAACCCCATCTTTTATTAAAGACTCAACTAATTTCATCCACAAAATTCAGGATTTTCACCTTAATGAACAGGACCTTTTGGTAAGTTTTGGCATTGTTTATCTCTTCAATAAAACACTTGTTCCTAAATCCCTATATAATTTCCAATATTGTTGATGACAAAAATTTACATATTACTCAAATTTGCCTCACTTCCATCTTATTTTGTTTCAAAGATACTTTTTATGAACAAATATAAGGCACAACCATGGGATCATGCTTATCCCCTGTTGTTGCCAATATTTTTACGGAACAATTTGAAATGCATTCTTTTAATACATTCTCCCTAAATATAAAATGTTTGTTTTGTTTTGTTGATGACACCTTCATTGTATGGCCTCATGGCCACTCCTCTGTTCATAGTTTTCTCAATCACCTTGATAGTATCTCCCCTCATATTCAATTCACCATGGAAATCCAACAAGAAAAATCTATTCCTTTTCTTGGTGTCTTGGTCACTTGCTAACCTGATGGATCCTTATCTCATCAAATTTATCACGAAAATACCTTCACTCTCAATCTCGCCACTGCCCTACCCAAAATACGTTGTTCTGAAAACTTTGATAACTAGGGTAGTGCACATATCTGACCTCCTTATTCTTGAAAAACAAAAATCCCACCTCACTAAATCCCTCTGATCCAACAACTATCCTCTTAACGAAATCAATAAATCCTTTCATGTTGTTTTTCACGTTAAGCCCAAACATCCCCCTACCAATTCTCCACCCCAAGGATTAATTTATCTCCCTTATATATCGGGTGTCACTGATTTTTTATTGGGACTTTTAATGGAAATTATTATTAAAACTATTTTGAAACCCCATAACACGAGGCAATTACTCTAAAGTGTCAAAGACAAATCAAATAATTTTCTCTCTCAAGGTGTCTACCAGATTCGCTGATCTTATGGGAAATCCTACGTTAGACCAAGCCTCCTCAAATAACACATTGTAGATACTAATCATAATCGTCTCAACAAATTTTTCATAGTTGAGCACTCCTTCAATTCCAAACACCTTGTCTATTTTGATCTAATGAAAATTCAGGAGACTACTTCTCATTGCTTCTCTTCCCTTATAAGAGACAAACTCGAAATTTAAAAGAACCCTAATAATTTTAACCATGAATACCGTCATAAGTTGAGCCGCTCTTGGAATCCCTTAATCCATCAGTGCAACCAACAATCTGTATTTTCCATGTCTCATTGGCACCTTGTCCTTCCCTTGTTTATCCTTTATTTTATTTTTCGCCTCTTATTATCCCTTATTCCATGTATATTCTTTATCCCCTTTTGCTCCTCTACCGCTTATCTAAATTTTTTAATCTAAAAATGAATCCTTTGACTTTCTACCTTATTAGAACAAAATAAAAATGGATAACACTTTCATAATTTAAGAAACTTACAATTCTAAGAGTTTAAAATACTGACATGTGGAAACTCAAAAATTTATCTAAAAAACTACACCTTAATAGAATTACGAGGTAGCTTGATATATCCTTACTTGAATCTACTAATGTATATATATAATATTTCTTTTTAATTTAAAATATAACACACACACACACATATATATATATATAAAACTTAAATTTTAAAAAATCTACTTTTAAAAAACCTTGATTTACATTTTAAATATTTTTTATAAATAAAATAAAATCTTATAATTTATCTTTTAATTATAATTACTCTAATTATTTCTCAAAATTAAAAGTTTAAACATATATTTAAGAAACATATAAGCACAACAACAACAAAAAAAACCTTTACACCTTTCTTTCATATATATACTTACATACCTAAACTATATATCTATTATTTTATACATAAACCTTATCCCTATTATTTCCCAAACAAATTTTTTATAAATAAAAATAATATCTTATAAAATTTATTTATTTTTAATTATAATTACTCTAAGTATTTCTAAAAATTAAAAATTTAAAGAGGTTTATAAGAATCATATAACTGGGGTGGCAGGTGCGGGTGGGATTCTTTTTGATCCCGGCGGAAATAAAATCGCAGACTTTGCTTGGGGACTAGGCAGGAAAACTAATAATGAGGCTGAATGGTTAGCTCTTATCCTCTCCCTTGAAATGGCCTCCAACTACAGCATAGCCAATCTCAAAATCTATGGAGATTCTAGGCACGTCATCCAAATCATGCGAAGAGGATATGCCTCGCCAGGCTCAAAAGCAGATAGATATTTGCAAAGAATTAAGACCATTTCTTTATCTACAAAGGCCTCCTTCTTCCATATCCTCCGAGAGAACAACAGGGTGGCGGACTTAGCGGCAAATCAAGGAATCACGCTCTCAATTGGGCAAACTAAGGACCACAAAGGAGATTTAGGATTTCATTTTATCCCCTAACTTATCAATGTCTTGGTCCCTTGAAGTTTTGTTGTGGATTTTAGTTAGGGATTGGGGCTTAAGGGACCATCCACTCCCTTTGTCAAACTTTGGCCTTCCCCTCTCCTCGATTTCACACCCGAGCTCGTCCTCCACGTACCTTTTCACTCGCTCCTCCATTTGCCCTCCCGTCCTTCCCTCCACCTGTCCCCTTGATCTTCCCCCCGGTGTCAGCTCCCACGGGGCCTCCTTAACTCCTCCATCCGCCCTCCCTACTCCTCCTTTCGCTATGGCTCTTCCTCCCCATCTCCCCGAATCTCTGAGCCGTTTGTCCCTCGAGGAGTTTGCCCCTTCTGCTCCTCGTCTTTCGCAGGTGGAAATTTGGGATAGGGAGCTTGCCCCTTCTGCTCCTCGTCTTTCGAAGGCGGTTAATTGGGATACGATGCCGTCTATCAGGGCGGCCATTGCTGCTTTAAGCAGAACCCTGATAGACATCAAATTTGCAGTCTGAAGAACTTACGAGACGGTCTGCTCTAGCGTGAACCAGAACTCTGATATGGCGTCGGTGATAACGCACGTCTGCACCCAGTTGTCATGCCAGGATTCCAGGATTGATGACCTGGAACGAAATATCATAGAATTAATGGGAAAAGTTGATAGAATTCAGGAAGATTTGGCTGTTTACTTCAAAGCGACGCAGGGAAGCTGGATTCATGAGAACACAACGGTGAATCAGGAAATAAATCAGTTGAGGGTGGACGATTCGTCTGTCAAGCTCAGGAAGAAAGGCTAGCCTAGCCCAGGTTTCATATAATTTTTGATTTGGTTAATGTATTTTTGCAAACTTCTCTGCAGTCAGTTTGTTAAGGTGTATGCCAGCTCTATGCTGGACAATTTCAGGAAGACTAAACTTAGAGACTACAATTTAATGCAGATAGTTTTGGTAGTGTTAGCTGTTCCTATTATCTCAGCTCTGTTAAAAACTCTGTTTGCAAGTCTGTAATGAATAGATGTGCACAGCTTTATAAATATTATCTTTTCCCTGTTACTGTTAAAAAAAAAAAAGAATCATATAACCTGACCAAAAAAAACTTTGCACCTTTCTTTCATATATACTTACATACCTAAACTATATACATATTATTTTATACCTAAATCTTTGTGAGTTTATGAGCGTTGAGGATGAAAATCACTTTCTCTTAGAGTGCCCTGCTTACACCCACATTGGATATAAGTTTCATAGTATTTGTTACAATACAAACATTGCTAACCTTTTAACTTGCCAAAACTATAGTGAGCTTGGAAAGCTTCTTACCAAGCTTTTTGAGCATAATAACAAAAGTTTAAAGCCAATCAAGTATTAACCTTCTGAAGGTCCGATAGACCAAAGTTGGTCTCGGTGGACATTAATCATCATCATCATCTTATCCCTATTATTTCTCATATTGTGGTGAAAAGTAATGTATTGTTAACCATCATCTTCCCAAATCCATTCTCTTCACTAGCATGATGCACTCTCTTGATAATTCCATCCCAACACATTTGATCCAAGTACCATTTAAATAGTGTTTTTCCTAATAAATCTATCTATATTTATTTATAGAGATAACTTTATAAATGATTTTAGTATATATTATAGTAGCATAATTCAAGTAAGAATACAGATAGAATATGGTTCGATATAGAAAAATACATAATGAAAAAAATTAGTATGATTTAAATTCGCAAGTAGATTACTTATATATAAATTACTTTTGATCAAATATTAACAAATATATCATCAATTGTCACCTACCCAAATTCTGAAAATATTATTATTATTGGCAAAATACTTTATGTTAATTTTAAAATACAAAGTTTTGTAATTATGACCAAATTTGGTCAAAGATGAATGCAATTACTGAATTATTATTATTTAATAAATTAAAGTAGGAGACAAACACCCAAGGGAACTGTTAAATGAATGTTCACTGACCCACTAGGAGGAATGGAAGTTGTTAGAAGGTATGGGACAAATGGAAGCAATTGCACTTCACCACTAGCTGTTGGTTATGGGACAACTACAACTACAAATGTGGCATTATCCCCCAGGTGGAGGGAATGAGCAGGAAGCTCATTTAATGACCAGTTAACAACTGAAAAGCCTAGGCATCCTACATAAGGCAAATTCGAATTGAGCAGGCAGCTCTTACACAATATTTTCTGCAGAAATATTCCTCATTTGCATCAGGTGATCACTGAGAGATTCGAATAGGGAGGCTATGTGAGAGTGCAACTGTAAGTCTGCAAATTATTCTGAGAAGGAGAACCAGAGGAGCTAGTGCAGGTCCCTTTGACTACTAAGTCTTTAAGACTGGATAACTATTACTACTGCAAGTTGAGGTTCTAAGCTTCTAAAGTTTCTTCCTCTTGGTGGTTCAATGAACAGGATCGGGGGTCCTAAGGCAAGTAACTTGGTTTTCTTCAGGAATTGGTTGGGTGGAACAAGCTCCTTGGGATGTTTGTTTCCCTACAGATTAACCAGGTTTTGTTGTTCTTATTTTGTTTACAGTTTAATACTTATGTTTAGTAAAATTATCAAACTCTGTTTTGGTAAAAGAATTTATTTTTCTTATCTATGTTTAAGACTGAATGATAAAGCTTTGTTAAAGATCTGATTTGATAACCATCTCTATATTTTTTCACATGTTGTTATTTGCTTTGTACTCTAGTATAGAGAAGAAAATTAAATCATAGATGAGAGATAGGCATATTTCCATTGATTAGACAAATAATTACAGTAAGTTTTATGATTACAATTCTGTCCAATATCTAAACATAGTAAAAATCTACTATATAGTATCGATAGTGATATAGGATTCTTTGTTATTTCATGTAAGGTAAATATAGTCTAACTTCTACACAGTCATATATTTTTCTCTTATCCCTATTCAATCAAGATAGCAAGCAAATGAAATTAAAATCATACATATCATGTTTTCCAAGTAATAGTATTCCCAAGGATTTTAACAGCTGCAGAAACTAGTCACTGTATAGATTTCTTGGCATTATACATACTCAATTTCTGCATAGATTTATAGTTTTCATTTCAACTACATTATCTCAGATAGAAATACTATACATTTCCATACTATACATTTAATGATTTTCTAGCATTTCAAATTTCACGAAATATAGTAGCTGCAATTTATTTCCATACAATTTATGTTATGAGCAAACACTCTTCACTTTTCTCATATTTGTCATAGATTGTTTTCAATACAATTGTATTATCAATAATTGGTTTTGTATCAATCTAATACAAATATTCATATTTTATTTTCCATTATTTATACTTTTGTTTCCAATCTTGAATATCCCAAATAGTATCAAACCCTATTTTATATTCAAAACCTAGAATTTAATACACAGTCCCCCATTGTTCTGCTCAAGCCTTTCATGGCGAATCTTAAATATTTCTTTCTCAAACCCTAGCTAACATTTAGAAACCTTCTTAAGACAGAATTTTTCACACAGCAGAAAGCACGAATCCTTATCATTGTTCCTTGAAAATTTATAACCCTAGTAGAGCACATCTCAACATTGAAAACAGTTACACTATCGAAATTATTTTTACACAGGTTAAGTTTTTGGTCCATTAGCTTAATGCAAGATAGATAAAAGTCAAGAGGTATAGGTAGAATACTTTTACGTTTCAAAATAGACATTGTGAACTATTCTTTTTCCCAACAGCATAGTAAAAAAAAAAACATGACAGAGACTCTATTATTTCTCCATTTAAGTCTTCCAAAAACACATTGGGTCCTTTCCCTCAAACAACCATAGGTGTAAGGACCAACTCAAAGTTGGTTCCAACGCTACAGTAAAAACCTACTGAGCCGAGCATTAAAAAGACTGAGGATCAACCTCTTACATTTTGATATCAAAACAAGTCAAACTTAAAACTTCACATTTAGCCATCATTGAAACAAGATGAATGTTTCCAACTCTTGGCTTACAACAAACACCATCCAAGGCACCTACGAGGTTTGTTGTGAACCACCGGAGCTTACCAGGAACCTGAAGCAACATTCCATCTCTTATTCTTCACTCAGCAACCTCTTTCGAGCGGGTACGTGCCATAAAATACGTTGAGAGGTCAAAACAAGATTTTACAGTACCAAATCAAGTATTACAGTATCATGTTGCAGTTTCAAAACACTTACCTTTAAATTTTGACACTTCGGAGTATTGAACCACTACACTAGTAAAACAACAAAGCAAGTGGCGGCTGACAGCAACCCTAAGTTAACACAGTAGACCAATCTCATTCTTAGGAGAACCAAACCCAGTCTGAAACACTTACACTACACTGGTAGAAGAAGCCTGTCACATTTTGGCATCATGGGTTAAGTGCAAAAGGCTTAATTCCTGTATCTATTAAGAAACTACCTCTCACAAGTCACATGATCGAAACCCCTGAGAGTCACTCTCGTCAACCCTACATTTTGGCAGCCTGTAGGCCTCAATGCTAGCGAAACAATGAAGACCGAGAAGTTAACAACCATTACATACAAGGAGGTTTAGGGTTGTAAAATCAATGATCAAGATTCGATGAGATCAACGAGCATGGAGGTGCCAATAATGGTACATTGAAAGCCGAGCAGCATTGCATTGATATCCCATTAATTACCACAACCACCACAATGCCAACACTGCCTTCCAAGGGACATTACCATGTACAACTCGGAGCAGAAGTGTCATGGCAACCATGCCAGCTACGATTCCTAGTTGCATCATCAGCCAAAGTTCACGTGGATGGATTATGTGGATTGACAGCCATGCATTCCATTATGGAGTTGGGTTAGAACATTTAATACCGATCGGGACACTGACAACCTGCCAACAGTAAAGTTAATAACCATCAACTCATCACTCCTTTACGAGTTTATTTGAATACATTAACATACGTTGTCAATACTTAGGACATGAGCTAGGTCATTTAGCATAATTCCATTGTTGCTATAGTCTCGTTTCTTTTCAAAGGTTGGAGAAATCACATAATCGATTTCAAGTTATTGATTAAGTAGAAAAATAAATAGAATTACATCATATTCCATGATTTGCACATTATAATCATATTATTGCATTTTTTTTAAACACATCATTGCAAATTGACAATCATATCATGGTAATTTATGTGCATAGTTCATATAGTTCAAAGTTAGGCATCGTAGTATTTGAACTACATGTCATTGTAGTATGTAAATGCATAGTAACTATAGAATAGAACTAACCATATAAGTATATGGATAAACATGATGCCAAGGGCATAATTTAAATAATGAAATTATACATTGTAATGCAGAGTTCATAACACTAGCCACTAGGCTATTCATATACACTATCAGATTGTTGATAATCAAATAATGAATTCAGGGTTTCGAATAATCCAGGTTCTGTAGATGCTTAGTTTAATGACAAATTCAAAGATGTTCACGATAAAGACAGGAGTCTTATGATATTATTAAATAGCATTATAACAATCAACTGATGACGTTTTTTCATAGCACTGAAGAGTTTTGAAAGCCAGCTTACAAACTAGATTTAGAACCAAGTATCCATACCTCTAGTCACTGGTGTCGCAGAGAAGTACTTAGCATTTTACATTGACGATGAATTGAAAAACACAAGTACTCTAAATACAATACTGCCTTGTAGATCTCTTACATGTGGTCTGCACATAGAAACATTTTCAAATGCCTTAGCTTTGCAACTAAGTAAGCTCCAGGGTGCCTCATAGGACCCCTTTATTAACAAACAAACAAACTGTCAGCAATCCATCAAGAATATTAAAGCAGTATAAACTGTATCAACATGTAATATTAACCAAGAACTTAAACAAATTTGTAAACTGTACTTGTTTACGTAAGCATACAAAGATCTTTCGTTAAAAAGGATTAACATTCGTTTATACCTGGAGTAGAAATTACAACAATGTTATCTGAGGTTGATGACCTGTCATCGTCATTAATTTATCTTAGTTATGATTTCGATTTAGTTTATATGTTCCGCACTAAATAATTCTGATAATTATTGCTATTATAATTTTTTTTTAATTTCGGTATTTTCGGGATGTTACATCAATGTACATAGACATTTATATAATAAAATCAAATATATATTTAAGAAACAAAAATATAAAATCTCAACCACATGGAATATGAGAGTGTGAGAGACACGGCAATTAGTTATTAAGAATTATGTTAATAAGAAAATATGAAATTGAATGGTATTTCTATTTGATAGTGTCTAAATAATTAAAATTTGTTTTTTAAATGGTTTTCAAAATTTAATTACTCATTAATAAGAATTAGTATCTGTATTACACTTATACAGAATATTCAACGAATTTAAATTTATTCTGAATTTCCATACATAAAATACCAATACAACCAAATTATGTTACTATAGTATATCTATTTATCTATATAACACAAACCATCATTTAATTTTAAGGAAAATTTATTAAAACCAAGGAAGAAATCGAGAACTCTATTTCCCATACTATACCATGTAAGTGAAGTATTTGAATCTCTCCCTCTCAATGGTCATCTTGCCACATGCATTCTCTTCTCGTTCATAGATGCATTCTCTTGATAATTCCATCCAACCATATAAACATTCTTTTGTATAATATGTCTCCCCTTTCCTTAGAGGAAACATTTATTGGATGAAGTATCCCGATGTAATTGTTGCGGCAATCCACACAAGCATTACCACACATGGTTAGCATGAAAAAAACGATGCTTATATACACATTTTGATAATAGTATTCAAACTCTCTAGTATTTTTAACGTGTTATATGTGATGTTGATTCTAACGTACCAAACTTTTTAGCCAAGCCTTAACGCTTTGTGTGTAGTTTTAACATCAATCCACACAAGCATTACCACACATGGTTAGCATGAAAAAAATGATGCTTATATACACATTTTGATAATAGTATTCAAACTCTCTAGTATTTTTAACGAGTGTTATATGTGATGTTGATTCTAACGTACCAAACTTTTTAGCCAAGCCTTAACGCTTTGTGTGTAGTTTTAACATCTTAAAATGTTGAGTTTCTGTCATGTCAAAATAATGTCTAATGTGAGGTTCATGATCCCTAAAATCCTTTCTACATTTTAATGTATCACTAGTGTTGGAAGAAGACTCAATGCTATCATGCTAAAGTATTTTACTAATCCCTTCACTACTTCAACTAACTTCATCTTCATGTGTCTACATGGAAACCGGCAATTAAATGCCCATAGTTTATACATTTCACGCCCTATGATAATATTGTCTCTTCTAATAGAATTATTTCTGAACTTTGCATAATAGAATTATTTCTGAACTTTTCATATGCAGTTGATGTGTACCTAAGAAATTGAAGTTGTCTTGTGCTTCTACTTACAATTGATATAATCAATACATGATAAGCCAGATTACGACCTCATGAATGAGAATTTTAAACAGTGAATGTGAATGCATCAACAAGCTATTTCAATTTATGATTACTTGATTATGTATTTTCATTATTTTTATGCCTAATTTTCTTCTCATATAGTTTAGAAAGATAAAACACCTTCTTTTCATATAGTTTAGAAAGATAAAACTCCTTCTTCTCATATAGTTTAGAAAGATAAAAATCTTCCACATTTACCATCATTTTCAGACATAGTTTCAAAAAATATTTAGTAATTCGTGAAAAATGGTGATTTGCAATGCGTTTAGATATCTTTCCTTCCATGGAAGATAATGCACTATTTCCTTTTATATTTATAGGAGTATTCTTTCATCCATTTGTAACTTTTAGTATGTTTTGAGCAACTTGATTCATGTTCACATCTACTAGAGGGATAGAAACTTTCATGATTGTTGAAAAAACTTCACATGATTGTGGAAAAACCTTACATGAATATTTGACTAATTTGGGAGCTTTGCAAGTTAGGGATTGAGAGTCGTTACTTGATAACTCAATTCCAGGCGGCTAGGAATCCTTCCCTAGCCTCCCTCCTCCTTCCCATTGAGAGGTGACAGGTATAGGCTGATTGTCTAGGCGAGAGGAGTGATGGAGGCTCATGGTTTCTCTCTCTGGCGCAGTGGTATGGCTCGAAGGTGGTGGATGGTGGCTCGACGGAGGACGCAACCCGTTCTTACACAATGCGGCTCCCTTGTTCTTGTCGCTTCAGCTTAGTGGTGGCGACGAATCAACTTAGTGGAAGACTTCATTGGATCCATGGTGGGAATGGTGGTGGTGTACATGTCTTAGCAGTTTACAGTGGACCTCCTCGATGATACTCACAATAATACGCCTTATCGCAGCTCTGAGTGGTGGATAGCATGGCAGTCATTCCCTTCTACCCACAAATCCCCTCGAGGTGTAGATATGTCATTGATGTGGCTCTCCCCCATTTGGTGTTCATGGTTAGGGATTTATGGTTCAATGTTTCAGCAGTGGGTGGGAACAAATCTGAGCTTGTTGCTTTGGCTGAGGGAACTTCATCATCTAATCTGTTTTGGACTTTTCCAAGGAATGTGATCATCACTAAGAGAAATTTTCCACCACCGAATAATTTTGACATCTTCACATCAATTGGTAAATGAAATCAAGGTTTTAAGGCCCTAGATAATACTTTTTTGGATTAAAGGGTATGGATGAGCCCTTAAACTACCACACATGACTATATGTGCTTTACCTAGTTTACATATGAAATCTAGCAAGATACCTTTGATAGGATTTTACCATAATATACAAATCTTGGACCTTAACATTAAAATTTTAAAGCAATGTCCTAACCTCCTTCATCTTGAAAAACAAAAATCCTACTGCACTAAATCCCTCTGAGCCAAAAACTATCCTCTTAACCAAATCAATAAATCCTTTCATGTTGTTATTCACTTTAAGCCCAAACCAATTCTTTACCCCAAGGCTTAATTTACCTCCCTTATATCTCAGGTGTCACTGATTGCTTAACTAGACTTTTAATCAAAATGATTATTAAATCTATTTTCAAACCCCATAAGATGATTAAGCAATTAATTTGAAGTGTCAAAGACAAATCAAACCATTTTCTCTCAATTTGTCTACCAAATTCCCTAATCGTATGGGAAATCCTATATTAGACCATTTTGTAGGACCGTTCAATCTCTCCTTAATGAACATATAATGTTTCATAGCTGAGCACTCCCTCAATTCCAAACACATCATCTATTTCGATCTAGTGAAAATTCTAGAGACTACTTCTCATTACTTCCCTTATAAGAGACGCATTGGAAATTGAAAAGAGCCTTAATAATTTTAATCATGAAAATATTTATAAATTGAGTCACTCTTGGAATCCCTTAATCCATCAACTCAACCAATAATTTGTATTTTCCATATCTCATTGGCACTTTGTACTTCTCTTGTTTATCCTTTATTTCCTTTCCATCTCTTTATTATCCCTTATTCCATGTATATTCTTTACCCCTTTTTGCTCCTCTACCACTTAGCTGTTTTGTGCCTTGTTAGAATATAACACAATAAAAATGGATAACACTTTCATGATTTAAGAGACTTACAATTCAAGAGTTTAAAATAGTGACATTTGGGAACTCAAAAAATTATCTCAAAAACTACACCTTAATAGAGTTACGAGGTAGCTTGATATATCCCTACTTGAATCCAGTAATGTATATAACATGTCTTTTTAGTTTAAAATATAACATAAAATTATATATAGATATTATATTTGATTTAAATTTAAAAAAAAATACTTTTAAAAACCTTTATTTACATTTAAAAAAAAATTATAAATAAAAATAATATCTTTATAAAATTGATTTATCTTTTAATTCTAGTTACTTTAATTACGCTGAAAGTGTTTTTAAAGGGCCGGCTGCTGTGAAAAGAGAGATTTATGACCGGTATGGAGAGGATGCACTTAAAGACGGGATGGGTGGCGATGGCTGTGGCTGTCCCTACCCCTGGATCGACTTCGGATCGACATGTACAGTTTTCCATGAGTGTGAATTATCACAGATGCAAAAGAGTGAATTATCTCATTGAATTCTCTGCACATCTCAAAATTTTAATTTTTATTCGCATTTAGCTTTCTGAGAAACGAATTCTTGGTAGGTAGAACTAGACATCACCATTTCGGTGAAGGTGACGAACAATTGAACTACTTTGCAGTTTGATGGTTGTCAGTATTGTTCGTGGGACCCGAGCAATTTTTGGAATTACTTGGGATTTATACAATTTTTGAAATTCTATTCGTGATGTGAAAGTTAAATTGTATATAACAATTGGACGTGGAGTCATGCAAATTTTAAAATTCTACAAAATATTAAAATATTGTATTATGAGCTAAGAAATAGTCATATTTGATTTTTTTTTCATGTGCCATGTGGATTCGTGGAATATCTTTACATTTTGTATACTTTAATGAATGGCTTTGATGATTAAGAATATTTTTATGTTTATGGTTTTTTACAAATAATAATAATATATGTACCTTTTTAACTTATAAAGTTTCAATACGAATATGGATGCTGATATGCAATTCTCAGCAAACCTAATAGTTCTCTTTTGGCTTACTAGGGAGACGAGACAGGGGGCAACTTTCCACTAAGAAAATTCGAAGAGAGGTCAACAAACTCAAGCCTACTACTGCACGTGAGATTTTGGGGAAGAGATCTAAACATTGTATGTATTCGACATAATTTTATTTATGTAAAGCTTGAACTTGTATGTATTCGACATAATTTTATTTATGTAAAGCTTAACAAAATTTTTGTATGATGTTGATTTTACAATATTGTTTCTTATGGTGTCTCAAGACTTCTCTCATGGTTTCTGGTCGTTGTGATCTTTTTCTTTGTTGTTAAGGTGGTAGCAACATGGGAAGCCGTAGACAAAGGAGAGGTGAGTATGTTGTTCACCACTTGAAGGTATCATTGGAAGACCTTTACAATGGAACATCAAAAATTTGTGACTATCTCGAAATGTATTGTGCTCTAAATGCAAAGAGTAAGTTACCATGGTCTATAAGTGCTTCATTTTCTAGCTGGTCTAAAAAGGTGCATTATTTTGATGCAAGGGAGATTTTCTTTGAGGATAGAAATTTAGATTGATGGTGTGTTTGAAATTATGACAATGTAATCCTGCACATTAAAACGTTCCCAGACATTAAAACCTTCACGATTTTACCTCTTCACAACGTTTTGTACGTGTGTTTGTGAACTATGTTCATGAAAGAATCAAAATCTGGTGCATCAATGAAATGTAGTGGGTGTCAAGGGTATGGCATGAAAGTCTCTATTAGACAGCTAGGAACTTCAATGATCCAACAAATGCAACATGTCTGCAATGATTGTAACATGTCTGCAATGATTGCGTACACGCATTCGGGCATACCGTGTCACTCACATATTCATGCTTACTCTTTTTTGTGGGGTTTCTAGCTACTGTTCTTGTTTGTGTATATATTAATGAAATATGGCATTCTCTTTTGATTGGCATGCTCTTCATTGTGGTGGTTTTTTTTGGCGGCCTTCATGTTTAATTTTAGATGGTGTGTTCCTTTTTCTTGATCTTCTGATAGGTTCATCTAAATTTGAAAGTTGGTAAAATTTACGTTGAAAGTCTCTATTAGGTTGGGGCTTGGTCCCGAGCTTCACAAATAGTTATCCATCTGCTTGTCCCACTCGTCACCTTCTATAAATGCAGAAAATAACACTGCTTTGATCGCAGGCTCGAACCCTTCTCTTATTTATCCTTCTTAAACCATAATAGGGATTAATAATTCAATCATTTTTGGTTTTTGTCAAACAAATTTAAGCGGATACTTACAAATGTGGGAAAATAACACTGCTTTGAGCGCAGGCCCAAACCCTTCTCTTATTTATGTTTTCTTCTTACCTTTGATTGAAATTGATTAATAGTCACAGTCATTTCATAAATATATGTAAAGCTGTCGTTTTATATATATATATATCATTCCGACCTTTCATATCCGAATGCCGAGATCTTACTAAGCCATTATAAGCATCTATGACGTCTCGTGTTGGTAGCTTGGCTTTTCAATGTTTAATATATGACAGTCTCTATCAAAATTTATAAAATTCATTTTTCTCCCGTTAATCTTTTTATGAGCATCAAATATGATCACTTATATTTGGTTATGAGTATTATTAATGCTTATCCCTTTCAATACATCTAAGTACTTATTAATCACAAGAAATGTGAGATATTTTCTATCCTCCATTGAAATTGTGTGAAATATTCTATCTTCGACTGGAATTGAGCCAACTGCAGGGGCAGTGTAGATAAATGAGTTCATTGTGTGTATAGATGTACAGGGGAGGGTTCTCTCAAGTTGAAACTATGAAAAATTTCATAATTCCACGCATATCCTTTATTGGGTGGTAGATCCTACACAAAAGTTTGTAGCTTGGATATTGTTTTTGTGCTCCACGCATATCCTTTATTCGGTGGTAGATCCTACACAAAAGTTTGTAGCTTGGATATTGTTTTTGTGCACTTTCGAGCTCCATCGTAAGGGCTCCTTGTGAAAAATACATAAAATATTATTAATTGTATAAATCACTTATCTACACTTCACACTGTGCTTTTTTTAAAATGGAGTAGATGTCACTTGACAAATGGGTCAATGTTAAAAAAAAAAAAAAAAGCGCGAGTCACTATTACATTTAAAAAATCGAAGGACTAGATAAGAAAGCAAACCATGGCGATATGAAAGCAAACGATGGATTTTTTAAAGTTAAAGTTTTATGATATATATATATGATGGGAGTAAGTTAAATTTTTGAAGTTTTAAATCAATTCTTATGATATATATGATGGATTAAGTTAAAGTTTTTGAAGTTTTTTAAGTAATTCTAATTCTTAATTGAATGTAGATCGAGTTTATGAAGTTTTTTTAAAATGAAGTAGATGCCACTTGACAAATGGGTCAATGTTAAAAAAAAAAGAAAAAGCGCGAGTCACTATTACATTTAAAAAATCGAAGGACTAGATAAGAAAGCAAACCATGGAGATATGAAAGCAAACGATGGATTTTTTAAAGTTAAAGTTTTATGATATATATATATGATGGGAGTAAGTTAAGTTTTTGAAGTTTTAAATCAATTCTTATGATATATATGATGGATTAAGTTAAAGTTTTTGAAGTTTTTTAAATAATTCTAATTCTTAATTGAATGTAGATCGAGTGGTTGGGAGGAATGTTTGTTATCTTCCTAGCAAGTAAAATAAAATAAAATCAATTCCGACCATCAAAAATGCAAATAAAAAATTATTTTAAAATATTTCTTAATAATAATATTAATTTTTTTTAACTATGCCAAAGGCATTTTTTAAGAGGACGAGGACATTGCCTCTCAAGGCTTCGCCGTCTGTCACGGGCCTATGAGGAACCACCTTTCTTAATTTCTATTAAATAAACCCTTGGGTCATTCTTTGTCAGGAAATCCATGTGTCAGTTCATGTATCCACATAACAACACATACTTAATTGATGGAGGATTAATTATTCTAAGCTATAAATGTTGTTAGGGCTCCTGACATGTTTTCTTGATGTGCAGGCATATGATTAGCCTTAGGAAAATCCAACTATTTAGTGGTTGTCCTCATTTTGATAAACAAACCAATGTTACACTTCATATAGAATCAAATCAAAATTCCGCATCCCCATAAAACTCTAACATTCCAAGTTGCTTGATGTTTCAATGTGCCCATCATCGAAGAGAAAATTGTTGTAATGTCTACTAAATTGTTTATTATGTACAATTTTTTATTAAAAAAACTCACATTTATTTTCAATGCAACCTATTTTTTAGGATTTTTATTTCGTTGTGGTTGTTATAAGTCAAGTAAAAGAAGAGAGAGTGGATGTAAAAGTGAGATTAAGTACATGAAGGGGAGAATGAATGTGTAAGTAAAGTTAATAATATCACTTAATATCAGGAACATTTATCCGTATATACTTATTATGACCGTTTCTAGAATTGATTGATAATATAATAAAATTGTGAAAGATAAATTAAATATTACAACTTTCAGGAACATTTATTTACTTTATAGTTACAATATAATATTGGGTGTAGGCGTTGAGTTGTCACTGATGATCATTAGCAAGCATTCATAAGGCAGCATCCACAACAATCTGAATACCAATTCTTATCTGAAGGTTCATCTCATGAATATCAAATGAAAGCATGTACGACTACATACGTAAATAAATATTTTATGACACATCAAAAGGGTATAGAGAATCCAAGAAACCCATAGATGGTTGTACAATTGTACAACATACCAACGCCATAAATATATTAGGTGTAAACATGATCATCTACAACACATGTTTGGTTGAAAGGCCATGAAATTAGTAAACCACTCATAGGTAGGAGTAGGGCCTTCGTCTCTTAAAGTTTCAAACACATACATGTGTGGTTACTACGCCAATAATATGTAATACGGAAGGAGTTTTCCTTTACAAAGACTAATTGATCAACATATGCTTACAACAAACTCTCCATTTATACTAAAGCATGTTGACCTTCACTTCACTCAACTTTTCTTGCAGAATATCCATATAATTATTGTTGTCATTTACCCAGGATTTCTTTTTAAAATAATTTTTTCCATTTCGCACGTTATTTTGTCACTTGGAGAATACCTCAAAGAAGATGAGGCTTGAATTAATTCCTTTGTAACGAAAGTTTAAACTTTACTATTATGTTTATGTCTATGTCATTCATTTATTTCCGAGATTAATTTTTGTAGGTCATGCTCCTGGGCAACAACCACAATTAACCAAATCACATATCGATGTTGATTTCCAATATATTTAGAGTCAAACTTGCTCACTACCTAGCCCTTTATTGTTTTACTCACATATGTATACCTTTTTGTATGACAAATTAATGTACAAATCCTTTTACTTTCCATCGATTACATGGGTTTCTATTTATTGCTTATTAGTACTTGCAATAGAGTTTTCCTTTCAATTTCATCGACTACTATCCCTACTATAAATTAGCTAGACTTTCTTTCAAACACATAAAATTATATTGTCTATATACACACAAATGTTTCTCATTTTACAACATATTGAAATTCTTCTCAATATTTCATTTCCCCATTTTAGAAGTATGCTAATTATTTATCAAAATTAAAATTTTAAACATGTTTATAAGAGTCATATAAACACACCAAAAAAGCTTTGCACCTTTCTTTCATATATACTTACATACCTAAACTATATACCTAAACCTTATCCTTATTATTCTACTTTTAAAATGTTAGATAACATTGCTATTAATGAAAAGAACAAAATGTTTTTGTTTAATAATCATCTAATACAATTTTATGCAAATATTTTACAATTTTAGATAACATTGTTATTAACGGAAAGAACAAAATGTTTTTTTCAATAATCATCTAATAAAATTTTATAGACAATGACTCATGGACAACATTTTATGATAATTTTATGGACAAATTTATGAAAGATCCATAAATAAAAACTTTCTTTCAAGAAATAAACTTACACTTCAAACAATTTAAATAAATCTATATTGATAATAAATTTATATATATTATTTAATTTAAATCATAATACATTTATTTAAACTTAAGTTTTTTTTCAAAGAAAAAATACATATCATATTTCTCAATAAAAAATATAATACATTATTCATGTGCATTTAAACATTGTTCTAAATTCATATACTTAATGTATAGTTCAAATTTGAAATTTTTTTATAATGTGCATTTAAGCACTATTTTAAATCTGTATACCTGCTATATAGTTTAACTTTGAAAATTTTGCGAGAACAAAAAACTCAAAATTGTTTACATAGATACGGGATAAGATCAAAATACTTTGACATATGTTAATTCTTTTCAAAATAAAAAAGGATTTAGAATGGCCATCTTTGTTTCAACAATTATTGATATGTTTTTGGAAATCACAGTCCCTTCTTCTGTAGTAAGACCCTCCTTTGACAAGGAGTCAGCTTTCTCATTGAGTTATCTAAAAATATAGCAAATCTTGAAAGAATTGTAAGCCCCAACTAGCCTTTTTAGGCTGTGATTGATTCCCTGCAAATTTATGTTCCTTATCTGGTTTCTTCCATGCATGAATTCGATCCATAAGGTTGAGTCTCCATAGACCTCCAACTCCTCCACTCCTTCTTCCAAAGCAAGATGTAAAGTAGTTCCTAAGGCCCATCCTACTGTCTTGTTGTTGGATCCACGACCTCCATTAGCTTTCCATTCTAATTGATAGCTCTCCAAGAAATTTATAGTTACCCCTAGTCCACATGAGTCATTTTCATAGGCAGCATAAAAAAAAGTTGTGCTTCCCTTGAAATTCGAAAAAAATGGATTAATTACTTTTTTAGTTTTAATTGGATCATTCTCTAGAAAGATTGAGTATAAAGCTAGGACTTGGGTTGTTATCTGGAAGGTAGGAAGAGTCCTATCCTTAAATATTTTTAAATTTTGAGCTCTCCATATGTACCAGATTGTAAGAAAGGGGATGCACTTAATCTTCTTTAGCTCTGTAAGCTCGAACCAAGGTGATAAATTCTACTCTAAGGTATTTTCCCTTTATTGTTGGTCTACTTTTAAGCCTATACAAAGATCATTCCATACTAATTTTGAGAATGAACAAAAAATAAGTAAATGCTCCAGAGTTTCCTCATTTCTCATGCACAACATGCAAATGCTAGGTCCACAAAAAATCCTTTTTAAAATATTTTCTTATGTCAACATTGTCTTTTGTAAAGTCAAACACATAAATACTTTGCATTTGTGCAGTGCTCTTACCTTCCATATTTCCCTCCACCACCATTTAAAGTTAATTATTGGATTGTTCCAGAAAAGTGTGTAGGCCTCCTTTGCCGAATAGGATCCTCCTACTTTGTTACCATTCTAGACTAGAGCATATGGTTATTCATTAAGGTTTATAAAGCCCTTTTGTATTCCTTGTTTCCATCTATTCCATTCATTAATGCAACCTTCATTTAAGTTCAAATCCTTAACTGTATACCAAGATTGTCTCTGCAAGCCCCCTATGCTCGGTAAAGCAACATCTTTTAGCTTTGACATCCCTCTGTTGTTTAAAGCTGTTAAAAATCCTTGTGAGAGCTTGATTTCAAGTACATACACCCCATAATTTCGTCATTTCCAAACTTTATCTTTTGCCTCATGCCTACCTTCCAAACTAGCAAATCCCCTATCACCAGATAATCCTTACAGATGGCTTTTCAAAAAAGAGACCCCCCTTAAGAGATTTAATTGGAGATCTGATCTGGGGGTAATATATGATCCCCCCATATAATTCATCTTCATTACAGCCTGCCAGTTTCCCTCTTTTGTAAGAAAGTTCCAAATAGACTTTGTTTCCAGTCTTTCCAAAGTTGTTAAGGTCCTTGAAACCCTAGCTTCCAAACTCTTTAGGTTTAGCTAGCTAGGTCCATGCAATGCAATCCAATGTATGTCTTTGCTTGACTTTCTTCGCCAAAGGAAATTAAAACTTAAGTTACCATAATTTATCTATGATCTTATTAAACCTTTTATAACTCTCTATGATCTTATCAAACATTTTATAACCTTTTATTATATTGAGTTCAAAGTCGAACATGTATTAATGATGCATTCAACTTATAGTAAGTCTGGTATTAATTAAATGTTTTTAAGTTAATAAAAGTGTATTAATTAAATTTTTGTAAGTGCAGATTAAAATAATTGAACCTGGGTGGGGAGGGAAATAATCATTCCTCCCAACTACCCAAGCGTGACAACTAATGGACTACATTTTGGACTTTAGACTATAACTAGAATATTTATTCTACACCTTAATTAAATGATTTTAATTTAATTATGAAATATTTAGATGGTTAAAGATTAATAAGTCATTTTTTAAAATACATAAATGGTTTTTTTAAATGTTTTTATATTTATATATTTAATTATTTTAATTATCAATAAGTATAGAATTTTTTTTCCATTTAATTATTAATAAATATTTTTATGCATTTTAAGAGATTTGATCACTAAAATAAAGATAGATCTAAATTGAGTTAATATGTAAATATTTATTATGTGTTCAAATCTCTATGTAAATCTTAATGTTAACATAGCAAGAAGTATCTAAAAGTTTTTTATTTATTTTTTAGTTTTAATTAATTGGAATATATATTTTTTATCTTTAAGTTTGAAGTTTAGGTTAGGGATGACACTATAAAAATTTTACTTACTTAATATTTTATTATTTTATTAGTGTCATGTGTCAACTCCACTTTTATAGCACAACTAGCACAACCAGGCTTCAACTACCTCTACCTCTTCAGAATCAACCACTTATCGATGCAGTCTTTGTGAAAGTAGTGGATGCACTGTGGAAGCAATCACAGTTCATCATTTTCTACAAACCTGCACAAACAAATGCAACAGTGCTCTTTTGTTTCTCTTTCTTCCTGTTTGTGTGTATACTTGAAAGATCTCAAGCTCCCTAATTCTGCAGAGGAGAGACCGCGTGTTCTGTAGTTTGTGATATAGCGTCTCACCATGAATACTAACTATCAAAAAAAAAATCGAAGCAAACGACGATACTCTTCATGAAACATCACAAACACTAAGCGGAGAATTATAAATGTAACTAGTAGCACTAATGTGAATTCAAATACACATTCAAGTATTCCAATAAACTTCCACATGTCCACTATTACTAAATATTACGATTGCGCTTTCACCTCTTCTGGTTGGTCTGTGGAGACTTTTGTTTAACTATCATCTCAATATGGCCGTAATTTATATAATACACATTAGATGCCCAAGGTTCTACACAGACAGGTTCTTTGTTTCAAAGGATTTAATGGAGAGTCCAATGAGCATAAAAGTTAACTATTTTCTTTTTAATGACTCTAATTTAGTATTTATCTAGTATAATGGCTTAACTTGTGGCACGTGAACAGTGATAGGTTAAAAGAAACAAATTAGGAATTAATGGAGAGTCGGGTGAACATACAAGTTAACTATTTGCTTTTTGACAACTCTAATTTAGTATTCAACTAGCACAACCACTTAACGTGTGGTGCATGAAAAGTGATAGTTCATAAGTTAAGTGAACAATGATAGGTCATACGTTAAGTGTCACTAACTTAGTTGTACGAATTGACCATTATCTATGCATCAACTATGAGTTATGCATGCACAACTACCATTATTTTTGATATTTTTTGATATAATTGTTTATTTCAAATGAAGTGTCCATTATCTATGTATCAGGGCAAGTGCACAAAGTTGCTCCCCTAAATTGTTGCAACGAGGCCGCGCTAGCCGGGGAAAAAAAATCCGTGCATGCACCTAAGGTAGCGCGCTCGCGCCATTAAGTTCGGTATTGAACCCGGGCGCGTGCACATTCCTAGCGCATGCATGGACAAATACGCGCACGTGCCCCTGTTAAGGTATTAAAAAAAAACCCGATTTCTTTTCATTGTTTCCATTCAGGCCGAAAATGAATCAACCACCGCGTGCACGGAGCTACAACCAACCAAGTGCACCATTTCCACTCAAAAACCATCTTCATCCATCCACCAATTGCATTGGATAGGTAAATGCCATTATTTTTTTTCGCTCCGAGCCATGGTCGTCATTCTATGGCTCATTCCGTCTCGCATCCAAAAGGACTTCAAGGACACTTGCTGGATACCTACCAGGACCATAGAATTCCAATCGTGCAACAAAACCATGTTCTGGGGAGTCCTGCAAGTGTGTCTAGGAAGGTTCCAACTGCGAATGCTAGCCATAAGTGACCGGTCGACAATTTTGCAAATTTGACCCCAATGTGCAAAAATTGCACACTCCCTTACTAAGAAAAACCCTAGTTTCCAAAATGGACCTACAAGATGACACCTGGGCCATGGGACCAGAGGAGAGGGGAACCCCTAGCACTATCCCGATGTTCTAAATCTAACAAACTCGACAGTTTTTCGATCTGAGCCACGGTCGTCATTCGATGGCTCGTTCTGTCTTGCATCCAAAAGACCTTCAGGGACACCTATTGGATACCTACCAGGGGCATAGAATTCCAACCTTGCAACAAAACCGGGTTTCGAGAAGTCCTACAAGTGTGTCTATGATGGTTGTAGCTGGGAACGCTATCCATAAGTGCTCGGTCGACGATTTTGCAAAGTTGACCCCAATGTGCAAAAATTGCAGACTCCCTTACTAAGCAAAACCCTAGTTTCCAAAATGGACCTACAAGATGACATGTGGGCCATGGGACCGGAGGAGAGGGGCACCCTAGCACTATCCCGATGTACTGAATCCAATGGATTTGATGATTTGTCAATCCGATACATGGTCGTCATTCTATCGCTCGTTCTGTCTCGCATCCAAAAGGCCTTCAAGGACATCTACTAGATACCTACCGTGGTTATAGAATTCCAACCGTGCAACAAAACCGGGTTCTGGGGAGTCCTGTAAGTGTGTCTAGGAATATTCCAGCTAGGAATTCTATCCATAAGTGCCCGGTTGACGATTTTGCAAATTTGACCCTAATGTGCAAAAATTGCACACTCCCTTACTGAGCAAAATCGTGGTTTCCAAAATGGATCTACAAGATGACACCTGGGCCATGGGACTGGAGGAGAGGGGACCCCCTAGCACTATCCCGATGTCCTGAATCCAATGGAGTCGACGGTTTGTCAATCCGAGCCACGGTCGTCATTCTATGGCTTGTTCCATCTCCAAACAAACATCGTGTCACATTAGGCTAATCCTAGTTTCTCCTTTCAAGAGAAACTAAGAAAAAAAATAGTTTCTCATATCGTTGAAGAAGAACTCACAGTCCCAAGGTCAAGGGGTTTCAGTACTTCACCGAATCATGCATAAGTGCATAGTCACTTACTAAGAAAAACCCTAGTTCTTTATATCCATGAGCAAGATGATCATTAGGAAATGGAACCACATGAGAGAGGTTCCCCTAGATCAAATGCATTATTATGGACCCAACGGATTTGATGGGTCATCGATATGATCCACTATCATTATTTTATGGAAACTTTTAGGTCGACTTCTAAATCCTTTTAGGGACACATGGGTGATTTTGTCATTAGGAAATAAATATTGAACCAGGCATTGGAATTGAGTTTCATAAGCTCCTGCATGTGTGTTTGGACATCCTTGACATGGACACACCAAGCACACTCCAAAGGTCAATGGGTTTCAATACTTCACCAAATCATAAAAAAAGTGTATAGTCACTTACATAGAAACACCCTAGTTCCTAAGATCAATCAAGCAAGACAAGCATTGGGTGATGGACCCATGGGAGAGAAGTTCCTCTTAATGGAATGCATTGTCATGGACCCAACGCAGTTTAGGGTTCGTTGATCTAAGCCACGGTTATCATTTTACGGCAATTTGCAGGCCGCCACCTAAAGGTTTTGAGGGACACTTGGTGATTCCTTCATTAGGGCATAAAAATTTAATTCTATAAGATCCTACATGTGTGCTTGGCCATTACCAACATGATAAAAAACCCATAGTCCCAAGGTTGAGGGGCTGAGTACTTGACCCAGTCATCCAAAATGTGCATAGTGAGTTATTGAACAAAACCCTAGTTCCTAAGGTTAATGAACAATATGAGCATAGGGTGATGGACCCATGGGATAGAGGTGCCCTTATATGGAATGCATTATCATAGACCTAATGGATTTGACGTTTTGTTGACCCGAATGGCAATCATCATTTTATGGCAAGTTGCAGGTCACCTCCGAAATCCTTTCAAGGACACTTGGTGATTATGCCATTAGGGCATAAAAATATATCTGGGCATCTAAATTGAATTCTATAAGATGGTGCATGTGTGCTTTTCCATGATTCGCATGGGAACACCACCCAAGGTCCCGATATTTAGGGTTTTTAGTACTTGATCCAATCATAGAAAAAGTGCATAGTCACTTATTGAGAAAAACCTTAGTTCATGAGATCAATAAAAAAGACAAGCACTAGGTGATGGACCCATGGGAGAAAGGTTCCTGTAGATGGAATGCATTATCAAAGACCCAATGGAGTCAATGGTTCATTGATACGAGCCACAATCATCATTTTATGGTGAGTTGCAGGTCACATCCTAAATCCTTTCAGGGACACTTGGTGATTTGGTCATTAGGGGATAAAAACTAAACCAAGCATCAAAATTGAGTTCTGTAAGATCCCACATGTGTGTTTTTCCATGCTTTACATGGACACACCACCCACAGTCCCAAGGTTTATGGGTTTTAGTACTTGACCCAATCATGCAAAAATTGCATATTCTCTTATGGAGTTGTTAGAAGATTTCAAGGATGGGATACTATAAATCATGCTTAAAAAAATCATTGTGTACATTTCATAAGTTTATTTTATTTTATTTATATGTTTGATCTAATATCATGTTCTAATAGTAGTAGTATGAGTACACCCAGTCTCAAATATGAGAGTAATTGGGAAGCCCATGATAAAATTATGGTAAGAAGGACATGAGCTGCATGAGGTTCTTGAATTTTTGGAAGCTTGTCCACTATGTTTATATTTTTTCTCAGAGTTTTTTACAATGTAGCGACAATTCCTAGATATAAATGGTGTTCCTATTGGTCTAGGTGCAGGAAAAAGAAACAAATACAACATCTCACTGAACTAAAGAACTAATGTATTGGTGTTGTAATTGATGCAACCAAATTAGCATAAGAATGGAAGTGGTTTGACCACCTTAACCACTAAAATAATGTATTAGTCAAATATGGGGGGAAGTGATAATTACATGTCAATGAAAACTTATGTTCCTCCATATGATTATAAATGTACCACTTTACACTAGTTATGAGATCAATAATGTATTCTTCTACTATGTTTTAAGATTAATATGGTATAGTAAATATTCTTGCACTAAGGTGCCTTAATGTGTTTTTTTTCTTTCAACTCATAAATTTAAGACCACTGCAATTGATCCATGTCTCAACTGATGATTGTAAGAAAATATCAAACATGAAATTTATGTTGCATACAACTTTATATGGCCATGCATGCATTACTATTTCAAGCTTCTCGTTGCAAATATCAACATGTTCTTATCTAGACCTAATTTTTATGAACTAGGGTTTTCAACATTAGATTTGGTCGACAAAATTAGCTATAGTGCTTATCACATGATAACTATCTAGGTCAACTGCAATATACTAGTAGCTATTAACAAGGAAAACCAATACTATTATTATGGGGTGGCTATATGAATGTTGAGGAAAATCCATATATGAATGCACATTTTCTTAATATTGAATGTTAATAATTTGAAATCTTATGAGCCATCCACAATTGGCAATTCAAATGCGGGGAAAGTCTTGTCAAAGAGGACTTACCATTGTAATATGAGGTAGGCATGTAAGATAATTGAGTGTGGAATTTTTGTTAATATTTTATAGGATCCAAACAAACGTAATACATGTCCTATATGGTAGTTTGAAAGCTCCTTTATGCACGTGCGGGAGCTGATGAAACCCAAGTCTGCTCGTCGGTTTGGGTTCCGTGCCCTCGGAGTAATTCCTTAAAGTGTCCCTGAATCGCCCCGGGGTGCCGGACCAAGAAGCCCGTAGCACCCAAACTGTGGATCTGGTTGCAAATCTGTCAATTCTGATGGATTCGAGGTGTCGGGTTTTAGCTAGGGTCCCTTCACAGTGTGCCTCCAACCCCCAGAAACGGCTTTATTGTGCCATATCCTGACCTAGGGTTTTGCTCAGTGAAGGCCATGCCAATCTTGCTCAAGCAAGCCATTTCTCGTCTGAAGGATCCTGGGCGTGCGTATCCACCGTGGACATGTCCACAATGGCCATATGCTTGTGTGGGACAAAACCCATGTCCACTCACTGGTTTGGGTTTCGTGCCCCCGGAGCAATTCCTCAAAGTGTCCCTAAATGAACCTAGGGTGCTAGACCAAGATTCCCACAGCACCCAAACCGTGGTTGTGATAGTGAATCCATCAATTTCGATGGATCCGGGACGTCGGGCTTCAGCTAGGGGACCCCCCACAGCGTTTCTCCAACCCCCAGAAACAATGTTATTGTGCCATCTCCGGAGCTAGGGTTTTGCTCAGTGAAGGCCTTTCGAATATTGCTCAAGGGGGTCATTTCTCGTCCGAAGGCTCCCGGGCATGCGTGGCCACCATGGACATGCCCACAATGGCCATATGCACATGTGGGAGATGACAGAACCCATGTTCGCTCGCTGGTTTGGGTTCCGTGCCCCCGGAGCAATTCCTCAAAGTGTTCCTGAATGGCCCCGGGGTGTCGAACCAACATGCTCGCAGCACCCAAACCGTGTCTCCAATCACGAATCCATCGATTCTAATGGATCTGGGACATCGATTTTCAGTTAGGCCCCCCCCCCACGGCGTGCCTCCAACCCCCAAAAATAGTGTTATTTTTCCATCTCCGGAGCTAAGGTTTTGCTTAGTGAAGGCCTTTTGAATATTGCTCAAGGGGTTCATTTCTCGTCTGAAGGCTCCCGAGCATGCTTAGCCACCATGGACACATCCAAAATGGCCATACATATGTGTGGGAGATGACAGAACCCATGTCTACTCATCGGTTTGGGTTCCATGCCCCCAGAGAAATTCCTCAAAGTGTCCCTAAATGGCCCCAGGGTGTCAGACCAAGATTCCCGCAGCACCGAAACTATGGCTCCGGTCTCGAATCCGTCGATTCCAATGGAACTGATATGTCGGGTTTCATCTAGGACCCCCCCCCACAGCATGCCTCCAACCCTCGAAAATAGTGTTATTGTGCCATCTTCGGAGCTAGGGTTTTGCTTAGTGAAGGCCTTTAGAATATTGCTCAAGGGGGTCATTTCTTGTCTGAAGGCTCCCAGGCATGCGTGGCCACCATTGTGGATGTTTCCATGGTGGCCATGCATGCCCGGGAGCCTTCGTAGGAGAAATGACCCCCTTGAGCAATATTCGAAAGGCCTTCACTAAGCAAAACCCTAGCTCCAGAGATGGAACAATAACACCGTTTTCGGGGGTTGGAGGAATGTTGTGGGGGGGGCCTAGCTGAAACTTGATGTCCCAGATCCACTGGAATTGACAGATTCATGCTTGTAGCCATGGTTTGGGTGTTGCAGGCATCTTGGTCTGGCACCCTGAGGCCATTCAGGGACACTTTGAGGATTTGCTCCAGGGGCACTGAACCCAAACTGGCGAGTAGACCTAGGTTCCGTCATCTCCCACACATGCATATGGCCATTGCAGATGTGTCCACGGTGGCCACGCATGCCCGGGAGCCTTTGGATGAGAAATGGACCCCTTGAGCAAGATTGGCATGTCCTTCAGTGAGAAAAACCCTAGATCTGGAGATGACATAATATCACCCTTCCCATGGGTTGGAGGCATGATGTGGGGCTGGCCCTAGCTAAAAATCGACGCCCTGGATCCACCGAAATCGACAGATTCACGATCAGAGCCACGATTTGGGTGCTGCAGGCATCTTGGTCCAACACCCCAGGGTCATTTAGGGACACTTTGAGGATTTGCTCCGGGGGCACGGAACCCAAACCGACAAGCGGAATTGGGTTCCGTCATCTCCCACACGTGTGTATGGTCATTGTGGACATGTCCATGGTGGCCACACACGCCCGGGATCCTTCAGACGAGAAATGGCCCCCTTGAGTAATATTGGCATGGCCTTCAGTGAGCAAAACTGTAGCTCCAGAGATGGCACAATAACACCATTTGTGGGGGTTGGAAGCACGCTTTGGGGGTCCCCTAGTTGAAACTCGGCATCCTAGATCCATCAGAATCGACGGATTCGTGATCGGAGAAACGATTTGGGTGCTGCAAGCATCTTGGTCCGACACCCCAGGGCCATTCAGGGACACTTTGAGGATTTGCTCCGGGGCACGGAACCCAAACTATCAAGTAGACCTGGGTTTCGTCATCTCCCACACGTGCGTAAAGGAGCCTTCAAACTACTATATAGGACATTTTTTAGGGTTGCTTGGCTCTCAAGTGTTGATACATATGAAAAATGGCTAGGTAAATGTTGTTAATGAGATTAAATGAGGGTTTTTCTTGCTCAAATCCCTAGGGGCACACCTCACACAAGAGGTCATACACTTATAACCACATCGTGATGCTCCCTAAGCTATTGAGACAATATTGAGTGTATGTGAGCCATTATAAAGTAACACCTTTGACCTCCTAATGTTATGTAAACACATAAGAATTTTTTTTACCATAAGTCAATTAGAGAGGATATGCCATAACACTGGTACCAACTAGATGTACCCATTTTTATATGGCATATGGAAAGGTAGGCTAAGCAGATTGAAGGTAGACTAGGGGTATCTTTAGGACCAAGGATGATGTGTCAAATCACAACACATACAGGATCGAGGGATATTTGGCCTCCATGTGAGCATATTCAAATATGATTAGGAGGTTATGAACACCAAGTGTTGGTGTTGAAGGCCTAGATATGACTGTGAATATTTATCTTATTAGTGAGAATATGGACACTATTCAGAGGTTTTGAACAAGAGCAAGAAAGGAGCTTTTAAAAAAACAAATAGTACATGTCTTAGGCTTCTTTGGCTTCCAAGTGTTGATACATACTTCATTAGGATATTTTGAGAACCATTTATGGATATGAGGGCCTTGTACATGGTTGGGAGGAGGACTGCAAACCTTCATAAAAATAAAGCTTCTAAGGGAAGGGAAACTTGAGGTTTCGAACTTACAGGTGTATTAATTACGTAGGCTCACAACAATGAAATATGCCTCAAATGAAAAGGATATGTTTAGCCTCCAATAAATGATATGGGTGCAACTAGGAGTATTTTAGCACTCAGTATGGGTTTTATGGCACTAAACATGGTCAAATGATGAAACCTTGACCTTGGGACCAATGAAAAGGAGTGGTTGGTGTAAAACATCAATGTATTGTAATAGTAACTTAATCATAACTCAAACATCAAATAAACGATATAAGATAACAATATCAAATAAACTATCTAACATGAATAACATTAATCATGCATGAATAAACAATCACATGTCTATACTATGTACCTTAATCAATTAGGCCTTCTGGATCCTCTTGGTTTTTTATTATCTTGAATAACCTCTCGTGCTCTGCATGAGTTAGTAAGTAGCATACCTTGTTTGATGTCTTCATTGACATTATTTGCAGTTGGATGTTTGTACCAACGATCAAGTGCATAAAGTGATACACCCGTGAACTTGGTCTATAATCCGTGTATGTGTAGCCATTGCTATTTGGTCCCTTTCCATCTACTGTAAGATATTCCCCCTAAACAACCATCGAGCCAATCGGAAAGGTAATGCCTTCACTATCGGTTAATGATGCGAGGAGGGTTTTATTCCCCTGGATGCATCATTCCAACCAATAATTCATCCCAATTGCACTGTCTGTTGGGGTGACAACTATGTAGATGTGTCCTGGAAAAATGCATTTTACGGTCATATTCCAACAAGTAGTGGTTTGATAACTTGGATAATTACAAAAACAAGGAGGGAACTGGGATATGAATGTATAAATGTTTACTTGGCTGTACAACATCATATATAGGATCATATTCATTCAAAATAGAGGATTGGCCTTCCTCTAACTAGATTGTTTCAACAACTACCACGTGGGTCCACTGCAAGTGATACATGATCCCATTCATCAACCCAATCTATTGATTCATACTCATCCCACTCACAAATGCTGCAAGGCCCACAAAAGCAAGCAAGTTTCCGCATCCATATTTCAAATAAGGGGTTGTTTGAGCTTTGAATAGAATGAAATCCACGAGTGCCTTGCACGGTACTACAACTATAGGAACGCGGTCGATCTATATCAACCACATGCCAGAAATTTTTGACAACATCTCCTCTACCTGTTGGTCTGTGTTGCTCCGTGGTTCGATCTGACATTTTTGCAGAGCACCATCAAACTATGGATTCTGCATCCCGAATATGAGGGTTTTTCATGCACCTCATCTCCTATCTTCGTAGGGTAGTTTTGAGACATGCTCCAACCCCATCATTCTCTCCCTTTCCATGATCGGTCTCAAAATAGTTCCATATATGTAGCACATAATGAATCTTGTGCAAAATACTTAACCACTGGAATACACATGCATTTTTGAACTAACCTACACAACCATATGACCATATCCAATGCTGATCCATTTGTATACCTCTATCCTTTAGCTGACCAT
This sequence comes from Larix kaempferi, assembly GCA_027924585.1. Classification (NCBI taxonomy): domain Eukaryota; kingdom Viridiplantae; phylum Streptophyta; class Pinopsida; order Pinales; family Pinaceae; genus Larix; species Larix kaempferi. The sequence goes on along the minus strand of BSBM01000766.1, from coordinate 1,975,702 downwards.
AGAAAATTCTGAAGCAATGCTGCACATAATGCAGGTCGTGGCACCTGTCATCACTGATGTAGAAGTTGGTCTCTTTCAATATTATCTTCATGTCATTGTTGCTCTCTTGCGCATGCCTATACGTGATATGGACCATTATGCTAACTTGGTCTGAATGGTAGTATTGACTTTGAATCTCATTATGTGGCTATAGGGTGTAGTTTTCAGCAAAGTCCACAACCGACAATATTGTGCCATTAGGAAAGGTGTCCCTGCACTGTCTGTATTGTTCATCCTGTCATCGTGCTACATGGACATGCTATACATACTGCTCCATCTTTTGGTAGAATTCATTCATGAAATCGCAAAATTTGTACCTGGAGCCACTAAACCAAGGGCATTAATACAACGTGACATTTGCAATCTGAATATATATGTACAAATTCAACATGTATAGTATGAAAGTATGCAAAATTAGATTACCTGTGACTTCACCAATGCAATTGTTTTGCTTTCCTTTGCACTATCTTCTTGATATGTTATGTACTTGAAGTTCTGCATTTCTACTTACATCCTCCCAAATTCGTGCTCCTCAGTTTCATGGATGCAACAGCTCAATAATGCAAATCCACTGCACCTAGAACATGTCCCATATAAACATGATCTTTTATAATATTTTTGTCCTTCAGGTCACATTATGCTACATATAAATTCTATGGATGCATTCGGTGGTTGTAACGATGGGAATTCCCGCACAATGTTAGTATGAAAATCACAAAATATATGTCTATGTGTATCATAATAGTACTCAAATTCTACATGGTATCTACAACAACATGGGTTGCGATCAATGCAAATTCTAACATACCAGGGTTTGCATTTTTTCAAAGGACCTTTGGCCAAGTTCAATTGTGTGTTCTCATTCTTGAACCTCTTGTAGAGTTTCGTTTGTGTCGTTTCAATGAAGTGCTTGACATGGGGTTCACACCCCTTAACTCCTTTTATCAAATTTAACACATCTCTTTGATTCGATGATGGTCTAGTGTTATCATGCCAAAAATTTTGTACTAGTTCTTTAACAGCATCAATAAGCTTCATGTGTGAATGAGGTAACCTACCAACAAAGGCCCAACAATCCTTTTGGCTCGGGGTCTCAAGTTTTTCTCTAATAGCATAATACTTTTGAAGAGTCTTTCTATCTACTTTAAATATTTTACATGTGTGTGATAGTAGGCGATGTTGACTTGTGGATTTGTCTACAGTCGATTCCGATAGTACACGACGGGCCGCATTAAAATATTTTGTACAAGAAGTTTTTCCAATCAAATTAAATGCAGATTGTAGATTTGTAACAACATGATCATTGGCCTCTGAACTTCTAACTAGCTTTATGCCCAAAATTCTCCTAACATGAGCTAGACAATGTGATTTCAACAAAGCCAGAAACAATTGACATTTTGCTGCATCGGTTTTGGATTCAAAAAATTCTTTGATTATCCCGCCATAATGAAAATCAATAGTGTGTTTGGAAAACTTACCTTCAAGTCCTGAAAATGAACTTTCATCCACATGAATACGCTTGGGATTTCTTTGTCGTCTGCTTGATAGTCGAGGCAAGGGAGTCGGAAAGGAAGTACGAGTCTCGTCACCGGTTTGTTGTGGCCCTTTGTTCACAATTTGGTCCTGCAAGGGAGTGTGTTCGACATGTGTGTGCTCTTCTTGGGGAGGTTTCCAATTAACAACCTATTCAACATCCATACCTTCATACTCGACATCAAGCAATATTTGATTGACTTCAACCACTTCGTCGTTTCTTGTTGATGGATCTAAGGAACTAACATCTTGATGTCTACGGTTTTCCATGTACAACTTGGCCTTTTCTCTTATCTCATGGGCCTTTTCAGGGGGAGACTCATTCCTTCTAGAATTTATTTTATTATTACATATGTTTCCCATATTCAATACATTTTTTAACAAAACAAGAATATCACCCCTGCAAGAATGAACAACAAATAAGATATTAAAACTCGATGTGCATGATTATTAAAACTTGATGTAGCAATTGATTATGTACAACAACATCTAGTGAGAATGTTTTCATATAATCTTAAAAGATATTGAGAATTCCATAGATATAACAACAACATCACCTCTAGGAACTCAATTGGATGGTATTTTATGGTGGTATGGGATATTAGTATAAGCACATTTCCTACAAAAGGAGAAGCTCCTACTCACTTCATTTTCATATTTTGGATGAGGGAAAATAGCCCCAAAAGATTACTTGAGTTTGATTCTTTAGGTGTTTGTGTGAGTTGGTGTACTGAAATCATGAGGAATTCAACAAATGTTTGTGTACTAGATGGAGTTATGTGATTATGAAAGCTTATTGGTGGTTATGCAAGCAAATTTTTTTATTATCTTCAAGAAAGGTTCAAAGCATTGCTTGGTGCATGTTGTAGTTTTTTTTTGGTAAGATGTTTTTATTGTCTATGTTGAAGATTAAGAAGACTAAAATACATCTATCATACAATTCATGAAGAAAAACTAAAATAGATACAATTCAAACAAAGTGAATGAAGACTAAAATACATTTAACAAGAGGAAGAGGTCACCATACCTCAAGGATTATGATTTCTCTTTGCTTCAAATGTAAAATGCTCTTTTGATGTATCCACTATATGTAAGAAGAGTTCAAGTGTGTCCAAGCAGCATGAGAATTCAATCCAAGGAGCCAAATAGAGTCCAACTATTGTGTATTCAATCAAAGGAGACAAATAGAGCCCAATTGGTCTGTATTGAATCCAAAGAGCCAACTATAGCCCCAACTCTTGTGTATTCTATCCAAATTGTCAAAGAAACACCAAATGGTGTCTGAATTCACTCCAAGATGCAAATGGTTGTCGGACTGTGTGTGAAAACGGTGAAAACATGAGTGGGATAAGATCAAATGCGGGAGAAGAGCATGGGTTATTTTCTGAATTTTATGTTCAGTAGGGGCGTGCATGCGCTAGTAGCGCATGCACGCTCCTAGCGCATGTGCGCTTCTGTTGAATGTTAAATAGTTTGGTGGGTAACGTTTAATTCATTTATTTCCAAATAAATCGATATGTTTTGGTTTGTTCCTAGAGCCCCTCCCCCATAAACAGCTTTAGGCCCTCTTCTAAACATTAATCCCTAAGTGCATAAGTGCACAAGATGATGATGAGGAGGAGGGTGATGACAATAAAGATGATCATGATGCAAATGAAGATGATAAAGATGATGATGTTGATGAAGATGAATATGATGGTGATGATGATGAAGATGTTGAAGATGGTGATGAGGGTGATGAGGATGATGATGATGGTGATGAAGAAGATGATGATGATGATGGAGATGTTGATGGGGAAGGGGGAGATGAAAATGATGATGAAGAGGAGGACGATGATGAGGATGAGGATGATGATTATAATGATGATGATGATGATGATCATCATCATCATCATATCCATCATCATATGATGATGATGATGATCATCTTCATCTTCATCAGCATCATCTAAATCGTCTTCATCATCATATGGAGCTTCTCTAATTTTGGATATAAGGAGGATATAAGATGATGATGATGGTGATGGTGATGATGATAAATATGTTGATGATGATGATGATGATAATGGTGATAATGATGAATATGTTGATGATGATGATGGTGATGAAGATGATGATGACAAAGAAGATGGTGATGATGGAGATGTTGATGAGGAACCTAGAGATGACAATGATGATGAAGATGTTGATGATGATGATAATGGTGATGATGATGAATATGGTGATAATGATGGTGCTGGTGATGAAGATGATGATGATGAATAAGAAGATGATGATGATGGAGATGTTGATGAGGAACCTAGAGATGACAATGATGATGAAGATGTTGATGATGATGGTGATGATGGTGCTGATGAAGATGTTGATGATGATGGTGATGGTGGTGGTGATGGTGATGGTGATGGTGAAGAAGATGGTTAAGTGCTAGGGTTTGGGTGAGGGTTAGGGTTAGAGTTATAAATGATGATCATCCTCATCATCTAAATTTTCTTCATCATTGTAAGGAGCTTCTCTAATTTTGGATACAAGGAGGATATAAGATGATGATGATGATGATGATGATGGTGATGATGACGATGATGATGATGATGATGATGATGATGATGGTGATGATGATGTTGATGATGATGAAGACGATGATGATGATGATGATGATATTCTTCATCATCATCCTCATCATCATCATCATCATCATCATCCTCCTCATCATCATGATCTTCAACATATTCATCATCATCATCATCATCATCATTATCATGATCTTCGTCATATTCATCATCATCATCATCATCATAATCGTCATCGTCATCACCATCTTCATCACCATCATCATCATCTTCATCACAATCATCATCATCATCACCATCATCAACATATTCATCATGATCTTCATCATCAACATCATCATCATCATCATCATCACCATCTTCATCATCATCATCATCATCATCTTCATCATCATCATCATCATCATCGTTATCACCCTCTTCCTCATCATCATCACCCTCTTCCTCATCATCATATTCATCATCATCATCATCGTCATCACCATCATCTTCATCGTATTCATCATCTTTATCATCTTCATCATAATCAACATCATCATCATCATCATCATCGTCATCTTCATCATCATCATCATCTTCATCTTCATCATCTTCATCACCATCATATTCATCTTCATCTTCATCATCATCACCTTCATCATCATCATCATCATCATCATCATCATCATCTTCATCTTCATCATCTTCATCACCATCATCTTCGTCTTCATCTTCATCTTCATCATTATCATCTTCATCATGATGAGATGATGATGAAGATGATGATGATGAAGATGTTGATGAGGAAGAGGGAGATGACAATGATGATGAAGATGAGGACGATGATAGTGATGGTGAAGATGAGGACGATGATGATGATGAGGATGATGATGATGATGAAGATGAAGACGATGAAGATGATGGTGATGACGATGATGATGATGAAGATGAGGACGAGGACGAGGAAGATGATGATGATGATGATGATGACGACGAATATGATGATGATGGCCATGAAGATGATGGTGGAGACCTTAAAGATGATGGTGAAGACCATGAAGATGATGGTGAAGAGCATGAAGATGATCATCTTCATCATCATCATTGTTTTCATCATCACCATCATCTTCATGGTATTCATCATCATCATCATCATCATCATCATCATCGTCATCATCATCATAATCATCATCATCATCATCGTCATCATCATCATCAGCATCATCATCATTATCATCATCATCATCATCATCTTCGTCATCATCATCATCATCATCATCAACTTCTTCGTCATCATTATCATCATCACCACCATCTTCATCATCATCATCATCATCTTCAGCATCATCATCATCATCATCGTCATCATCGTCATCATCTTCATAATCATCATCATCGTCATCATCATCTTCATCTTCATCATCATCATCATATTCATCATCATCATCATCATCATCATGTTCATCATCATCATCGTCATCATCTTCATCATCATCATCATCCTCATCGTTAGCATCTTCATCATCATCATCATCTTGATCATCATAATTTTCATCATCATCATCATCTTCATTATTATCATCA